>CAOKZL010000023.1:1200000-1694597 GCA_948472985.1 Iguana delicatissima
TACCAAATTAAGAAAAACACCCTGTCTACTATTTATTTAGTTATAGCCTGATGTCTTTACAGGATCGTGGCTGGTAAGACAATACTATTTTGACAGCATGATTTATTTGGATTATGATGTCACTACCTATTCCAATTTTCTATGAAGCATCAAGCCTATTCATACCAAAATTATGACTTGGAGATCATTTTTGTTAATTATTTTATGGACTGCTTGGAATGGAATGTTACTAGAGTTGCCAGTCAAGTATGTTTTAATTCATTCTAGATTATAAATTATTATCATTAAATCTGGCCAATGAGATGTCAGAATTTAGTATACAGATGTATGGAGCGGGTGTGTAGGTTATACATTTTAACTCATTTGGAGCGGATGAAAACCAGGAGCCACAAGATCTGTTTTCGTATCCTACATCTTTAACAACAAGAAGTAATTCAACATAGACTATGACTGCTGGTGGAGCTTTAAAGAGAAAAGAAAAAAGAATTCCCTGTTTACAACTTAGTGGATGCTGCTCCACCAACAACTCAAATGAATCTGGGTCATTTGACAGATATGAGACTTTGGGGCACTGCCTTGCATTGGCTCTGGTCTTTCTGGTCTGGTCTTGGCTGAACACTCCCAGGGGGAGTGTTGAGGGATTGTTGTTCACTCTTTTGGACATTAACCTAGAGGGCTTCACAAGGGTCAATACTGTCTCCTATGCTTTTTAATATCTACATGAAGCAACTGGGAGAGGTCAACCAGAGCTTTGGAGTTGGGCATCATCAGTATGCTGATGATACCCAGCTCTATCTCTCCATTACAACTGATGCCAAGGAATACATAGTAGTACTAAATTATTGTGCAGATGCAGTAAAGGACTGGATACAGGTGAACAGACTGAACTTAGTCCAGAAAAAATGAAAGTACTGCTGGTAAGTAGGAAAACCAAACCGGGACAGAGATTGCAGCCTGCTCTGGATCAGGTTGCACTCCCTCTGAAAGATCAGAGCTTGGGTGCTCTTAGACCGAGGACTGCTCCTGGAAAGTCAGGTTGCTCCAGGACCAAGAGAGACTTCACCCAGCTTCAGTTGGCATAACAGTTGTACACTTTCTTGAGGAAAGCAGACCTGGCCACTGTGGTTCATTCCTTAGTTATCTCCTGTTTAGACTACTGTAATGCACTCTATGTGGGGCTGCCTATGAAAAGTGTTCTGAAGCTGCAGCTAGTGCAAAATGAAGCAGCCAAATTGGTGTCAGGTGTGCATTTTAGAGACAATGTAATGTTGGTCTTGCAAGAATTGCACTGGCTTCTAATTTGCTTCCAAGATCAATTCAAGATGCTGGTATTGACCTACAAAGTCCTAAATGATTTGGGGCCAGGATATTTGAAAGACTTCATGCTCGCATATGAGCCTGCCAGAAATTTGAGATCTTCAGAGGAAGCCTTGTTGCATGTCCCAGCACCTCACAAAGTTAGGTTTTCGTGGGCACATGTGACAGGGATTTCTTAGTAGCAATATAATTTGCTCTGTAGCAAATTCCACGCAAAATTTTCCTTTGGATTAGTGTCCAGAATGAAAGAAAACAGTTAAAATGTGTGTTTTTTTCTGAAATGACATAAATGCAGGTTGTTTGTTTGTTTGTTTCCAGTATTCCTTCTGGTATGAAAGATATTTTGGAACTATAGCACTATAGATTCAGAGCAAGAAAGTCACACATTTGTTATTGGCATTTGGAATTAATCATTTTCCTGTTGCTTTTTACAAGAGATATACCCATGTTTTTTTCAGTAACTTTGAAACAGACACATTAACATAGATAAATGTTAATCCTGATAGCAAACCAGCATGTGATAAAGTAGAACTTTTCATCCCTTCTAATATCATGACTCCAACTGCACAGTGGGGGAAAAAATATAGGCTCTTCCACTGAAAATTTCATGAATGCTCTGAATATTGCTAGCTAAAACAGATTTACTCTGTCAGTGGAATTTACCATTGACTGTTAAACCTCCTTTTCTATACCACTTATTAAATGAACAATTAATTAATCACGTATGCCAGCCTACCTCAGTTTTATGCCCTACAGATTCCCATTGTAGTTACCCATGCTCATGGGAAATTATGTGGATCATCTGGAGGTACTGGATTGAGACAGTTGATTTATACTACTGTAATCTTAGTAAGAATATACTAACATCACCGCTTAATTTTTCTCAGAATATGGTTGAATACAATAGCTGAGAGTAAATGTGATTTAATGGTTAGAATGTTGGACTGGGATATGGGGAATCTGATTCTATTCTCCACTGAGTCATGAAATTCACTGGATGATTTTGGGCTCCATTTTGACATACCTGTTACCATGAGGACAAAGTGAGTCAGAGGAGGGCCATGTCCAGTGGCTGAATTTCCTTTGAGAATAGACAGGATATTAATGCAACATATAATCATAGTAATCTACTGAGGAACTTTTGTTTTTGTTTTGGTTTGTGTATGTATTAACAGAAAATACAATTAATAATGATGTGAATAATAACATATATAATATATATTTTAGAATGATGCTGGATTCAGTAAGCCACAGTGCCTACTTGCCAAACACAATGATATGTGAACCCCTGATGTCTTGGTCAGACTTCTTCAGAACAACAGAAGAAAACTACCATCCATGTGATCATCAAATGGGTGGGTACATAAATACTTTCTTAATGTGCTTCCAACACCGCAAGCATCATCTAATGATTTTAAGTAAGATTTTTGTCAGGCTTCAATGGCTTTCCTCCTTTCTTTTCTTTCTCAGTCATCATATTCCGTCTTCCTTCCATCTCATTGTGCTCTATATTCTTTTTAATACCACCCAAAAAGCTCAAACGTTTGCTTTTCTCAAAAACCATATCCTTCTCCTTTGTTTAAATTGTATACAATTCTACTGCATTCTACACATGCAGTCCATGTACAATGCAATCCTTTTACAAATATTGAAGGACTATAATAATATAGGTCCTTTTGGCAGGAAGCCTGAAATAAACCACAGCTCCCTACTAAGTTTGCCGCTGTATACAATGCACAGTAGGTACTGGCTATGCAATCTGGGAACCAAAGGCTGGCCAGGTAAAAATTATGGAGTATTCGTAGACCTAGTAGCTAGTCAACAAGCTATGCAAACTGCCATTGTTCCTTACTTCAGCATCAGCTTGAAGACAATTGAACTGCTTATATAAGAGAAGACAGAGGGTCATGTTAACTTCCTGTTTTTACAAAGAATTGATTAGGCTTGCCTATGATTAGCAGGAAGAAGTAGCCTGCTCTTCACTGCATTAGATGGACCAGCCCACAGCTTCTTCTCCTAACTTTCTAATCAATTGCAAGAGCAATTGAAATAAATACAAACTATTCCACATACCAGTTACTTAGGCTACATCTGTCTAAGACCTTTTTACCATATTTGCCGGTGTATAAGACTCATTTTTTCTGAAAAATACTGTCTGGAAATGAGGTGCATCTTATAAGCTGGTGCATCTTATACGCCTGCAAATACGGTATGTCTGTGTTGTAATTAGAAGTAAGGTACATTCTTGCTTAAATAAAAATATAACCAATCTAATTCTCTGTCGGTGTGTAATAAATGGAACAATCCAATAAATCAGTTTACTTTTCTCTGTATCGCAGTAAAAAGCTATGACACGAAAAAAAGAACCTGGTAAGAAATCAGTACTGGATCGACTTTCTCGTGTAACAGAGTTATGCTTTATGTTATGTCAACCTGACATGTAGTGGCATAACCTTGGCACCTTGGTGGTATAAATCATACCACACCAAGTTTCTGAGAAAAGCTAGATCATTTTCCCACCAAACAATGATGACAGGATAGACTTACGCAATGTAGATGAAAATGATAAAGTTGATTCTAATGCATGCTGAATACGTGGGTCCTAGATTATTAGATTAAACTGGACAAGATTTCCGTGCATCAAGCAATTGTGTAGAAGGTGTTGGTTCTCACTTTTAAAGGCTTTCAGAATCTGCAACAGACCTCACTTGGAGGCTGCCTCTCCCTATAACACCTGAGACTCCAAATGCATTCCACAGGACAGTCTCCTGCTTGAAGCAACCATAAGACAGAAGGTGAGAGTATATGTAACAAGGACTAAAGCCTTACTAGGTCTTCCATATCCCTTGTTGACCTCCCTGATGAGGTTCATAGCTTATCTTTCTTTCAGTTTCTCAGAGAGGCTTTTGGATAATCCTTCCAAAAATGTGTACTTCCAGAAGGCGAATGTTTGTTTAGTGAGCATTGCAATGTGACATTAGCAATTCTATGATTTTATTACATCAGCTATTGTTTTGCTTATTTTTATTGCTGTTTTTAATATTTTATAGTACCCTTTTGGAAGCCACCTAAAGCTTTGGAGGAGTAGACTACAATTGTTTTAGATATATTACTAAGTCAACAATACAAATAAGCTGATTATTCTTGTAATTCAGTCATCCAACTGCTCTCAGTTTGAGCAGTACTCCAAGCAAAAACTTGAAGCCCAATGCTGTAACATGGGGAAAGTTCAAGCCAACAGAGTTCACATCCTATATTTCTTCTTTCCATACGTTGGCATATCTACCAAACAGATCATATACCTAACTGAACTCAGAAGTAAAATCTTGTAAATAATGATATTACCTGTAATACACTGTTCTGGGAAATAACAACTTAACAGAAAGTAACTTTCTGTTAAACTTTCCAAGATCAATTCAAGATGCTGGTATTGACCTACAAAGTCCTAAATGATTTGGCGCCAGGATATTTGGTATTTGATACCTATTAATAATAGGTAATATTAACATTCACAAGCAATTTTTAAAAATACTGTAGTTTTAAAAATAAAATTCCAAGCTCTGCAGTAATGGTTGGGAAATTATTCTTGATTTTAAAAAATAGTCTTTTTAGAAGATATACCTAACAAGAATTATTCCATGAAAGAAAAGAACACTTCTTAGCATTCTTCCTGCTAACAAAGCTGACAATTTATCTCCAATCAAATCAACATTTTGGAACTGCAGTGGCCCTCAGTCTACTTCCAGGTCCAACTCAAGGTGCTGGTATTAATCTTTAATCTTTAAAGCCCTAAACAGCTTTGGAACATGTTGCCTAAAAGACTGCCAGCTCCCCTATATATCTATCTGAATTTTAAAACCTTTTTTTTTAATTAAAATTTATTAAAACACACAAGCATAACTTACATTCAAGATCTTGTACAACATCATTTCTTCATGTATAGAGTTTTGTATATACATAAATTCTTGCCTCTTCCTTTCACTCTGGCTTCCTCCCGAGTAAGAGATATTAATATTTACCGAAATATAATTCAGTTGTCTGTAATCAAATTGTATTTACATTTCCCTGCTTGTTTCATTCTTAGTTAAAAGTCAGCATTAACCATCTTGATATCTAACCATTTATTCCTGAAATATATAATCAGTTTTTCCCAATCTTTGACAAACTTTTCTATTTTGACTCCTTTCAATATATATGTAAATCTGTCTATTTGCATCATGTCAAAAAGCTTTAGTTCCCAATCCTTGACTGAGGGAAGAGTTTTTTGTTTCCAGTTTTGAGTAATTAACATTCTAGCTGCGGCTGACATATAAAAAATCAATTTCCCTACCTTCTTCTCTAAGTGTTCGCTCATCATTGATAACATATATTTCAGGAGACATTTCAAATTGAATTCCTAGAATTTTCTCTATTTGAGTATGTATTATAATCCAAAAATTTTTAATTTTTTTACATTGCCACCACCGATGATAAAATGTTCCTATTTCTTTCTCGCATTTCCAACATTCATTTGAACAGTTCTGGTGTATCTTTGATAATGGTTCAGGTGTAAGGTACCACCTGTATATCATCTTGTATAAATTTTCTTTAACATCCGGGCATGCTGTATATTTCATTCTTTTGTTCCAGGTTTTTTCCATTGGTCCAAAGGGATCGGACGTGAAATATTTTGCACCCATTTTATCATTGGTGTTTTAATTTGTTCTTCCTCTGTATCCCATTTCAACAGAGTTTTATAGATATGAGAAATATATTTTGATTTTTCTATTTTTCTATTGTCAATATTGCTGTTAGTTCTTATTTTACTTGATTTAGCTTCCTGGATTGTTTCTATTTTAATAACTTTCCCTCTGAATCAAAAGCTGAGGCCTTCTCATTTTCCCCATCTGTATTGGATATTCTGCCGTTTCAAGAGGGCTGTTATAAATCTGTAGTCTTTTCTTTTCTGTAAAATTCTTGTAGGAATGTCTTTATATACAAATACTCTTTCATTGTCAATCATTAGGTTTTTTTCCAAGCTATGCCGAATTCTTCTCTGGTTTTCTTTCGAGTGAAATACACCACGATGTCTCTTGGTAGGTTTCTTTCTCTCGCAATCCTGGATTCTACTGTGAATACCCTATGCACTTCCCATTCTGTTCTTTCTCATGTCAGACTCAAGAATGACGATAAAGCAGGGATTAATCTTTCATATACATTTTCTTCTTTACATTCTGTCAGTCCTCTTATTTTCACTGAGTTTTCCCTTGCTTTTAACTCTGTTAGAGTTGTCTCATCTTGTTGTCGTTCTTGTTGTTGTGTCAAATCATTAACTGTTTCTTCCAATTTTCCCATTTTAGTTTCTAAATTTATACCCCGATTTGTTGTCGATTTCATTTCCTCTTGAAGTCCCTTTTAGTTCTGTTTTAAATTCATGTTTTATTTCGATCTTGAGGTCTTTCTTGCATCAAGTCCTGTTTAATATTCCTTATTTCTTCTAATATTGAAAAGTTTTCTGATCTCAATTGTTCTAGTTTAGCTGATGGATCCCATGATGATTTTCTTTGAGCTGTTGCCATATTTGTATCTTTAGTAGCTTTCCTTTTCTTCACGGGTCCCCTTTTTATTTTATTTATTTTTCCCTTTTCCTTCTTCTCCCTTTTCTTTTTTCTCTCTTTCTTCTTAAAAATACCACTTATACAGTATCCTCAATAATAATTATAACAAAAAGATAATCAATTATCCTTATTAATGAAATCAACTTATTTTGATAATTACTTATAGCTATTACAATCAATTACTATGATTCCATTAAGTCTATTTGCTTGAATCAATGTAAATTCATACCAAACAACTCATAAATTCTTAAACCTAAAACAAATCTTATCAGTACTCCTTAATAAATCATATAGGTGTTTTTTATAAATGTTAATATAGAGATATATAAATATTCAATCCAGTCTACTTCATTCTATTCATAAATAATATATCACAAATATCACAAATATTATATTTCTTATTATTAACTTATTGTCACTAGTTCATTTATATCTTTTTAAACTTTATAAGATTTATCAAGTACCTTCTATTATTTTATCAAGCTATAAGATATATTAATTTGCAGTTCTAAAAACAAACTCTATCGCATAAAATACAAAAATTCAACTTTTATTCATAGAACTAAGTATAGTCATAAATTGATCCCCTTCTGGGTTGCCAGTCAATAGACTGAAGCTGACTACAAGTGTTTTATAGTCTCAGATATTTTATAATAGAGATCAGGTTAGGTTACCAGCTCTTTAACCAATGTTCTTAAACGTCTCTCATACCCTCAGTTCAATTCTGTAGTTGAACAGGAGACATTAAAAAAAAGAGAGAGAGAGAGAGAAAGTGATCCAAACGTTTATATCTCTTCTCTGGGGAATTGCTGCCCTGTGACTTCTCCTTCTTGTCGCTAGCACTGTCGACCACAAGGAGTTTAAAGTCCACTATCAGTACAAAGTCAATTATAGTCTTTTCTAAAAGTCGTAGTTAAACACATTAAATTACTAAGTTAGGCCATGTCAGGAAAGAGAGATATTTCCAAAGTCCCAAGCAAGGATATCCGATCTTGTCACCTCGTGTTCTCTAGTTATTAGTCCTATTAGATTCTTGCTGAATGAGTTGCCATCATCGCCATTAAAGTCTTCGTCTCCTCCACATTTTACCCACGCCAGTTTCAGGAACTTATAGATCCCAAATAGCTACTCAGTCCAGTTAAAGATGCACTATCAATTTTCTTACTCTTTATATATTTATTTTTTTAGTCCAGTCTCTACTATAAATTAAATAGAGTGAAGTCTTTTTATTGGATTGCTGTTATTATAACTTTAGATATTCTTTCCATAACGTTCCGAGCGCTGATACAGCTCTGAAGTCAAAGAAAAGTCAGTCAGATCGCTTACCCTGCCCCTCGCAAAAAATTCCAATGGCTCTAATTCAATAAGCAAGGATGAGAGCTGTAGACAAGTAAATGTATATCTTTTCAAATGAGTTTTTTAAATTAAACGGTCTGCAGGCACCGCTCAGTTGCTAGAAGCACAGTCCAATGGCAGTGGCTGTTCTGATCTTCTTCGCCTAGCCGCTTCCATCCGTCGTGCAGTTCATCGGTCAGGACGAAAGCCAGGGAGCAATTCGAAGATCTCTGGAACCCCACTTATTCCCCCAATGCCATGGAGGAATTTGGTTGATTCAGTATGTTGCCGAATCGACTCTCACCAGAGGAGAGAGGGGTCTCCTGCTTGGACAGCACGGAGAGCCCTGTCACAGTGCCATAAGCCAGACTGGATGTCCCCTGAATTTTAAAATCTTCTTCAAAAGCCCTACCCTGGATGAGCCACAAAGAACTTAAGCGTGCCAAGTATTAGAGAGTGAGTCCTTTTAGCCACCCGGTTAACAAACAGCATGTCCAGAGATGCTCTCCTCAATCTTTTCAGTACAGTTTTAAATCCAGAAATTTTTGCTCTCCTAGACCTTCTAAATGAGACTCATCATCTTTCAGTTTTAGAGATGTATGTGTTTTATTTTGGGCTGTCCTGAGTATTTCTGTGTTCTCACATTTTATGTTCTTCTTCATTGAATGTTCTGTTCTGTATTCAGGTTATTTCTGTGTTTACATAAGCAGTTCAGACATTATGTGTCAAGAGTGGCATATAAATGCTATAACTAAACAAATAATCCAAGGAATAGCTAAAGCATTTCAAATTCTTACATCTCACTAGAAAATTAGGGGGAAAATAGAAAGAAAGCACATGTGCACTGTCTGTGGCATCACAGCTTCCTGTGACTCCTAAGACTTACCTGTGATCCATTAATGTCTTGATTTTCCAGCAGTCCCAAATCTCCCCCATATCTCTTGCCAGACTGTCACCAATCACAGATGGACTGACCTATCCCTGGTGTTGTTAGTCTGTATCTTCTTCTGAGTTTGAGATCTGTCACACTACACTGTTATGGTGCTATATTCCATTTTAACTGCCATGACATTGTATTGAATCCTGAGATTTGCAGGCTGGGGAGAGGAATTTAGAACTCTTAGCCAGAGATCTCTTGTTAACCCCAGAATTGCATAGAATGTTGCCATGGTAGTGAAAGTGGAATATAGCTCTATAACAGTGTTGTAAAGGTTGTGCTGGATTCCTTTATGTCTTTTCATACCTTCCTTATTTCTTACCAAGTTGTGAGACTTTTATTTTGTTTTTTTGGCCCCTTCCACACGGGGGAAAAACATGGGGTAACATGGGGTAGGACAGCCTCACCCAGAGGTCGTCCACACTGTGGGGTGCACTAGGGCAGTTAGAAATGTGGAGGTTCCACACCTCAAACTGCCCTCGTGTGGCCGCGGGGGTGGCACCACGTGTTTTATAAAGACAACATTTCATGTGGTCTTTATGAAACACGTGCACGCTAGCCCGTCGCAGTGCCCCGTGGGGAACTGCAGGGGCGTGCAAGCGCATCCCTGCAGAGCTGCCCGGGGGTGGGCTTCTGGCTGGCGTGCTTCTCCGATTGGCGGAGAGCCACCAGAAGCTGCCAGCTGTCATTTTGGGTGCCGCCAGGCACCGCCGGACGCTGCCGGACACCGCTGCTGTGTAGAGCAGCGAACGCACGCTGCTCCCCGAAGCGACAGATCGAGGTAAGCTCCGTTCCCACGTGCACCGCCCCATTTCCCCACATTTCATGCCCCCCCCGTGTGGAAAGGGCCTTTGTTACCCCTTTTAACTCTATGATTCTATGAGAAGGTTGTACACATTTTTAATATACATTTCTTAATGTAAGCATGTTGTTTAATGTGTGTATTTTTCAAATGTACACGCTGAGAAGATTCAAGCTATGTGTATGTTACTCTTGCTATTGAACTATTCTGTGTTTGTTTTCTTTCTTTTTTTAAAAAAGAATTCTTTCATCGTACTCATTCACATTCATTTACTGAGAATATTGCACCAGAAAATACACTTGCATTAGTTTTGAACTGATTTGTTTTTCATCTGTGAATTCTTTATGGGCTGGAGAGAAACCAATATCCTACCACGAGCATCCAACATTAAGACAGACAATAGAAGGGGGAGGAGTTAACGGGTTTATGGCAAAACAGTTGCCATGGTGCTTCCACGTAAAGGAGGAGGGTGAAGTGAGTATTTCAGCCATAGTATATTCAGAAATGTAATTGCAAGACAGAGAAATAATAATAATAAAAGTCATATAAAAGTTAAAACTGCAATGAACCAAAATGGGGAAAAAATGAGATGCAAAAATAAAAACTCAGTAAGAGCTCACACTTACTAAAGTTACACTGAGCAGACAGGACAGCTCAGTGGCAAGACATAGCAAGCAATATGTTGTTTCAGATCATCCAATAATTAGTAATTACCAAGAATATGACATAATGGAAAAATAAAGATGAGTGGAATGCAGGTGGGCCAGAAACCTAATCCAGAAACTGGCCAACTTAATGAAGACGTGGCTGAGTTTGGAAGAGGGAAGGCAAGTCTTATGCAATGCTGACAGTCCACATTGCACTGTTACAGTGTTATCTTCCACTTTCAACATCCTATGGAATCCTGGGGTTTGCAGTTTAGGGAGGGGCCTTTAGAATTCGCAGTCAGAGAGCTCTTTGGCCTCAGTCAACTACAAACCCCAGAATTCCACAGGATATTGAAAGTGGCATAATAGCACTACAACAACGTAGGGCAGAAGGGCCCTAAATCACACTGTTCAGTGTGTTTATAAAAGCTGCAGTTTTGAAAAAAGGATTTGCTACTGGTCATTAGGGCTCCTTGCACACATCGTGTGGATTTAGAAGCAATAAATTCCAAAATGTACAGCTCATTTAGAGCCACTCACTTTTATTTATTTTAAAGGTATACATGGTTCTATTGATATATTACTTCCCTAAAACCAAAGCTGCAAGCCTAAATATATCAGTTCCAAGGCAAGATGAGCTTTGTTCTTATTGTGTGCCTTCAATTCATTTCCCACTTACAGTGACCCTAAAGTGAACTGATCATGCAGTTTTCTGGGGCTGTGCATGTAACGCACCCAAAGTCACTCAGTGGGTTTCCATGGATGAGCAGGGAATCAAACCCAGGTTTCCAGGGCCATAGTCCAGCAGTCAAACCACTATACCATGCTGGCTCTCAAGATGGACTTTACCTCACAATAAGTGAGAAGTGATTCTCCTCAGGGAATCTTACCAACAAAATTCTGTTGCATGCTTAACCAAAAAAGATTAGTCTTTCTGTGCTGGGGGAGGAAGTGAAAAGAATAAGAAGAGAGGATCACAAAGGTGTGTGTGCACACAAATGCCTGCCTATCCATATGTTTTATGTGTCCATATGCCTGTGCAGGGCAAAAAATATCTTTCCTTGGTAAGCTGTCTTGAGAACCTGTATCATAGGGCACCTATACAAATTTCATAAATAAATAAAAACTGTTATGACAAGTCACTGTTATATTATAGAATGTCTCATGGTAATCAAAATATCTTAAGAATCCTATGTAAGTAGAGATTTGGCCCCTTTCCAACTCCAGCTTGAGCCTCATTTTGTTCTATTCTTTGTCCATACCTGTATCCCATAATAGTTTGTGGAACACTGCTATTCCAACAATTGCTAAAAGAGGTTGCTATTAGGAACAGTAGTCCTACAGTTGCACAGATGTGTAAGTGAAGAAGAAGAGCCATGCTGGAAAAGACCAAAGTCTATCTAGTTCAGCAATCTGTTCTCACACCAGCCTCAACAGCCACAGTTGCCTATAGAAGCCCCCAAGCAGACTAGCACAATAATGCCTTTGTGCTCATTTGCCCAACAACTGAGTTGACAGGCATCTAATACTGTATGTAATATGCAGGAATAATGACTTCCAAAACTAATTTTCTGAGCCACTGTTGTGCCATCTTAAACTTCATTCATTCATACATTTTCTATCCTCTCATCTTTCTGATATAAATGTTTTAAGCTAGAATTTACCATGTTTTTTCATTGGTCTCTCCATTCCCATCCCAGTCTTGTTCAGCTTTTCTTAAAGCCAGATCTGGTTTTGATAATTTTGTCTTCTTTAATAGCTTTTTCCTCTTTAAATTCATTTAACCCACCTTTAAAACCCCTGTCAAAGTTGACACTCATCATCCATCATGCATTTTATGACAGCAGATCCCATAATTTAACTGTGTGCTGTGTACTAGAAGATAACCAGCATGAGGTAGTGTTTTGAGCGTTCAGCTAGGACTTTCGGAGAACAGGGTTCAAATTCCTGCTCAGCCATGGAAATCTGCTAGACAGATCACACGGTGTCAGTGTTATGAGAAGACAACAACAAACTCCTTCTGAGCAAACCCTCATGGTAGGTTCACATTAGAGTCACTGTAAGATCGAAACCACTTGAATGCAAACAAACAACAACACAATACTTTAACTATTACAGTGAGCTATTTTGATGCTGGCACTAAAATGGCTGTATCTGATCCTAACTAGCATTCCAGATCTGTTGAACTACAATGCCCACCATCTCTCTCTGCCTGGTACTGACTGGGCTTCAAGGTCTCTGTGGTAATGCAACATATCCAGAGGGTACTGGGATGGGGAATGCTGCCCTAAACATTACCTGGTAGCACACTGGTTGCATTTAATTCAACTTATCTTTTGAAATGTCTTGTTATCTTTTAAAAACCCACAGACCTCACTTGTTTAAAATGTAACTGCATATCCCTTTTTTCCTCATTCCATGTGGCAGGTTGTGATTCCTCCTGGACAGCCATACATCCAGAGTACTGGACAAGACATAATGTATGTGAGTGGCTACAGTTTTGCTGTGATCAATACAAATTAGATGCCAACTGCATTTCCTTTTCTCATTTTAACATAAATGGGCAACAACTATGCTGCATGACCCAGGAAGAATTTTTGAATGCTGCAGGAATTTGTGGAGAATACCTGTACTTAATCCTACAGAGTATCAAGGCTCATGGTAAGTCTGCCAAAGCTTTCATCAAAATAAACTTGTTTCACTCTGAGTGTGACTGGTGTGCTTGTGCAAGGTATTCAGCTGACAGTCACGCAAAAATTGACACGTATGGAATGATAGTCTAGCACATACAACTTACAATCAGTGAGATCAGAAGACAGAAGCACAATTAAAACAATAGGGAAACAGATGTTTACATAAGACCAAATGCATCTTTGCAAAATCAGATCTAGTATTATGGATAGGTGGATAAATCTGGGACACAAATAGAGGGTCAAATGAAAATATGTGGGAACTCCTAGTTAGAAGTATATGTGTCAGGAAGATAGAGGGGGGCAGAAACTGACTGACTGACTGATTGAATGAATGAATGCAAATTTTAAATGCCATAGCAATCACCCAGAAAATTAATTTAGGAAGTCTATTTTTGACCGGGGTCTTAGATTTTTAAATCCAGTGAACATATAGAAAGTTTGGATACCAAACACACATTTTAAAAACCTGAATATTGTATTCAATATTTTTCTTTCCTCTACAGGTGTCTCCTTTTTTCAGGACAATGATGATATACAATCATCTGAAAAAAACTGTAAGTAACTTTTAAAATAGTTCATATTTTTAAATAGCATATCCATAAAAGAAAACAACCATACACAGCAGTTTATAATGACTCTGAGAGTAACTTGGTGATATTTAGGCTGTGGCCCCACAACAGTAGTTCTCTAGTTTTCATCCCCCAGATATCTTGGTGTTCATCTCTTACCCTTAACTAAGCATGGTGAATTCTAGATATTCAAGGAGTTGAGGTCCAAAAGATTTGGAAGGCCAAGGGCTGAGGATCGTTCTGTTAGAATTAATCTCAGTTCTTACTTAATAATACCTGTTTTTATGTTTGTTCTTCCGGTCTGGATCCAGGCAGATTAATATCAGAGTTGCTCAGATGGAAGAGCCAGTATAAATGCAATTCATCTCTGTTTGCCTCCAGATGAAACTTGATTGGAAATAATCCAAAATTCTACAAAATTCCCCAATTAAACCTCTATTTAGATTGATGACATAGAATGCAGAGCCACCTGGAACATTTATGAATGAGATTAAGCATGCTATCAAGCATCCATTCTTAGGGATATTTTCGCAATAGATAAGAACAAAGCAACTCAGAACTTGCTTTTTTGGACTGTGCATATATGTGACTTCAAGTTGCCTATCAGTTTATGTTTTCTTAGGCAAGGAATATTCAGAGGTAGTTTTGTCAGTTCCTTCCTTGGAAATATAGCTTATAGCACCTGGTATTGATGATCTCCTAACCAGGGATGACCCTGGTTAGCTTCCAAGATTAGACAGTATCTGATGCCTTTAGGGTATTCAGGCACTGCTGCCAAAATCTCACTCACATCCAGCATGAGGATTCATGGAGCTGTAGCCCAAGAAAGGAACTTTACCAACATCTGTTTCTTACATCCTTTACATTTTGTTTTGTGATTCAATTTTGTGATACAAGCATAGCTGATAGCTTTGGTACATATCAACACAAAGACCAAAATATGAAATATTTCCATGTTGATTGTGCTAGACCTTTGGGAAGCTTGTGATACTATGCACCACACCATTCCCCTGGACCTTTTGTAGATGGATGAGAGCATTGGAATTTGCTCTCAGATAATTTTTCTATCTGCTTGGTCCCACAAAATTTATCAGAAGGCGTTTAGGAGAACACAATGCTGTTACCAGTGCTCTTTAATGCCTAAACAAATGACCTCCCTCACCACTTCCACATAGATCATTTGGAGTTTTGGAGCTGGAATTTATCACTATGTTTATGGCAATCCACAGTACTATGGCCCTTTTCACATGGCATTGGCCATGCAAAACGGTGCCTGGAGCATCATGCGATTGTGAGGAGTGATCTGCACAACACACTCAGAATCGCACGATGCTCCAGGGGCCGTCAGGTGCTGATTGCACACCTTTCCATTTTCGGCTTCAAGCTGAAAATGGTGAGCAACTGCACACTGCTCCCAGGCCCCACGTGCACTTATCTGGCGTGTGGAGTCTCCAGAGCCATGCTGGTTGCACTTCCTGCCCCAGAGCAGCCTGGGAAACTCCCAGGCTGCACTGCGGAAGGAAGAGGCAGGGCTCTTGCGCAAGCAGGCAGCTCGTGCAGAGCTGAAGCAGCAGGGACACAAAAACCTCTCGCCAGAGGCTGCTTGCGCGATCCCCGCACCGGAAAAAGGTAAGGTGTGGAAAGGGCCAATGTTTTCAGTAATTGCAATGTTTGCCTTTAAACCGAGTAATCTCATCATGTGGTACTAGTGAGATGTAGACGGAGCCAATAGGCACATTTCCACGAACAAAGGTACTCAGATAGGTTGAGTGACTTGCTGTTATACTGGACCCTGCCTGGGTTTTATAAGCAAACTGTAGTGATACCTGGAACAGTTTTCTGAAAATTATATCTGCTGTGCAAACTTGTAGTCTTGAAAGACAGGAATTTTGCCACACTAACTGTAACTTCCAGGCTTGACTTCTATAAAGTATTTCATACGGGGCTACTTTTGAAGATGACTCAGAAATGTCTGCTGTTACAAAATGGTATAGCCTAACTCCTCTTTAGTGCCAGGAGATGGAAGCTCATGCAACTTTTACTTTGTCCACCACTGGTGTGCCTGGAGCAAGTCCGATTTAATAAGGTTTAGAAGCATAGAGGTTTGCATCAAGGATAGGAAACACCTGCCAGGTGATGTTGGACTTCATTTCCAATCAAACCTCATCATCGGCCATGCTGACTAGGGCTGCTGAGATTTGCAGTGCAGCAGGCAACATATTATTCAGTTCTGGTTTACACCATCTGGAATCCCTGCACATTAGAGACCACTGGCAAACTTAGCTGGTACCTTAGAAGAATTTAACATGGATTTTAAAAACAATCAATAGCAGTTAATGAAGGATTATTAGCAGGATCACAGCAGGGGCAGAAAGAGGATGTTTTGCTTCCTGTTCCTCCTGCTGTGGTCCTGATAAAAACTGTTCCTTCACATTTGCTGTTGACATTGGGAGAAAAGTTCTCAGTATAAGTAAAAGCTCAGAAAGGTGACTGTCATATCAACTGCAGCAATGAAACAAATGATTAAACTCTGTCTCTCCACCATCAGTGATCCCAATCATTACTATCTTTTCCTTCACCAGGATAGCTATTTACATTTTTTAAAAGTGAGCACATTAAATGCGTTTAATGTCAAGGTAGGCAAATGGGCCCTCAGTCTTCCTGCCATTTTCACTCATCAGTTACTAATTACCATCTATTTGATGCAATATGAAATCCAGTGCTATAAGCAACACCCTCATAGTCATGGGCCTAAGGTTATAGAACTATGCCCTGGAATTGACCAATATTTTAAAGCCTTTCCAGGGAAGGTAGGGGGAGTCCTTTTTACATCAGGCTCTGAGGACTTTTTTTCTCCCCAGGGGCACTTTTTTTCTGAAACCTTGAAGCACTTCCTACTTTACTTTATGTGGTTCTTGTAGCTTTCTTTATTTGTTCTCTGTTGCTCTTAGGCACTCTGAACAAAAGCTGGAAATGTTATTAAATAAATAAAGGAAGCAGTCTTTGCATGCGAGTCATAAAGCTTTGGTAACACACAACTCTGACTCAGCCTTAAAACCCTGTGTCATTATAATCTCATTTTGCCCAGGTTGTGTAAATTGTCAGCTAGTCAGACCTGTATGTTTTCAAAATGGTTTTCCATGTGTATGAAGTAAGACCAATACATGCAAGGAAGGAAAAGTCTACATCAAATTTAAGAGAGGGAAACAGGGTAGTGAAGAAGTCATTAATTAACTAACCAACTAGAAGAGCCAGCACACAGCAAACCCCTTTTCCACGGGCTGCTCCCCTCCATGACAATGGCTGCAAGGTCATACTCTAGACAAAAGTACTATGGATAGATATAATCAGGACATTTCGTGTTTGCAGATTTCTATGTTTTTTGATAATTCAAATCTGGTCATTAGTGATCTTTCTTTACTTTCTTCATGTTGCTTCAGCCAGTTCAGCTAACGGTCCAACTTGTTGGTTAATCATTCACTTTGCTTTATCTTGATGGTCAAGCTGGATTTTAATTCTGAGACAAATTTCAGACTCATGATGATTCAGCGTTGCATGGAATTTCATTGGGTGAACATGTTGACTCCTTTAAATCACATTATCAACAGACCTTGAAATCCAGCCATATTTATTTATGTCAGTTAAAACAAATCTTTTCCAGATAATGATAAGGCATGTTTGAGAACCGGCAGCATCAAGAGTCAAGAGTTTCAAAGCCACAATCGAACAAGTAAGTATACTTCTGCCATCTAAAGATAGTGCATGGGAATGTCATGGGAAATGTGGCCTTGTTTGCAATGTGTCAGCAAACAATCCATTATCTTGTTTGCTCTGCATGATTTTTGCTAATTTTCCTTTTGAGAACAAGATTCCAGTCCTCATTATTTTACCGTGGGGCATACAAATGCAATAGTTCCTTCATGCATTCACTCCAGCAGCACACAGCCTCCTGGTGATATCCAAAACAGACACCTGCTTAAGATTACTATTGTAGAGATATTCTGAAAAGCAGGCATTGACTATCCAGCCTATGGATTGAAGAATAGTATCTTTAACTTGGGCCATTTCTGGCCTACACTGTTATAGTGCTATTATTCCAGTTTCAACATCTTGTGGAATTCTGTGGTTTGCAGTTTACTAAGGTCAAAGAGCTCTCTGGTTGAGAATTCTAGATGCCCCTCCCTAAACTGCAAACCCCAGGATTCCATAGGATGTTGAAAGTGGAATAGTAGCACTATAACAGTGGAGTGCAGAAATGGGCTTGGCTTTTAATGTTTTTACTAGGTGCTTAATAGCTGTCTGATGGAAAAAAATCCAGCTCCTGAAACTTTTCCCATCATTGCATTTCAGTATTTAGAAAAGCTTTAGGTGCTGAATTTACTTTTGCCACAAAAGTGTTACAGAAAGCTCATGTTTTTACAGAAATAATTGTGACTCTATCATTGACCTGCCAGAAAAAAAAGTGGAGTAGAAAAACACCATGGAGCGTTATGAGAAGCAGAGAAGCTTGATAACTAAGTAAAAACAGGATAGGAGAGTCAGAGGAAAGTTTGATAGGCAAAGAATGGATAGCATATCGATAGATACTGTATTTATTGTCTGGCTAGAGATTATCAAGAATGAATAAGAATGTCATATCAATGCATCCAGAAGATCTGAAAAAGAACCATTGCTGATTATATTCCATGATACGAGTATATTACACTCCCACATCTTCAAATTAAAATCTCCAAAGACATCCCTGAATTTCATCTGACACTCATGCATGTCAGACTCTAAAGACTCAGACGAGAAAATCAAAACGGATCAAACAGACATCATCTGCTAGTTAGCACGTTAACCCACTCACCATTCCTCCAATCCCTGACCTGCAAGAACTCAGAAACAACGACTCAAGCACACTCATTATTCATCCACTTCCATAACCTGTTTATTGGTAAACTTCTACTGGAAGAGTTTCAAAACTCAAGCCTTCTTCAAAATTAAGCTTTGGGAAAACTGGAAGAATGGAATGGAGTCTCCTGAAAGAAGAATGAAAGACTGAACATATTCCACTTTGCAATGTATTGTTGCAGTTCCTACTTTTCCCTACTAATGTTGGGTATGTGAACTGGGCAAGCACCAATTTAGGGATACATCAGTCATTTGGTTTGCAAATCCTAAAGGACTCAAAATCCCCAAGTGAAGGAGCAAGTGAAACACTTGCCCTCACCTTTCAAGGAATGAAGTCATACAGACAAGAGAAACAGATAAGAGACCTGACTTGAAAGATTTTTTGCTCTTGCTGTCATTGTTGTTGCTAACCGCTGTCAAGTTGGCTTTGACATATGAATGAGAGATCGCCAAGTAACAACTATTCCCTGCGGTATGGGAGAAGGATTTGAACATTATGACAGATGATGATACAATAGGGAACAGGCAGAAATTCAGGTCAGCATAAGTTGAAGAAACACAGCTTTAAACCCATAAATCAGTAGTATATCATCCCCTTAGACCCAGGATCCCTCAGTCTCCTATATAAAAGTCAATGTCTGTCTGTGAGTTTGTCTGTTTGTCTGCGTCAGGCAGGCAAAGACCTCATATGATTGGCTGAGTGAGGCAAGAAGACCTGATATGATTGGCTGGCTGTGAAGATTCCATGGAATCCTGGGGTTAGCAGTTTAGTGGGGGGCTTTTAGAATTCTCAGCCTCAGAGCTCTTGGGCCTCAGGCCGGTTGCTATGGAGGTAGGGAAGCGTTACACGTACTGGACAGGGCAGTTTGGGGTATTAGAGACACAGAATCTCAAATCTGTGTATTTCAGTGGTATCTAATTCCTAAGGTAAGGTAAGGTATTTCCTAACAAGGTATTTCTAAGGTATTTCTAACAAGTATTGGGTGCTATGAAGATTCTATGGAATCCTGGGATTTGCAGTTTAGGGAGGGGCCTTTAGAATTCTCAGCCAGAGAATAGGCCAGTCGCTGATGAGGCCTAGCAGCAAGAAGGAGGAGGCCATTGTATTCCCTCAGGAACCCAGCCTCTGTATGTTAACAGCTCTGAATACAGACTAGATTGGGGAATATGGGGGAAAGTTACAGGTACTAGAATAGGCCAGTTGCTATGGAGATGAGGCCTAGCAGCGAGCAGGAGGACAGTGTACTCCCTCAGGAACTTAAGCTCTGTACATTAACAACTCTGAATACAGATTGGATTGAGGAATATGGAGAAAAGTTCCAACTACTGGAATGAGCCAATTCCTATGGAGATGAGGCCTAGCAGCAAGTAGGAGCACAGTGTATTCCCTCAGGAACTCAAAATGTGTATGTAAATGATTCTGAATACAGATTGCATCGGAAAATATGGGGAAAAGTTACAGGTACTGGAGAAGACAGTTTGGTGAGTTCTTAAGAGGAAAATAAAATGCTGAGCAACACCAGGTAAATACGCTAGTTACATAAATAAAAATGATTCCATTGCTAACAGTCTAGAGAAAGAGTTTTCTCTTAAAAAGATTTTTTTTTAAAAAAAAGATCACCATCCAAACAATTGAACTGCTTTAGCACTGGGTCTCCTGTCTGTTGACTACATCTAGGAAGCCTGAATTGTGTAAAGAATCGATTTGGTTTTCTTGTTTGGCTGCTAGGTTAGAGATTGAAGTAAAATGGAAAAGTAACAACAGACTTCTCTAGTGGAAAAGTGGATTAAGACATACTGTACTCATGAAAAACCTTGCAGTACATGTTTGTTATTTTAGAAATAACCAAAGACACTGTGATAAATTTTCTGAAGTTTGGCAACCTTTCATTTCTAAAGTTAATGCTAAATATAAATAAATATAAATAAATAATGCTAAATATCCAGTTCCCATATACCTTACAATCTTGTGGTATGGTATGTTGGACAGAAGCCCACCAGGTTTCTGAATAACCCTCCATGCCATTTTTAATGTTTTTTTCCCTTAAGTATGTCACTGTATCCTTAGCAAGTACCAACATGCTGTCTCCCTGCCTCCTGAACTTTATTGTTGTCCTTTTGGTAATTTTTTGATGTACAGTATTGCCACATTTCTTCTACTTGTAAATTAACTTAGGGGAGAGAGAGGGACAGAGAGAGGGACAGAGAGAGAGAAGACAAGCAGAGCAATTCTCAGCCACTTTGGGCAGCTATCCGCTGTGAGAATGGGATAAATATAATAGCGTTTCCCTTTATTCTTCCCAGTAGAGAGGAGTTTTACCAGCAGGGAGTCTCTCTTTCTCCCAATTACCCCTATAATAGCACGATGGGTATAATTTCCTGTGTAGGCTGCAAGCGCTCTTGCTGTTTTGCTCTTCAAATGGCATTTTCAAAAACCTAGCAACTTGCTAACGAAGGGAGTTTCTAACTAGGAAAGATTATTAATGTGTTACTTTTTATTTTTGAAGGCCTACAGAGCTCTCACTTATGGGAATTTGTAAGAGACCTTCTCCTTTCTCCTGAAGAGAACTGTGGTATCCTTGAATGGGAAGACAGAAACCAAGGTATCTTTCGTGTGATTAAATCAGACGCTCTTGCAAAGATGTGGGGTCAGAGAAAGAAAAATGACAGAATGACCTATGAAAAACTAAGCAGAGCTCTCAGGTAAGTTAATACTTAATGCAGTGTTACACAAGAAAACCAATTTCTAACAGTTTGACTGGTTCCAAAACTGTTTGTATTACATAAGTAAAGATCACAAGATGGTGTTATGCCTTTTGGTGACAGATCATGAGGCCATACCTATAGGTGGAGTAAACAGTCAGAATTACACGTTAGACAACACATTTGCCAATTTGCCCATGAATATGATACTCAGTAAGTCTACCTTGCCATTTTCTTAGGCAAAGATGTTAGAGTCTTATGCTGAATTGTCCTATCAGAAAAAGAAATGCATCCCCAGAAGTGCAATTTTCTTTTTCTTTGAAGGCAAAGCAACATTTCAAGATACTTGAGAAAGTTTTAAAGCTCTCAGATGCTTACTGTAACTTTGAACAATAGGTGTGCCAGCTTCTCTCTTTTTCCTTTCTCAAGGAAAATGTGTTATGATGATTGCTACATACACTCATTACACAATATGTGCTAAAGGTCCAATGAGTCTGATTTCAATTTTGTTGTTGCAGGTACTATTACAAAACTGGAATTTTGGAACGAGTGGACAGGCGGTTAGTGTATAAGTTTGGGAAGAATGCACACGGATGGCAAGACAGCAAATTATGAAATATTGTTAACTTCAGACTCCTTGTCCAATATGCAACATGAAGTCTCCAGTCACAGTAGAGGGATCTTTTCTGCAGAACATCGCTAGTTGGACACCTGCTGGACACATGTTCAAATACCTGGATGAAGTAACATCAATACACTTTCTGAGTTGGAGGATTCAAGTTATATATGTAGCAATGCCAAGAATGGCAGTTTTCCATTAACATTAAATCCCATAATTCTACCATTCCCCTTTGGAGTTCTATGGGATTTTGAAAAGCATGTTTTTGGTTGCTGAACCACATTTGAAATGCATATCCCTTGGTTTCTTGCAGGGATTACTGGGATTCATTTTTCTTTGTATCCTAATCTTGAGTAATTTCACACTTTATGCAGCAACTACATATGCCATAATTATTCTGATATTATGCCAGTGTTTCTCATAGTATACGTACAAATCACAAAGTTCGTATATTCTAAAGACCCTGGTAATCAGTCCACCAAAAGAATATGCCACGACTAGGCAGCAATTTAATGCAAGGGAAACCATGCTGACCCTTAAACAAAATCCAAACTCTAAATTATCTGGGAGTTTAGGAAGGGATTTACAACTACCTCTCACATTTTATTAGTTTACGTGGGTGGGTGGATGGGGGAACGAAGTAACATCAAAGTACTTGCAACAAACACAATTGCTCTGAAAACTATAAAGGCATTATTTTTGATAAGAAAAATTATCTTTTTACACTATCAGAAGATTTCCTCACAATGCACTGTTCAAACATCACCAAAGAGTTCAAAGCAATGTATGAGCATTATTTGAATCTATGTTTTGAACTGGGCCCTTATATTTGCAATGCTATACCCAGTAATCATGGATTGAACTCACTAGGGCTGACTTCTAATTACACCTGTATAAAAAGGCATTATAAGTTTATCAGTGTTTATTATTACTCATGGTGCTTCCATCACTATATGTGCTTTAGTGCAAGTCTTTGGTATTTGTTCAAAGTGGTTCTATTAAGTCAAATGGTAACTGACTTCATCATGTCTTCCTGTATTCGGTTTGATAGAGTGAAGTATATTAAGTGAAATATACATAATTGGGAATGGCAGAACGTTTCAAGTAAATTACATTTTTAAAACGATACTTTATTTTACACATCCCCTTCTATATCAGGGTGGATAAAGTATGTCTTCAGAGCCAGCATGCTGTAGTGATTTGAGCATTGGACTACAACCCTGGAGACCAGGGTTTGATTCCCTGTTCAGCAAGGAAATCCACTGGGTGATCTTGCGTGTGTCACACACGCAGCCCCAGAAAACCTCATGATGGATTCACCTTATGATCTCCATAAGCTGGAAACAATGTCAAGTCACACAACAACAACAATCTATGGCTTATTGGATGGATGCATGCAGTGACCCACCATATTTTACATTCTTGATTTCTTCCTGGGCCCTTGCCTCTAAATTTATTATTTTTAGACACACACACCCAAAAAACCTGTTCCAAACAATGAATGGCTGCTGTTAGCTAGAATGACTGATTACATATAACTGTTGTTGCTGTGGGCTGTCAATTTCTAACTTATAGTGAATCTAAGGCAAACTTATCATGGAATTTTCTTGACAAGGTTTGTTTGGGGGGGGTGCCATTAGCTTATTCTGAGGCTGAGAAAGTGTGACTTGCCCAAGGTTATCCAATAGGTTTCCATGGCTTAGTGTAAATTTGAACCCTGTTCTCCAGAGTCCTAGCCCAAAATTCAAACCATTACACCACACTGACTCTCATCATATTACATATAATTGCCCCTTGATTCCGCAACCTCCACCCTCCCCACAAAAAACAGACTGACTATGGCTAAAGTCAAACCCAGAAGTAGATTTCCAATCACTTCTGAGTGCTTTTTGGGGGCAATTTTCAGCTGAAAGTCTGCCACAGGTCTGTGGTTGTGAAAATTGACACCTACCTCATCAGTAGTTGTCTGCACCTATACTAAACACACTTCATATAGCTTTGTAAAAGTAAAGTGTTGTGCCACATTAGAGAGGGAAGGGTTAAAAAACACCTTTTATATTTATTTGTAGGTGATACATTTGTAGAGGTCTAGTGGAATCAGGAACAAACATAAAGACATATGAGAAAGTGAGTCGTACCTATATTCAGCGGAACACTAGAATGACACTGAAAGTCTATGAGCAGTAGTGGTTTTACTCCACAAAATTAAAGCAATGTAACAGAAATTATGCCTGTTGGGTTCAGTCACATTACTTCTGCCTCAGATAGTACTTAAACAGGTTTTTATTGGGGCTCTTCAGAATAAATCCTTTGTAGTTAAGAGATTTGTCAGGATTCAGGTCAAAGCGGTACCTGAACCTTGTACTTATCTCTGTGGAAACCCTTCTTTTGAACTTACTGAAATCGATTCAGTTTTTATTTGACATTGAGATGTTGGATAAAATAAGACAGAAGCTATGCCAGAGTAGCAAACTGTTGTTAACTTTCTTTTTAAATCAAGAGAGCAGGAAGTTGTCAAGAATATAGCCTACAGCTTTTGCCGGGTGCCAGTTTATGTCCCTTACATTTTGTTTTAATAACCACGTTGTTGGCTAAATTGTCAGTGAACTCTTGCTTATGCAATTGTAGAATAGCCTGTGCCAAAAAGTCTGTATCTGGACTTAATTTGTATGAGTCTTCTCTATGCCCTTTTGGCAGGTGTTTCTGGTCTTGCATCACTGAACTATTGATTTTTAACTCTAACTATGACAATGCCAGCTCCCAACTCAAGATAATTGTATTGCTGTACAGAATCCAGTTTTTGACGTACTTGGGGGATTGTATTTTTGGACTGCATCTCTCCGATTCTCCCAGCCAGCATAGACACTAGCCATGCTAGTGGGGGATTCTGGGAATTACAGCTCAAAGAAGTAGCTTTTCCAAGTTCTGGATGTATTACTGTAAACATTTATAAAGCAACATTTGTAGTTCTTGTGAGCTTAATAGACCATGTAGCAATAATTGCACACTGCTAGTCAACAGGCTTGCTGCTGCAAAGTCAATAGGCCTAACTCCACTCACCAACCAGGTCTCCTAGCTTAAAAAAAAAAAGACATCATTTACCAGTTCCTAATCTATCTGTCACTCCAACTGCATAGAGTCCTTTAGGAATAATTTGTAAATCAGCATAGCGCCATAAAGAGGACCTGCAATTCAAAGATGAGATGCTTCAAAATGGTTTCCTGGATTCTAGGCCCAAATGCTTCATGTTTTAACTTACAATTATGTAACCACAGATCCAATTTTACAGAGGACTGTCTTCCCTTTGAAGAGATATTAAGAGAACCATCCTCTGTTTGAAGGGCTGCATAGTCCCAATTCCCTTTAAAGATAATGAACCATAAGAAGGGTGTCACAGAGATGCTTAGCAACAGAATCTGGACAGAAGACTGAGGAGACACATCAGATCACAGTCTTCACCACTAGGCTGAGATGTTGGGTATTTCTATTTAAATTATTGTGGTTATTTCTAATTTTGCATCTCTAGCTATAAATTACCACATACATCTTATAGGTAGAGAAATAGCCTACATTTGAGCCTAATAAAAAACCATAATGAAATGTGTATCTTCTCAGTCTGCTATCCAGATTTTTCTGAGAACACATGTGGCTGTCCAAACTACAAAATCATGGGAGCAGTGCTGATGTATTGTGTTTGGTTTGCAATGTGTTCTGTTCAAATTTCCTGGTGCTTTAAAAAAAAATCTTTCCCCTGTTGGAATTGACTAAAATTACACAAATATTTTCTAGGGGAAAAAATAGAACAGTCCTTTCATTTATTCTATGTGACAGTTTACCACATGAAATGTAAAGGTTTTTAAAAAATGATTGATTCTGAACATTCTCTATTCTTCTGAAGTAACAAAGAAATACTCTAGATAAACCTATGATGTAGAATGGTTATGTTTTATTACACATGATTGCTAACAATACAAATTGCTTGTACAGTTTTTTTTTCAGTCCACTGCACTTTGTAAAAGAGTGTGTATAAAATATTTAATTATCCACTATGTGATATACTTTGATTACTTCATGTGAACTACGGCTAGAGAGCCATTTTATTCTCATGGCATGTTGCACTATATTTTTAATGAAACCAGGAACGCATAGAGAGTGTTTTCTGTTGAACACATAGATGGGAAACCATAGCTTGTCTTGTTTTTTGCATACAAAAGAACATTTGACTATTGGTCTTATTGTTATTTTGGTAACACATAAGAGTGACATACCTGTATAGGAATATCATGGTCATCATTATATGGAAAGTTCTACTCATCATCAGGATGTTAAGAATTGCTTGCATGACAGTCATGGGCATGAATTCACTGGATAATTACAATATCAGGGTCAAACCACCTAAATATATAATAAATCCCAAAGCACTCCTTTGGTAAAGAAAAGTAGTTTCTAGAGGAAGCTGCTTTAAGCAGAGAAGTTGGAGGAGGGCACCTATTCCCTGAAAGCCACCCATTCACTCCAAATTCTACTGCAGAATTCTGGGCCCAAGTCTGCAAGGGTAAAATACAACTGAAAAACGCAAAGTAGAAAAAAAAACAACTCAGAGGGCTTGATCTGCAAAGCAAAAACAATGCCACTGAGATTAAGAAGGCCTTCCTTCCTATCCAGTAGCCACTTTCTGAAGTTGGATTTCAGTCTTTTTCAAAGCACAGTTGCTGAGCATTTCACAACTAGGTTTTTAACTTCTGTGAAAGAGCAGTTACCTGTTATATGCAATGAATCCAGGAATCTATCCCAGCTGATGAAGGACAAAAGCTCCTCCAGATCAATTCAAAAGCAGGCTTAGCAAACCAGACAAGCCGACAGACTGATTCTACTCCCCAATTGCAAAACCCACTGATGCGTCCACAGAAATTATTAGGAATGAGAAAGTCTTCTGCTCATCAGACAAGGAATCTATGAGCCTTCTCAGCTTATTCTACTAATGCCTAACCCTGCCAACTGTAAAGTTTACTGGTGGTAGAAAAGGAACAGCAGTCTTTCTTTGGAGATGTCTCCTGGTCATTTTTCCACAGTCCAACATCCTTCCAGTGTCATAATAACAGCATCCTAGAAGTGTGTGATCACACCCAAAAACACTACTTCAAGAATGTAAGAAATCACTGTTATATTGTACAATATTTGCTGTGAGCATTATATAGTGGTAAGAGTGGTCAACTGGGATTTGGGGGTTCCAGCATTGATTCTCCACTGAACCATGTAACTTACTGGATCACTTTAGACCCATTGTTCTGTCGCAGCCTGAGCTCCCTCATGGGGTTGTTGTGAAGCTAACATGAAGCAGAAAAGAACTATTTGTAATACCCTATGCTAATTGGAAGAAAGGCAGAATATTTATGTATGTATGTATGTATGTATATCCCATCTTTCTCCCAGCATGGGATCCAAGGTGGTGTACAATGTTTTAAAAGCATAATACAATTGAAAAAACTCTTTAATACAAAAGTTAATACACAATTAAACTAAATTTCTATTGTAAAAACAGAAGTGGAAAAGTTCAAAAGAGAATTAAAAACAAGTGAAAAGCAGCATTAAAAGATGCTGTTTACAAACATAGCAAAATAGAAATACTACAGTCCACACTATTAAAATGTTTACCTGCAGCAGAACACTAAAAACCAAAAGATTTCTTAAATAAAAGGGTCTTTAGCTGCTGTCAGGGAGACAGCAGGGAGGAGACCATCTGACTTCCCATGGAAGTGAGTTCCATAACTTTGTAGCAGCCTCTGAGAAGACTGTCTCTCATGTCCTCCCCAGATGTGCCTGTGACACTATTGGGACCAAGAGAAAGCTTTCCCCTGCAGATCTTAGAGCACAGGCAGTCTCATACAGAGAGATACAGGCCATTTCCACACTACACTGTTTTGTGCGATTCTACTTTCAACATACTGTGGAATTCTGGAGTTTCCTGAGGCCAAGAGCTCTCTGGCTGAGAATTCTAAATGCCCCCCGCTAAGCTGCAAAGACCAGGATTCCATAGGATGTTGAAAGTGGAATAATAGCACTATAACAGTGTACAGCAGAAACGCCCATAGTTTTTGAATAGTCTGGACACAAGCAAGCTGTGTAGGGTTTTAAAGGTCATAGCAAATGTTTTGAATTCTGCCTGGAAATAGAATGGCAGCCAGTGAAGTTGTTTCAGCAAGGCGTTACGTGATCCCCATAGCCTGTCCCAATCAGCAACCTGGCTTCAGCACCTTGGATATGCTGCAGTTTCTGAATAAAATATAAAGGAAAGTTTTGGGGGCATTTGGGGACAGCAGCATGAAAAGAAAGCGCTCCCACATTCTGGAGACAGTCTAGCACCAAATATAATCCTGTACTGCCTGCTTTAGGGATACCTTTTTGTGTATTTATTTGTTTATTTATTTAATTTGTACCCCACTTTTCTCCCAGCATGGGATGCAGAGCAGCATACAACCATTTAAGACAAAGTTTAGCTACAATCTTACATTACAAAAGTTTTTAAAAATGATTTATTACAAAAGCACATAATTAAAATAATTTAAAGAACATTTAAAGCATAATTGAAAAGGTGAAAAGAGAAAAACACACATACCACATTGAAAACACTCTTCTGCCACATGATTTAAGATTCAAAGTCTTGCCAAAACAAAAAGGTATTTACCTGTTATCAGACTCTTCAACCAATCTGCCCAGTTTCTTTCCTAAAGTTTGAAAGCATTTATTGTCCAATGTTTCAGTTCTATTTATTTGATATCATGGCAGCTGTTTTGTTCCTGATTTTTAAATACATTCCGGAAGCTGGTAACTGTACGTGTTTAAATATGTAATTAAATTTATAAATGTGCAAAAGTTATAGCCCACAGTTTTTATGGCCTCAATACATTTTTAAAACTTTTGCTTCAAACCACAGTTTATAAACACCAGGATTTCCTATTCCAAATGCATAATTCTCTTATATTTTAATTCTTGAATTGCCTTGACTTCATTCCATATAAAATTGTAAGCATGTTGATATACACATATGGAACTCATATTCCCCAGGGATGTCAGCTTCAGTTGCTAAAAGGCTTATGAAAATAGTTCAAGCATAGCTCAGCTAACAAAGCCTCTGTCAAACAAGCTTCTTTTTAAAAAGTCAACACCTCCCCAACCCCCTTTTCTGCCTCATCTCTGACTACCTGGAAGTATTTTTAGCAGCTTTGCATTAGAAGGAGAATAAAGAGAGCTAGAGAAATATGTTCAGTGCCAGCTTGCAGCAGTGTATCCAGAGTAAACAGTAGAATAAAGCTTGAGCTGGGAAAGAGCAGGATTCTACTACAGTAGCCCCTCAACTTTCATGACGGTTCAGGGTGCAGATGCCCCATAAAAGTAAAAAACAAAAACAAAAGTGCAAATAACTTCCCCACCTGAGTGAGTGCTTTCCCTCCCGTTAACTTCCAGGGCTCCCCCTGCATTCTCCTGCCTATTGCCCATGTACCCTGCCTTTTTTTCTGCCTGTGTGGGCAACAGGGAAGCAAATGGAAGGGAAAACACTCCCCCTACTCTGTTCACATGCCCCTCACCACATGCTCCACCTTCTTTCTGCCTCCACGGATGACAGGCAAGCAAATGGAAGGGAAAACAGTCCCCTCACTCTGTTTGCCTGCTCGTTGCTTGCACACCCCACTTTCTTTCTGAGCATGTGGGCAACAGACAGGAAAATGCAGGCGGAAAGATTTGCACACACATGAACCTTTCCGTCTCCCAATCACTTGCCTTTTGCTGGGGCACAGAAAAGAGGCGGCACGCCTGGCCAAAAGTCCAGGGAATGGGGAAGAGAGAACAGGAGGAAGCAAACAGGCACCTTGTGAATAATCAAACCAAACCTTCTGCATCTCTGTGTGCCTACCTATGACAGGCAAGCTCAACAGCATCTGTCTCCAGAATCCTTTACTGAGCATGCCTGAAGAGCAAAACAGAGAGAAAGGGGAAGAGCAGATAAGCCTGCCTCACCAGCTAGCCCCAACCTTTTTAAAGAATAAATATAAATCTATAAGTTTGGCTGCCAAAACGGAAATCTTAAGAAAAGGAGAGAATGGTGAAAGAAAAACTCAGCCCTGGGTGCATTTTGGAAGAAGTCTTCAGATAGTCTCCAGAAAGTTCAGAACTTTTTTTTTAAATTTATAACATTCTTCCCTGACCTGGTTGTTTGATTTCACATGTGCATATTGTTTTGAATAAAAAATTTGCTGAAACTGCTCTTTTTTTTCTGTGGAATAGGAACATATTGCTATTCTTTCTATACTATTCCTGTTTCTCGTACCAGATTTTCTGTTAAAAATGTAATGCACAGAAACACAACGACTGCATTAACTGAGGTATACCTAGATGTGTGCCTTTTGTCATAACAGCTTGCTTTCACAGCTGAATCTGCAAATTTCTCATCTTTGGCTACACATTTTTATTCAGGTACGTACTTCCTATCACCAGCAGATGGAACCCTGTAGCTTTATAAAACAGAAAGAAAAGCAAGCAAGCAAGTTATTTGGATTGGTTTGTCTGATGGCATTCATTTATCGCCTCTCAACGCACCAGGGCTCTGAGGTGATGCACAGTGGCTAAAAATAAGACTGTTAAAAACCGAGACTCATCTTTAAAAAAAAAATAATTCTAAAACCACAGACAATTAAAAGAAAGCTACAAACAGCCAAAGCAACCACCCCTAATTTGAAGAACTAAAGGCCAAGCAGTATACAATAGCACATTCTTTGCTGCAGAAGGGATGAAGTCAAAGCAATACATGATAAAAACCCGAGAGAAGGTAGGCATTGGTATATGAAGTTTTGGTGTTTATAGTGCCGTGCGGTTTTTAAAAGCCTCATCTCTCTGGGTGGTGGAGATTTCCACCTTTGGACATTGCTGCTTTGAAAGTTCTGTCATGTGTACCCACCAGCCTAGTTTTGCAGAGTGATGGTGTATGCAACCAAACCTCTACTGAAATCTTAGGCCATTCCCGCACTAGCCTGTTATAGCGCGATGATTCCACTTTCAACATCCTCTGGAATCCTGGGGTTTGCAAACCCCAGGATTCCAGAGGATGTTGAAAGTGGAATCATCGCGCTATAACGGGCTAGTGCGGGAATGGCCTGAGATTACAAGCAGGCCCATATAGTAGGAGGTGGTTGTGATGAACCCAGGGTGGGGGGGGGGTGCACAGCAGAGGCACACTAGCAACAGAGGGGATTTAATTTGATTGGTTCTCTGACTAAAGAGCCCAGGTTAGCCAGAGGAAGGGGTTGTGTGGGGGAGTCAGCAGAACAGATAAATACCAGAAACAGAACCTAGAGAAGGAGTTCCCTCAGCTAAAGAGAGAAAGATTGAGAGAGAGAGAGAGAGAGAAAAAAGTTATGGGCTTGTTAACTTAGGGAAGTGCCTGTTAATAGCTAGAAGTTCTTTTGCTGTTTGATAATATTGATTTGCTCAATACCTTTCCCTTGTTAGTTCTTTGAAGAAAGATTTTATTCTATTTTGTTAAGACCAGCCTCAATACAGTGTTTCTTCAATTGGAACTCAGTGACCCACGCTACCACAAGTGACACATTCATTTGGGATAAACCTGAAAACACTTTGCCCTATATCCACAAGAGTTGGGGTCTTAGGGAAAGCAAAAGGGGGATTAAGTGTGGAGAGGGAGCCCGGGGGTGATAATCATATAAAAGGGTGCTGTTTCTCCAGGGAGGGAGAATAAAAGCAGACCTGGTCTGTCGCAGACCTGGCTGGCCCAGATCTCCAGGTGACGATGGTCTTTCAGAAACCCTGGCCCCAAGCCACTGGGGTTTTACATAGATTAATAAATAGATATACCACATTGCACCTGCTACCTCACTGAAAGGGGTGAGTACAGTTAATTTTTAATTTTTTATTTTTTTGAAGGAGTGGGGTCAATTGCATTGAAAGGGTGAGTATATTTTTTCTAAAAAAAATCACATGATGGCTATTATACCTTGAGAACCACTTAGCATTGCTTCTCACATCCTCTCTCCCCACACCTGCAGCTTTTTAACTGCCAGTAGTTAATACCTGAACAGCAGACTGAAGAGGCACACAACTGTTTCCAAACCATTCATATGCCGTAGTCATCGCTCTATTATTCCGCTTTAAATATCATGCTCCAGGCCTATGGAATCCTAGAGTTTGTAGTTTCGTGAGGCACTGGAGCTCTCCGGCTGAGAATTCTAAAGGCTTCTCACTAATCTACAACTCTCAGGATTCCATGGGATGCTGCTATGGCAATTAAAGTGGGATAATAGTGCTATATTTGATAGCATGAATGGGTCTCCAGTCAAACTCTTGATGCACAGCTTCAAGACACTGTGATCCTGTCTTATGGTTTGTTATATATAAACTAGAGCTAGATCAATCAATTCTTCACATAGAAGTAACACATTTGAACAAATGGCAACCTCATGTAAAATGTAATTGCTTCATTTAAAAAATAAATGTACAAATTCTGGTGATTCTACACTGAATCCCTTGAATTGCCTGCACCTCTGAGCATCTCTCTTCTAATAATGATCATTTTTGCTGCAGAAGAGACATTCAGGCTCTATTTATTTAGTAAACTTTTCCCTACTCTGGTAACATGCATTGTAGTTCTGGCTGCATTACTATGTCTAACTCAGAGGCTGGACAAGTTACCTTTTTAAACTAAAACTACCAGCTCAGGTTTAAATTGGCTAATACATATATATATATATATATATATATATATGAAAATTAGCATATGTAAATACAATACAATTCTGTGTCTGATTTTATCTTTTTTTGATGATGCAGTCGTTCTGGTTTGGAGGTCAAAGAGAGTCCTTGCCTACATCTATTTTGGGGATTTCCTTGTACAACACTCCTTCAACCCTTTTCTTACACTACAGTCAGCCCTCCACATTTACGAGTTTCACTTTTGCGAATTTGACTACTCGCAGTTTATTTGCTGTCGGTTGTGCTGCTGCCCTATGCCATTTTTAATTGGGACTGCAAGCCTCGTGAGACTGAGAAACTGTGAATAAGGCTAGTAAGTCCCTGTTAAAAATGATGTGGGGCAGCAGTGGAGGTGAGAGTAAGCCCCACCAGCCACCCACTTCTGTCTTATGAAGGAACCTTGGTGCCTCAAAGGAATCCACAGGGGGTTGAATATGGTGCTCATAACTTTCTTTGTGTGTTAAATATGGTTTGGGAGGGCCTAGTTATTCACACTTTTTTCATTTTCACAGGGGCCCTGTGCCCCTAACCCTAACGAATTTGGAGGGATGACTGTATAAAGCTAAAATTGCATCACTGCATAATTCGGTAGTTTTACAAAAACATTTAAATCAAGTAGTTCTTCACATGTTTAAAAATGCCGTTCTGAATTTATTTCTGTGTCAAATGATTAAAAAAAACTGATTGAGGGAGTTGAAGAAGCAGCCTACTCAGCTGGATGTTGCTTCTGCCCACTAAGGAAATATCAAGATCAATAAGCAGAAAGACAAAGGATAACATGTGACATTAGAATGTATTGTTCAAGTCATCTCATCCCGAGTTCATTTTAAAGGATTGAAATGAAAGTGAAACTTGTGAAATCTAAACTGAAAGATATCACATGACACAACAAAGTGATCTCCCTATATTTAACACTCTTGCACTACAATGTGAGATTTTCATCCACCAGAGACATCTTTTATTGCAGAATCTGCACAACATTAGACTTTCAGTGTTGGCATTCTACAACCGCGTCACCTCTACAGTTGTAAACAGTGGCCAGTACTCCTTCCCTAGTGAATATTCACTTTTCTCTGCAAATATGAGAAGACCCATGAAACAAATGGCTATACTTGCTTACTTTACTTGAATCAATCGTAAAGCCCTATGGGAGGGCACCAGATCCTATCTGATCTTGGAAGCTAAGCAGGGTCAGCTCTCCTTTGTACTTGGATGAGAGACCACCAATGAACACCAGGTGCTGTAGGCTTTACTGGGAAAACCCCTCCAAGTATTCCTTGCCTAAGAACCCTACAAAATTCATGGGGTCACCATAAGCCGATTCATGACTTGAAGGCACATGCGATCAGGGTGTAGTAACCCTATACGTCTCAGTGATTGATTGGTGTAAGATTACAAATATCATATTTGATGAGTCCTGAAAACTCCTGAACATTTAATGGTTAAAGGCAAACTCTGTTGTTTCAGTTGATCAGCAGACACACATTGGATGTTGCTACATCTTATCTGGCAGAACAAACTAAACTCTTTCAACTGCTTGAAATCACAAGGACTTGGTGACTGTTGTGCAATAAATCACTAATTCAGCAAATACAGAGCAAAGGCCAGTAAAATGTTTAACATGACGTGTTTCAAACACAGTATCTCTTTCATCTTATTACGCTCCATGCCTGCAGTGTGAATCCCAGATTTAAATTATCAGTTTTAAACTTCCAGAGTTTAAACTTCCAGAGTTTAAAACAATACAAGTTCAAATAAAAAGTAGTACTGATGGCATGAACAGTGGAAAGAGCAGTGGTTGTGTATTCTTCCAAATTTCCTTATTTTTAAAAAATAAAAATAGGGTGAAGGCTGGAAAATGTGAAATAGAGGAGTACTGGGTAACTTTCCCTTCCAGCCCTTTTTCTGCTCAGAATATTTATCCTTAAATTCCCCTGGGCTCCTCCAAGAAAGAGTGAAATATAAGTGAAATTGAAGTCATATTTTATCCACATAGAAGACTAAGGCCCTTTCTGCACAAGGCTGGTGAATCGGTTCGTGCCATTTCTTACCGGATTTTCTGGGCTTGAAACAAGGCGGACTTTCCCTCATTTCCTTCCGCATAGCTACTACGTATGTTCCATTCTGATTCGGAGGAGTGCGAGTTCATGAATCCACACTGCCTCCACCGTGGCCACTCCCGCTACTCCCCTCACCCTGCCCTGTCGGCTGTGATAAGCCCTTTTTTTTTTTTTTGCATGGTTTAGTACATCATTGCATACGTGCTTACATGTGTAAGTCCCCTGGCTCCTCCCATGAGCCTTCCCCTGACCACTAATTCGCATTGGCGCGAATGTACGTGTCTGCACCACTCTGAAAGTACAAATTGGATCAATCTGGAAAATTGGAAAACCGATTTCTTCCAGTTTTCAAATAGTGCCACCACATGGGGGCACATTTAGTCGGAATTATGTGTGGAAGGAAGGTAAATAAACTGAACCTAGTCCACTCCAAGGTGCAGAAGACCTCCGTGGCAAGACGCATTGGCCTGCCTTAATAAACGCATGCAGAAAGGGCCTAAGAGAATGAACAGCAATAGAAGGCAATAAGAAAAGGGGGAGGGAGTCATATCTGTTCTTGTGCTCCTGTGTTAAGTCTGTTCAACTATCTCTTATTTGCATGAAACAAACAAAAACTAGATATAATAAAATAAGTACAGTCAGCCCTCCACATTTGCAAGTTTCACTTTTGCAGATTTGATTATTCATGGATTATTTGCGGTTACCTCTGCTGCCTCCCTATGCCATTTTTAATAGGGACTGCAAGCCTGGTGAGACTGAGAAACTGCAAATGAGGCTTATAAGTCCCTATTAAAAATGATGTGAGGCAGCAGTGGAAGTAGCAGTAGGCCCCACCAGCCACCCACTTCTGTCTTTTGAAGGAACCCTGATGCTTCAAAGCAATCCATTGTAGGTTGAATATGGTGATCATACTTTTTTTTTTTTTTTTTGCTAAATATGGTTTGGGAGGGCCTAGAGTTATTCATGGTTTTTCCACTTTCAGAGGGACCCTGTGCCCCTAACCCAAATGAATGTGGAGGAATGACTGTATAGTTTGGCACTTACATTGACAACATATAGAAAAAAAGGGCACTCTGGTAATGATATGGGTGGTTTTGGGTTTTTTTTGTGGCACATCATCACTTCATCACAGTTTATCATCAAACACCAGTATCAACACTTATTTTTTAAAATCTCCTGGACTTCTTTTTCCATATGCCAAATAACTAATTAATAGTTGCTTAATGGAATACTTTAATAAAAATACACACAATAGGTGAATTTAACCATCCTATCTCTGCAGGCATTTGTCAAAGCTTTGTTTGCTTATATGCCTTCAAGTCACCTGTTGACTCACGGTGACCCAATGAATTTTATAGGGTTTTCTTGGGCATGGAATACTCAAGAGAATGTTTACCATAGCCTTCCTCTGAAATATAGCCTACAGCACCTGGTATTCCTTAGGAATCTCCTATCAAGTATTAACCAGGCCTGACCCAACTTAGCTTCCAAAATCAGATGGGATCTGGTGACTTTAGGATAATTATGCCTCTGACAAAAAGATACTGGCTCTATAAAGCAATGAACAAGAACAGACACATGGATGCTAAAGTGCTGTAAGAGAGATCTTAAGGAACATCTAATAATATATTTTCCCCCCATACTGTCAGCTACTATTCATGCGGTATTAAAATCCCATGATTTTCCAAAATTTCCCATGGTTGTTACATTTCTTAATGTTTGCCACATAAAAATTGCCACTTAAAGAAGAGTATATTTTCCAGACAGAGATTTTGTGCTTTTTTTTCTCCCTGGCCTTGCCTTAGCCCTCCGTCCTATGGGATACTTGTACTAGGGCTATTGGATGAAAATGATGCAGAAGATAGATAGTTAAAGCTCAAAAATCAGGAGAAAAGAATTTCATAAAGAAGACAGAAGTGGAGGGGGTGGAGAGAAAAAGTCAGAGAAACGCACCATACAGCATCCCTTCTCATCAAATGCAAAACTTTAAAGCAATTCAAAATAACATGACGGATGTCCAATACCTCTTAGTACAGTTTGCAGCATGGCACAAACTAGCTGCTTTATGTTCCCAGTTTGCATTGGCCCAATGAGATAGTGGGCCCAATGAAATTGGCTTAAAAGGAAATACAGTAAGTTCCCCGTATCCACTGGACCAGTATCGAGTTTGACTTAACCATAATCCAAAATAACATGCCCCCCCATTCACCTGCTCCCCCATAGAGGGGAGAGTAGCTCAAGGGAAGACTCACATGTTGTGGTTCAGCTTGTTCCCCTTGAGAGCCAGAACCAGCTAGAGGGTGATGATCCACATGGGCAAGTTCCCAGGGCTCCAGTGCCATGGCTGCTGCTGTTAGCCAAGGTCCCTCCTCACCAGCTCTGACAATCACCACACTGGCTGCTCTGCATATGAAGGCAAGGGCAGTGGGGAACCAGGCTGCCCATGCTGAGCTCCCAAAACCGCCCTCTTCATGGGTGCCAAATCAGGCAGGACCAAATGTGTGGAACCATATGCTGAAAAAGGGGTGTCTACTTCCTCAACTGAGAGAGGCGCATGGCTCAGCATAGCTGGGCTTCCCACATGTTTCTTGACAAAGAAAGGAGGGAGATTTCTTCCTCAGCTGAGAGAGGTGTGAGGCTCCCAGCTGTGTGGAGCCCTAAACCTCTTTTACCCAGGGAAGGAGCCTCCTTCCTCAGCCGAGAGGGGCATGGGGGCCTTGTACCATGGAGTCCTGCACCTCTCTTGGCCAGGGATGTGAGGAGGCTCTTCCTCAATGGAGAGAGGTGCTCTGTGCTTCTCTTGGCCAGGGAGGGATGGAGACTTTTTCCTTGGATGAGAGAGCCCATGGCAGCAGAGCCTGATGAACCTTGCACAGCATCCTATGCATGATGAGGGCCCAGGACCAGTGAGGATGGAGAACGACACACAGGGAGCTTGCCAAGCCTCACCTGGATTACAATAGGAAGGCAAGCATGCAGGAGGAGTCAGGCAGTGGTGCTGCGTCCCTCCCTTGCCTCCTTGTCCAGCCTGGGGGTCAAACCAGAGTGTTGACTCTTATCCCCATTTTTCATTATTCATAGTAAGTAGGGGAAGATATCCCCTGTGGATACAGAGGATCTACTGTAACTGTAATGGGTTTCAAAATTTTATTAGGTATTAAAACACAGCTGGGACATGAACATGAAACACGAAAATTGTATTATAATAATTTTATTTTAATATATTTAAAGTATTTAAGTATTTGAAGTATTGCAAATATGATCCAGAATATGTTTTCAATCAAATGTATCAAATACACTGCTGTAATCAACAAAAGGATATGTTTTAGCATCAATACAAACTAATATTTGTACGGAAGTATACTCTTCCTCAAGAAATTTAGAAATGGTTTATATACTGATGCAGATCTTTATGGTCTATCATTTTAGAAAGAACTTGCATTTTTGATGGTATGCATTTATTAATATTTGGTCTTTCTAATGTCTGTATCTCTATTATAAGGATTTCATTTATTTGTTGCAACAGTAATCTCAGAATCGCCAACAAAAGATGGAGGTCTCTGTGGCATTAAGCACATTCTCTTCAGTAAACAAATGCAAGATCAATTTGAATAAAAAAAAGAATATTCTGATTTAATTTGCTAAAGTTATAAAAAGGTTACTGTAGCCAGACTTGATATACTCCACTTAAAAGTTATTACTAGCACAGTTTCATCTTATGAACATTATCATTTAGATTACTCGTAATTTAGAAGTTTTAAAAGTTTTTACATTGCAGCTACCAGCTTAAAAGATACTACATAAAAAACTGAAACTTTTATTAAGGCATCACACATATCATCTTCTAGTTGGATGGATGTCAATTCTGTATGACAAAAGTATAATGAGAATTTCCAAACTGCCAGTAAAAAATAAAATTTTGTTTTTGCAGCGTTATATAACTTGTCTTCCGTAAATAAGGGCAAGATCAATTAGAAAAAACCCAAATGATTGTTTTTATTGATTTGCAAAAATTAACAAAAATTTACTGTAGCTATACAGTTGATATCGCCCACTTAAAAGTTACTGCTAGCTGGTAAATTTCAGTTTCTATGGTTATCATTTGGATTTCTTTAAAAAAATTACAAATGAAAAAACTTAAATTTTCTGCTTGCTTGTTAAAAGTCAATTTAAGAAAACATGGAAACATTTATTAAAGCACTGCATATATCATTTTCCAGCTGCACTGATGTTAATTTTGTGAGATATTGCTCTAATCATTAGGAGATTGTGCTGTTTACAGATTAGCTCTTTCCTTTCCAGTTGGACATGATGGTTGTGTATAGGTATGTACTGAGCCCTAGGAAAAAAAATAACAACATAAATTAAGAAGTAATTTTTACTTTAAAAAAACGACAACTCTCCTGCTTTTTATGCAGGGTTTTTTTTTACCAGACCATTTTCCTTTAAAAAAAAGAAAACACAATTTGCGTACTTTTTCAAATACATGTTTAGGAACAAGTAAGTAATCTAGTGTGACTTAAGTATGAAGTGTATATTCACGACAGACACAAATACAATCTCTTTAAAACAGTAATACTGTTTAACAATGGAGCTTATATCTTTTAATAAAAATATATTTTCACTTATTTAACCCTATACTATTAGCCCTAAACAACACATGTATAATAGTAAAATTAACAATCCATTAGAAGTGGAATCTTACCCAATACAGCAGAGGAACAGACGCTAAAGGATGGTAAAGGAGTAAAGAACAAAGAATCCACTCTAGGACTGTATGTTCAGCTATATCATCAGCCCAACATCAACTGGTCTGCTTAAGAATGTGCAATTTACTGCAGCTTATCCTTTTACCCTGTTTTTCCACCAACAGGGGGGAAAAAAACACCTCACTTCGAGGAAGGAGGGAACAACAGGTCACAGGGATAGGAGTGTAGAGAAGTCAAAGACTGGGTCTTGTAACAGCCAGCTGCAAATGACAGCCAGGTCACAAAGGCCTATTGAGGTACCCAAGATGATCTAGCTGGCCTAAGCTTCTATGCAGCACAAGATAGTGGACATTAACAAAACACACCTTTGTGCAGTCATGGAAAAGCCATGTTGTTGAGGCCTGCAAACCCCCCCCCCACTCCCTATGCAGAGGGATAGGACTGTTGAATTTTATGGAGGGTGCCCCTTCTCTACCATTTACAGTTATCTCTTCCCAGTGTCCATTCTAAATCTATACCAGTTCATATTTGAATTGCTTTAACCAACAGTCCCCCTTTTTCACCTTCTACAGAGCCATCTGAGATGAAATAGCTCTCATACCTTGTTGGGGCCTTTAGCATTGTGCCTTTCCAAGTGGGCCTGAATGCGTGCACCATAATCAGGATGAACATCAGTGAAGTTTTTCACCTAGACCAGCAAAGGAAGTTGAAGTAGAGAGTTACCTCTTCTTAATTCCTAGCTACTATATCTAGATCACTACCACAACACGTGCCATTTGCTACTGAGTGACCTATCTGAAACTTCAGCAGATCCAGCTCACATTCACTTCAACTACTGACTGCCATGTTATTCCATGTAACTGTAACATTATTAAGGCTTCCAATTTTTTGTGTGACAGTGCAGTACTGCAAGTTTCTTAGGCATGCCTTCCCGGCTGATTTTAATCAAAGGCTTTCTCTCGTATGGACTGGTACCAAATTAGTCAAACTATATATAGACCTCACTTTTAAAAAGCACTGTATTAATAGGCTACTTAGTAATCCTGTGTTCTTTTCCTATCTGAATCAACCAGTAATCATTTCTCTGTAGCAATATTGGACCGTAAACTGACAGTTTACACTTTTACCTGAGATTTTTTTTTTAATACAAGTTTTTTATAACAATCATACACTTACTCAGGTGTAAGTTCCACTACGATAATATAAAGAAAGTTTGGAATTGCAGCCAAACTAAGTAATAATGAAACAACTAAACTGGCAAAAGAAGGGAAGATGTGGTGCTTGCACTACTTTAATTAGCAGATCTATGCTGTCACAAATCAAAACATAAACCCCACTATGTTTAGAAGATAGAAACCTTTGCTAGTTATTCTGCAGCAACAGGTTTCTCTACTGTTTGTTCCTCATGTTTTAAAGATGTTCTGAAAACAGCTTGAACCTTGATGTTCTTAATACCTTTTATCTTTTTACTCATGCACTGGCCTTTTCATTTTGTATTTCTATACAACCTATAATCAGTGTGGTACACTCTGTCTTCTGAAATTATCACAGAAGTCCTTACAGAAAATATCCTGAGTGAGTAAATATAATAATTTACTACTTACAGCTTTTTTTTGAATGAAGAGCTGCGCATCCTTAAGATGGCCAGCAACGTTCTCACAGAGTCTCTCACGTTCTTCCTCTGTCAGTACTTTGGTATAGAAATCTCGTACCTTTAAATAAATGTTGAAGACAAACCTCCATTAACAGATATATCATGTGTACTGTTTAGCAATTCATAAATTTCCTAAAATAAGAAAAAAAATGTGGATCCCATACTGTATCACTATAGATTTTAGCCTCTGCCATTACACAAATAGGAAAAGGAACAGGCATTGGAGTTATCCTTGAAGATTTCTCTTAGGTTAACAATTTGAGAAATGTTGTCTGCTTTTGATTTGTAGACTGGCCCATAAATCAAACTACACATACTTTAAAGTGCATGTCTATAACTCATCACTCTCTTTATCAAAAGCAGCTTTAATGTCCCAATCTGGCACAAGAAGGAAAGTTCTCCCCAGATTGATTGATTGATTGTATTTCTAGGTCGCCTTTCTGCCAACACTGGGACCCAAGATGGCCTCCAACAATAAATACACATTAAAAACATTCAGAACAGTTAAAAGCATTAAACAAATATAAAATCGTAAAAACACTTAAAAGGATATTCCCATACAACCATTAATAAATAAAGCTGCCCAGCTTACACGAAAGCCTGTTTGAAGAGAAAAGTTTTTGCCTGTTGGCTAAAAGAGAGCAGGGAGGGAACCCACCTAGTCTCTTGTGGAAGAGTGTTCCACAGGGTGGGAGAAGCCACTGAGAAGGCTCTCTCTCATGTCCTCACCAGGCGAGCCTGACAGTGGTGGGACTGAGAGAAAGCCTCCCCCAGCAGATCTTAAGGTTCTAACTGGCTCATACAGGGAGATATGGTCTTTCAAATAGCCTGGGCCTAAGCCATTTAGGGATTTATAGGTCATAACCAGCACTTTGAATTGTGCCCAGAAACAAACAGGTAGCCAGTGGAGCTGTTTTTGCAAAGGAATTATATGCTCCTTGTAACTGGCCCCGGTCAGCACTCTAGCTGCCACATTTTGAATGTGCTGAAGTTTCCAAACAGTTTCCAAAGGCAGCCCTACATAGAGTGTATTACAGTAGTCCAACCAAGATGTAATCCAGGCTTGTGTCACTGAAGCCAGACCTGACATCTCAAGGAATGGCCGCAGCTGGCACACAAGTTTTAACTGTGCAAATGCACTCCTGGCCAAGGCTGAAACCTGGGCATCCTGGTTTCAGAGTTGAATTCAGGAGAACACCAAGGCTGCGAGTCTGAGATATCGGGGGAGTGTAACCCCGTTCAGCACAGGCAAAGTCTCTATTCCCTGATTTGCCTTTTGACTGACCAGAAGCACCTCTGTCTTGTCTGGATTGAGCTTCAATTTGTTTGCCCTCATCCAGTCCATTACTGAGAGCAGACACTGGTTTGCTGATTTGTCTTCTAAGAGGCTGCTGACTGCAGTGTCACTTCCAAAACAACCAGCAGCTTCACATGTGGTTTTTTTAAGGAAGAAAAATGCATGGGGAGGGACAATGCACCCTGTCCCAAGTATTAAATAGGGAAAATTATTAGCCAGATTCTTTAAAAATTAGTATGGTTTGAGTGTTGAATACAACCCTGGAAACTAGGGTTTGAATTCCGGCTTGGCCTTGGAAACCAAGTAGGTGACCTTGGGCAGGTCACATAGCCTCAGAAAACCCGATGATAGGTTCTTTTTAGGGTTACCATAAGTTGGAAATGACTTGAAAGCACACATCAACAACAATATGTGCTACTTGCTGAATACACAAATAGTCCAGGTAGAACACAGATTTTGGAACACAATTACTAATAATATGCTCTCCCTCAACCTCCATGTCCTCCTGCAAGTGTGCCAAGTCATTATCTTTACAGTTCATAGTTAACATAGCATGAAAAATTTATATTGAACAGTATTCAACAAATGGAGTTATAATTTTTGTTTGTGTTTGCTACCACAATACTACCACATTTATTAGTCTTTAAAAACTTAATAAGAATAGTAACAATTATAAACATATAAAAGTTCTTGGTAAAAAAAGTGTTACATCATGGAGGGTCAAAGTACTTTCACGGAGCAACAAGGGGTATGTGAGATACGAGACATTGCAAACCACTGCTTTAGAGCAAAAATTTTAAAATTCTCATTTGGCAAATGTCTCAAGGGAATGCTGATAGTCAATTCACACCATTAAAAAAAATCATTCCCTAAGAAAGATAAGTGGCCACTACTGGTCTTCTTACCTGAGACACATTATCTTCGTTTGCACTATTGAAGCGCTGCACATCACCTGAAACATTTACACGGGTCTCCTTCAAATTGGGCTGGTCCTCAGGGCCAGTAAAACTGTTTGGATAATAGTTTGGAGCACCACCTAGAAAAAAATTATTTATTTTACTATTATGTATTATGAGTGAGGCAGCAATGTAAAATAATTCTAGTGGAAGAGGCCTGACATGGTTCAGCCACCAACTACACTTGAAAAGATTTTCAGCAGTAACAGAAGCAAGATCTTGATCATCTCTCATTTTAGGAATAGGAAGCAGGCAAATATTTTAACCAACTTTAACCAACAAACCAACAAAATCTGACCGCTCCCTTCTGAAGAGTTCTTACAGGTGTTACTGTACATTTTTAAAAGAACTGCTTCCAAAAGTGGTGTCAAAATTACCTTGGTTGTCAGATGTGCACATGAAGCCATCTCTTTGATAGTTGGCCACTCGAGCTCGGTATGGACAGTTTACAGGAATCTGCAGATAATTGGGTCCGAGACGGTGTCTGTGAGTGTCTGGATAGGAAAAAAGACGCCCCTAGAATAAAACATGCCAAAGAGGTAAATGTGAAAGTGGGTAACTTCTGTTTCAGTTGGTTTCTATTATTCTCTGATTTCCGCCCTGCACAGTTTTAATCATGGCAATATCAGTTCTTTAATCTGCTGATGCTCCTAACAACTGCAGGGCAGAAAAATTATGATTACAAGAACAATATCAGCCTAAAAGAGGACCTGCTACATTAGACGAAATGTTCAGTGGTCTGTTTCATGTCTCAAGTGAGTGAATCTTGACTGTTCATCTCAGCTGTGATTAAGACTGTAAAGCACAGTAGTTTAAGATTTGAAATTGCTGAAAGCTGTAAATTGTGTACTTATTTTGACTAAGCACATTATCTTTATAGAGGTTGATGTTCTTGCCAACATCTTGCCAATTCACTGAGGCACATGGAAGAATCGAGTCATGGAAGAATCACATGGTTTCTTTTGTTTTCTTAAATTTTCTTTAACACAAACCATTTAATGTTTTTAAAATCAAACCTTGTGTTTCTAGAGTCTGAAGTGGCTGTACATAAATTTTGTTACACCTTCCCTAGGAAATGTAAGTGCTATACATAATAATACAATATTACTGAAGCTGGACAGATGAACATTTTGTAGACATATTCTTTATGGCATGAAAATGCCAATGGGACACTTAAGTCTAAAACAGGTTACTTTAAATGCTCCACCCACACTACTGAATTGTACATAAAATTTCCCCTAGCTGTAATATAACACATTCAGGAAAAGTTACTATATTATTTTCCTTTGGAGTTGCATATGGTACTGACCATTTTTACTGGTGGACCATAATTTATTACATTTATACCTCAAGGTCAAGGCTGCAAAAATGTCTTTTCTCCTCCACAATTTTCTCCTCACAACAGCTCAGTGAAGTAGGTCAGGCTTAGAAGAGAATGACTGGCCACAGGTCACCTAGGGAGTTGTATGGCTCCCTGGAAATTTGAACCTGGATGTCCAGGTTCATCACACCAATTCTAAATCAATAAGCATTTGTAAGTGTTCCCCTACATTACTGCTTTGTATTTGACCCTTTTAATAGTGGAAACAGCAAGGAAGAAAAGCTACATCATCTCTTCATATGACAATGTGTAATCTTTCAGCTTATTAAAGCTATTTACAATAGTGTCTTTTGCTTTTTTAAAAAAATGTTGACTTCTTTTTGTATTATGGAAACACGAAACGTTACAAAGAAGAGTGTACAGTGTTTCCATACATGAATACAATTCTGCTTTCCAATATGAAACAGTGATAGTATATTCTCTCTAGAATATTTTTGAGTTCCTGGTGGTTTAGAATTAAGGAATTCCCTGGTTTATGAGCTTGATAAATGTAATCCAAGTTTATATAAACTGATCATGCTTGCACTGGCTAGTCTGATATGCTGAGTTAACCTTCTCTGACAATGTTCTTCTACACTTCAGAGAACTAGCCCTGAGTTGTGAAACATGGCTGTGATTTCCAACACAGTGAGATCTTCCAGCATACCATCAACAACACAAAATTGATTATCCATATGGATAGTTATGACAATCCTAGATCTGGTACAGTGGTAAGAGAAATCATATCCCAGATAATTCAACTCATATGCCAGGCTTTGATAATGATTAAATGACCAACAATGATCATCTTTCTTTTAAGAAGTTTAATATACTTTATAGTTAGAATTCTTATTGGAACAGGATGTGGACAGAGAGGGGAAAAATGATAGAACAATATAACATACAAAATTAAAGCTTGGGTTAGAAAGTAAAATCTCAGTGATAGCTTCATCCTGATGTAGTTGGCTATCATTTCTCCTTATAGTGTAGCCTAGTGATCTTAAGAAGAGCATGCCACTTGTAGTAAAGAAATATTAAAGAACCAATACCTGTAACATTTTATCAGGGCTTGGTTCAATTCCTGGTGGCATGTTGCTTGGGTCAAAGGCAATTTGTTCCACCTCAGCAAAATAGTTGACAGGATTCCTGTTTAAGACAATTTTTCCCACAGGGATGAGAGGATAATCCTTGTGAGGCCAAACCTAGAAAATGAGACAAACGTTATAATCTTCTTTCATATCAATCTTTCCAGACTTGTACAACAGAGATATGTCAAAATTCCTTCTCTATATGGAATATGGAGATATACAAAACATACTTACCTTAGTTAAATCAAAAGGATTGAATGGAAATTTCTCAGCCTGTTCAAATGTCATGACCTGAATATAGAAACTCCAGGATGGATAGTCTCCACTAGCAATAGCATTGTAAAGATCACGCAGAGCATAGTCAGGATCTTCAGAAGCCAACCTTCCTGCTTCTTCAACAGTCAGGTTTTTGATGCCCTGGTCAGTCTGCAAATATTTAAATAAATCTGTTTGAACTTTCATTAAGAATCACATGCTAACAACAACTCCAAACACATGTTTCATTTTTAATACTTGTCCTGATTCAGTAGACAGTAATATATGTGGGGAAATAGAATTTAATCTAAAGGTATGATGTATGAGAAAGTGAAAATGTTGGAAACAAGCCTACATCCAGAGATGTATATTGGTGTATATCTCGTTTCAAGGCCTGATTCCAGCCTTCTCTGATCCAGTATTCATATGGCACATAATGAATGAGGCTGACAGCCATTCTACAAAGGAATAAACATATTGCTACATGAATTATTTTTTTTAAAAAAAACAGAAATACATGAGAACTCCAGATCCAGCAACTAAATTATAATCAAATATCTTTTTAAATTCATAAAAGTGTGCAACAATGCAATGAGTAAAAGACTTGTTGTTTTGCCAAGTTAAACAAATTAGCACTGACAGAATTCATCAGTGGTATTGCACCACGTAAGAAAATATAAAGCTTCCAAAGGCTAAAAATATTTAAAATAAATAATATGGGGTCACGTAGAGGAACTATGCTACTCATTATTGGTCAAGTCATAAGAACTATGCATAGTATGTCTCCTAACCATTCTTAAAAAAACTGATTCCATGTCTCTAATGGAAGAATTATTTTGACAAAACCAGAATGTCTAGACGATTCCTGTCATTAAAGGTTTGGAACCAAAGTTTATCAGTCCAAATTATTACTGTATAAGCTGTCAACCAATGTATGAGTAGCATCTTAAAATCTTACAAAAACAATAGGAACAACAGTCATGTTAAAAGAAATCTGATGAGGTAGAGTGTGTCTATGAATGCTTATGCCACAAACTTCTTCTGCTCAATCTCAAAGGTGCTACAAGATCCTTTTGCATTTTTTTTATTATATATCTTTTTAGAAAAAAAATGGAAACACACAAGTTACAAGAAATAAAATACACAGAACTGAAAAACAATGAAAACAAAAACAACACAATTAAAATATAAAACTATACCATCCCACAAGAATAACTGACAGAAATGTAACACTATGTTGGCCAAATCAATTAAGAAAATATTTAAAACCTAATCCTAGTTTTATAAATTATGCATTCTTCAAAGTAAATTCTAAACAGAAAAGCTGCAGTGCTTACCTTTGCATGAAATTTGCAGTACACTGCTTTTCCATTAGCACTCACTAGCTTAAAAGTATGTGATCCGTAGCCATTCATGTGACGATGTCCATTTGGAATACCACGATCACTGAACAGAAAGGATACCTATAAAGCAGCAGCAGCCACAACAACAAAAAAACAACTTCAGTAACGATGGTCACCTTTCATGTAAACATAAATAACTAAACCTAGGTACTTAGGTATTATATACAAGTGCTTTTTAAGCTATCTGATGTGGGGGATCAGCAGTTATTTTTTTTCCATTGTGCCAACACCCAGTACTATATTTGTTTCTTTTTTTTTCCTGCAAGTTCTTCAGCAACTGGTAGCTGATGGCTCATGGACTGACAGTCAGACCAGCACTGTGACAGACTTTGATTTTTTCCCTCCTGTACTATCAAGATATGCTTCTAATCATATTTATTCTTAGTCTGATAGTCCCGCAAATTTTATGCTGTCCCAATAGTGCAATCTCTCATTTTCACCATCTGGGGGACAAGATGGTTGTGCACTTGATAAGAGACGCTGCTTCATTTCAACACATATTTCATCCTCTGAAGGCTAAGGAAGGTAGAAATATGGCATCCAATAAACTGTGTAAATTGGGACAGCCATTTACTCAACCCCTACCCTACCAGCTAACTGCATAAATATTCATACATTAAGAAATTAGAAGTTTACACCAGGGATGGGGATCTTGTCCATAGGCTATAGGTTGCCCAATAGGGGCCCCGTCACACAATATATATTACTACAGTTCCACTTTAACAGCAATGGCTCCATCCTATCAAAACCTATGATTTGCCATTTAGGGAGGGGCATTTAGAATTCTCAACCAGAGAGCATCAGTGTCTCACAAAACTACAAACTCTAGGATTCTACAGGATGTTTCCATGGTTGCTGAAGTGTGAAAGGGCCCTAGGCTTTCACACAGTATGCTGGGTCTCCCCATTCCTGAAGCCACAGTGAGGAAGTGTATGAAAATAAAACTTGCTGTGTTTCTGTTATGTGTGGTAAGAAGGAGCTTTCCTTCCTCACTGACTACAAAAGAAACCAAATGTATTCCTGGAAGCAACCACAGTTACCTGATATAGGCAACCTAGGCTATGAAATTCTCCCTCCAAGGAAATTCCGCCAAGTTCTCTCATAACAGTTTGGAAACACTGTAATTTATATTGTGGAGGGTCTTTTAAATCTGGAGATCCAGTATGATTTAAAAAAAAATATTGAGTTGTTCTATGTTATTTTGTTATGCTATGATTCAACTGCTTTGACCAGTTCTAGGAGGAGTTTTACTTTTTAATTTCACAAACACTATCTTAAAAGCAGGTTGTAACACATGGCAGAAACACCCATGAACAAAAAATTTTAGGAAGTGTTCTCTGTGATATTTTTGTATATAAAAATGTCTACACACATATTTTATTTACAAACTCTTAACACAAACACACATCATAAGCACGCCTGAGTTCCTTTGCTCTTCTTTCTACCCCAAGTATTTCAGTTTTTGGGGACAGAAAAATTTACGGAAGGGAAGAGTAAAGCAGAATAACAATCACAAATGTGCATTCTTGTTTAATATGGTAAGTACCTTGCTGGATCAGCTTAACATCCACTTAGACTACCAACATTTACAGACAGCCTAACTCCTGTTGATGTTTGGATTACGAGCTATCTTTTGTTCATCCTTTTAAGACAATGTGATGGAAGCTTAACAATTCTTCTTCCTCTCCTCCATTTTCTTCAAGAAAAAGCAGGAGTGAAAGAGGGTATCAAATGCAACAGTGGGAAGCAAATCAGTCTTTTTTACTCTATTTTTCCTCTGAGCTCCTTCAAGAAACCCACAGCAGGAGTACAAAGGGGCCTGTACCTTGCAAGGAAAAGGGAGGGAAAGGGCAAAAGTAAATTAAAAGACGACAGATCTTACCTGATGCAGGGATTGGGGGCGCAGGCTCCAGAAGTCCCACACCATGTCTGGATCTTTCAGATGAGTCTGTGGATTCCTCTTTTGGGTATGGATAAAGGATGGGAACTAATAAAATACAAAGATATCATTAAATTACTGTGCACTTACATTACAGTTAGATCTATTCCACATTCCATTGTATTTGTACTCAGTTCATTTTGAAATCATGTATCTGTAAATTAAAATCCATAAAATTGCCTCTGACATGCCAAGAATGAGATATTAATAGTGGGATCACCCTACAGGGACTTATGCTACCTTTGAAGAAGCATGTGTGTAATTTGGGAGTACCACTGAATCCAACATTATTCGTGGATTCCCAGGTACTTTGGCTAATTCTTTAGCATAAATGGTCCTAAACAATAGGTATATAGCCACTGAGATGGACATTTAGTAATCTCCTGCAGGGTTATTATAACACAATTTCCATTAGGCTGCCTTTGAAGACCACCTGCAAACTGGAGCAACCTATTTGATTAACAAAATCAGCTGGTAGAAACATGTCATATCTAATCTAAAACAACTGCAGTAGCTCTTTACTTTTTCTTTTCCCTCTGGGAATAAACTCCAATGCTAATGTTAATTCTTAAAACCATGAATGGCCCAGACACAGATTATATACAAGTTATTCTTTGAAGGAAGTTCTGGCAAGTTAACTCCTGGAGATCAGATATATGTCCTTTTCAATTGTAACAGCCAGTATTTGCCAGGTTGAAATGCCACAGGATTGTGCTTGCCCCAATAGTGTTTGCAAACATTCAACTTCCTGCAGGCCAGAGAGTAGAAACCCCTGGCTGCAGCTCAGCAGCCAGGAGAGCTTTCACGGTAAAAGTGCCAGCCAGAGGGGTCTTCGGCTGGAGTAGTACTCCCCAGAATAAAGGAGGAGCAGAGGATTACCCACTGGGACAGTGTTAGTAAACTTGGTGTGAACGGGAAGAGCTGAGGGAGTAACAACTTGCCCTTGCTGTGAAATGGAGCTGTTTAGGGCAGATCTGACAGCCCTGTGCTTTTGTAAAACTGCTTTTGTTAAGAACAGCTTCTAATTAAACCTTTGAAGTTGTTAAAGTGAAGAATCCTTCTGATTAAGATGGAATGACAGAACCTTTGCAGTTTCCTACTTTCTGCAATCAAGAGCCAAGTCTGTTTGCCCCATAAGACCAGAACAACTGAAATAGAAAATTGCAGGTTGATGTTTTAAGAGACAACAATTAAGGATCTAAGAGCATACACTATGTGAATAGACTGAATTGTATTTTATTTGTAGGAAGGAGTGGAATTTAATAAGGAGAAATCACAGTGTGAGAAAGTACGGATGTTATCAGTTGGATGTTGATAACATTGCTGCATTGGCAGCCTCTAGCTAGACATGAGGGAAGTGAGTTAACTTTGTAACTAATTGACAAAGTGAAACATGAAACTCTCCCTAGAACAGTTAGAGGATGTTTTTACAAGGGACTATGGAGGAAACACACAGTGATATCCTAAATTGGCAGAAGCCCATGATTAAAGATCATGAGGAAAGAACTTGAAGAATGGTTGTTAGAACTAAGCCAAGGGGGAGGCACAGAACCTGACAAGGAACCAAAAGAAGACAAAAACCAGATGGAGAAAGATGTCAAAAATAAGGGTACTGTCTCAGGACAATGATTTTAAAATATTACGTGAGAAGCAACCATAAAAAAGTTGGCTACAAGGGAAGAGAGAAATTAGTTCAAAATGAGGTTAATCTAAATTAGGTTAAGAGACGGTTATAGATTTAAGACAATAAGTAGAATGGGTCCATAATTTCTATAGTGTATTTTAGAATATAAAATGGTATTGAAATATTTAGGTTTAGTGATGTCATAAAACATGTAACAGATTTATAGTTTTAACTAGTAGATGTAGTATGTAATTAAGTCACAGATTTAGGATAATGATACTGGATTGGGTCTACAAAAATGGTGTTGATATATCTGGATTTAGGAAGGTTATTAGATATGTAGTAGATCTATACTCTTAACTAGTAAAGAAGTAAGTAATTCAGTAAGCAGCATTTAATTAAAATTAGTACTATTAAGGTTTTTCAGCATTATTAATGTTATTTACCATGTAATGTCATTTATCATTTAAGCAAATTGTAACAGAACATAAAAGAAAGTAACATGGAGACATCATGCTTGATATGTTAACCTTTGGCAGAATTTGTTTTTTCTTTTTGAAAGCAAGAACTGGGGGAGGAGAAGAGGAGAAATGCTGGATCGTCTTTTTAGAAAGGCTTGAATCAATCAGTAGGGTATAATTCATCAAAAGGATAGATGGAAGTCGATTCATTTCTCTTTCTTTCCGTCTTTCTTTTCCTTTTTCCTTTCTTTTTCTTTAACTGTTCATTAATAAGTTGTTAGGTTTTCCTGGATGTTGTTCTTTTTTTCCTTTATACATCCATTTATGTATTTGCTGTGTTTTCAGTTTTTTATTAAAAATTATTATTTTTATTATTATTATCTATTATTTTTTATTTAAAATGTTAAATGTTTAAAATGTTAATAAAATAAATAAAAATAATAGTGTTCAAACGCATTTAACCAGGACCACCTACTTTTGTGACTATCACTAGTTGACTGTATGCACCAACCAGGTTCCAGTATTATTTTGACACAACTGCTACTGTTAAAGTATATATAAATGGAAGTAGTTCAGGTTTACAGGCCTAGCAGAGTCCGGTTAAGTACTACTCATTTGAGAGAACTGATTGTGCTAACTTCATTATTATCATTACAGAAATAAACTGGAATGAAATGCCAAAAGGCTATCTCTACCTTCAAATGAAGTAGAAGACATATCTGGGAAAAAATAATGATGGTGATTATGCCCCCTCACCCTAAAAGAAATCCTTGATGTTATGCTCCCAGCCACTTGGAACAAGATTTTAATTTGATTTCAGAAAATGAGTCATAACAGAAAAAGAGAGCCAAGTATTCTATACTTCATAGATTTCTTCTGCTTTAATCACAACTCTTTACCCAGAGAAATACACACCACGATCTAACATACCAGCATTGCGTCTCTAATAAAGAAGATGGGAGTATTGTTCCCTACAAGGTCCCAGTTGCCCTCCTCTGTATAGAACTTCATTGCAAAGCCTCGAGGGTCACGAACTGTGTCAGCTGAACCTGCTTCACCAGCTATAAAACAAAGGTTTACCAGTATAAGACACTGGAAAATGTATACAGTCCCAACAATATCCCAAAGAAATGGTTGTCTGACTTTCATCTCTGTTTTACTGAGCTTGGTGCTATAAAAATAGGCATGCATTTGATATGCAGGGAATTTAGTCAACAACATTAAAGTTCTAAGCAAGTCTCTTGCAGTTACCTTAGAAACAGATTTATTAAAAGCTTATTCGATGAAACTTTTGCCTTCTCAGCCTTCACCTAACATATACTACCTTAGTAATTCCTAAATTAAAATGACATGCCTGCTGATGGTGACATTTACAGTATTCTAGGGAAAATTGAATAGAGAACATGAATGATTTCCCGTACTGGTCTGAGGACCAGCAATACTCAAATCACAACTGTCTCAATAAGAGAGAAAACCCAAAGAATACAGTGTCATGAATCATTTTCTCACTAAAAAAGAGAAAAAGAAATAGTGCAGTCTCTTTCAGACAAACAGGTTTTTATTTCTGCATGAGCTTTCAGCAATATAAACCCACTTCCTTAGATGCAGTACCAAGTGCTATTAAGGCTTCAGATATAAAGCAAATTTATACAGCTGTAGGAATAGGATAGAATTTTCTCACTTTTTATTAGGAAATAAGAAGCAAAGTGACTAAATACTAATAAAATTTAAGTATATTGCATGTGGTTATTCTAAAGCAAAATATGATCTCTGAATTCCTGCTATAAGGTTGATTTACTAACAGACAACACTAACAGCTGACAGAGAGGAAACCAGGGTTTCTGTTGTTGTTATGGTGTGGATTTAAAATATGGTTGAGAAACACCTTCCTATTCTAGTTTGTTTAATGGTATTTTGGAAAAGCAGGAAGAATCAAATAAATTCACACTGAGGAAGATTAGTGAACATACTTTTTATCAATGATCAGTGGATGGCACAGACAAATCAAATAAAATGAAAATACAAATTAAAATTTGTAAAAACCTTACCAACAGTAGAAAATCGAATGGCCATTGGAGTTCTTTTACCAATATGCTCAAATATCTTTGCTTTGCAGTATTTGGTGATATCATGAGTCACTTCAAAATATCCAAAAGCTCCTGAAATTTTTTCAAAACTGTTACTTTTCTGTAAAAACAAAGAGTCTAAGGATCAAGAACTTTGGGAACAATATCAAATATACTAACTGAAACAGATCATAAATACGGATTTATTCCGGGATAAATAAATAAACTGCAAAGATCACCTGCCTTTCAACTAGTGGGAGAATCTCAAGGGTGCCAATTCACCTCATGGGACACTCCTGCCAGTAGCAGAGAATTCAAGATCCATGGCTTTGTTTGTCACTGCTGGCAGCAACCTACAAAAAGCAGCCCCTTCATTCTGTAAAAGGAAAGGCCTAAAACACAGCACTGTGTGCTGTTAGAGGGAAATGAGATAAAAACCAGGCACAGCAGATAGCTTTTTGTATGCCAAAAGAAGCTGTAGTGAGGAGGTGGCAGAAAAGCCTGCCAGCATGATGAACATGATTCCATTCACATAATTCTATATACACTGCTTTGTAGATTTGTAAAGAAGCCATGGACAGTTTTGTGGACCTAAATATTAATGCACATTCCAGGGAAAGTAAGCTGTCCACATCATATTGCTTTCACTGGAATACCTATGTATTTGATATATTTGAAAACATGCTGTCTATTGCATGTTCTTTTAAAAGGCATGTTAATACGATGCACTCTCTTTAAAGCGATACAATATGAAGAATCAACGTCTACAAGAAATCTGACTGAGTGGGTGTATCTTTTATGGAATACCATCTCTGAAGCATCAGAAATGATTCGCAAAGTATTTTTCATACTAAATAACCATTGATCTAATCATTAATCTTTTATTTCTTTTGTTTATCTTTGGAAAGAAATAGTCACGTTTTAAGAAGAAAATGGCATTTGAAATTTCACGTCCTATCTTGCCTGATTTAGGGTAGCCAAAGGCTTGCAATCACTGAGTAAGATGCTTTGAATTTTTCCCTTTGAGCATACTTTTAAACCACTTATCAGAATCAAAAGCTTTAGTTATCTGGCAGCCTAGAGGCTGCTTTTCCAGAAACTCAGGTTCAAAACACCTTTAGACACATTAAATTAAGTTCACAATTATTTGGCTCCTAACTACACTACATATTTCTCCACACACAATCCACATGGGTAACTCATGTATACTTCTAGGTAAGGCTCACATTCTTGAAGTAATGTGCAATGTGCACAGGGATGTCCTGTGTTTGTTTGTCTTTTTTAAATCCAGAATTAAAATATCAAAAATGCAAAACTGCAAAGATTATCTGATTAGACATTAAATTAGGGAAGATTAATTTTCATTTCTGGTCTTTAAGTTCAAAGAAAAATTATGCATACTTATCAAGCGTGCCAGTTAAAATATGTTGGCAGAGTAAAATCTGTTCATTCCCCCAACAGGGTAGGAAAACACAGAAAATTAAAACATGGGGATTCTACAAAATACTTCATGATTCATACAAGTACAGTTAGCCCTCCACATTTGCAAGGCTTGGGGATGCAGGACCTCTGCAAAAGTGGAAAATCAAATCTCAAAATGTATGCACATATCTGTGAGAAGGCATCCAAGCCATGGTGGGAAAAATGGGCACTCAGGGTCCAAATTAGGTCAGGGATAGGAGAGAAAGGGAGTGGGTTGAGGTGGTGGCCCTATACCTCCGCTCTAGTGCCCATCTCCTTCCTTAGGTATGAGGGGGGCATCTGGAGAAGGTTTGAAGTGCTAAGAAATTGGGCTGCGAGCTGTCCTTAACTGACCAGGCAATAGCTGGCAGAAGAGGAGGAGGACCAGAGGCAGGTATTTAGAGGGCTGCACAGTCTGATCAGAGCTTCCAAGAGGGAAGGTTTTCCCAGAAAAGAAGTGCTTGAGGTGGGAGGCGCAAAGGATGGAGAAACTTGCAAATAATCAAATTCATCAAAGTCAAATCTGCAAATGTGGAGGGCCAACTGTATTTCAGCAATGCCGTAATAGTAGGAGAAGAATCCATAAAATACTTCATCTGATCCAACTCAAAGTCTTGTTATACAGAGAGACAGAAATTCCATGAAACCTTTTTGCTTTCTTGTTCCTTCTAAATACAGAAATGTTTACTAGACAGTTCTGTAAGTAGCTCACAATGTTTGAGGCTGTATGTTTTAAAGGAAATACACCACATAATCTCTAACACTAACCTGCTCCTTTGGCATGAACAACTCTCTCAGGAATCCTCTCTCGGTCAAAATGTGCCATCTCATCAGTGAAAACCACATCCTGAACCAAGAGAGGGCCTCGTGGTCCCACAGTCATGATATTCAGCTTGTCTCCCACTGGGATTCCTGCTCCTGTGGTCAAGGCATCTGGTTTCTAGAGTCAAAAAAGGAAAAAAAATTAGATCAAAATAATCAAAAGTACACATAATTGTCTACATTTTTAGTGGCTTAGTGAAAGCACCCAAATTAAGTTAAGAGACGCATGAGATAATATGTTCCTGAAGCTACAGGAAACATTGCTTCCTGCATTAGATACTACAATTATATAGGAGGAACTATTAAAGGAGATTAGTTCTGCCCTAAGAATCCACCTTAGAAGACTAATCTATGTATGAAAGTGGGATATCATTTCCAAACATTGTCATTACTAACTAAATATTCAGACATAAATAACTGAAGAGTAGCACCAAGCTGCAACTCCAAGTCTTGTGTTGTAGCATATTTTTGTTCTAACTTGAAGTTTTCAAGCTAACCTTAACAAAATAAACTGATCAGTTTACCAGAAACATGTTAAAAAATTAATAATTTTAACACCTAAGGGATGAAAAATAATTAATTAATGCATAATGCACCATTTTTTTGGCCTACTGCTAAAAGCCAGTTGTCTTTATTATGTTCTTTACTGCAACACATGTATCCCTCTGACTGTTTGCAACATTGCTAGGATGCCACCTATAAAGTACTGAGAATAATAATAATATTCAACTCCAGTACAATACATATATGAAAAGCCCAGAAGAAGGCTACCAAAGCAGTTTATTCATTTCTAAATGTAAAATTGTTCCTTCTTATTCTTTGAAATTCACGTTTTTAAATGATTTTAGAGACTTGGCTATTTACATTTGCTTTTACCAATTACTCTGAGACTTTTAAAATTACTGCTACTTATTTTACTGCTTAGATGCTTCTTTTTCTAGTTCTAATATTAATTTTGCATTTTATAACCATATGTTAGCGTGAAATTATTATAAACATTCTGCTATGTCAACCACATTGACACTATGGCACTAAAAGGTGGCCATTTTTTGACAATTGAAAATGTGTGTAGCCCAAATCATCCTGTAGAAAAATACAGATTATGACATTGCAGAACATATACAAAGTCTGGAATTTACAGCTAGCAGAGAGAACTTCAAAAATGCAGCAGCAGCCCTTTTTGAAGGTAATAATTAATGTAACTTGAACCCAGACTTAAGCACAAAAACAAGCTATTAAGTAGTCTTGAAATTCTGTTGAGTACTATCAACCTGTGCAGATTAAATTAACAGAAGTATTGCTGCATTAATTTCTAAGTGTCTCCCACAGCAACCACCACCCCACCCACTTAAGCACATGAGGCTTTTAGGATAAAAGTAGTACTTATCTTCCTTGCACCACCCATGAACATCCATTCAGATGATAAAAGCTTTGTTGCTTCTTTACAAAGTTGTTAACCAGAAAGTACAATCTTCAAATTCTCTACTGTGTGTTAGATAGTAGAACTAAATTCTTCATCAGGCAACCACAGCTAAACCAATGGAATCTATGGGCATCCCAAGTCAGCAGTTTTGAAAACTGCTATTTCTGGCCCTGCATTTAGTGGCAGGTCACATCTGTCCCTTGGCTCCCTCCTACATCTGACACTGGGAGTAACCTCACTCAGAGAAGCCTCTTACAACACCTGTTGCAATGAGACAGACACTGAGATAAACATAATCTGAAATTAGTTTGTACAACTACTGCCCAGAAAAGAGACTGGCACTCTAAGATGCTTTTTCAGAGTGAAACCTGTTTAATGAACTAACTTTACATGCAGGGAGAAAGCTGGTAAGAGGCGATAAAAAGGACGCCTGGTTGTGATACAAGTATCACTGATAGATTGTTCTTGTCCTAGATGAGCCTTCAAAGGGACTCCCTCTGGTTTTGCCAGCTCAGTGAGAGCCACAGCATACAGCTGACACATCGTCTTTTGCAGCGCTTGCACTTTTTCATAACAATTACACCAGAAAAGAGGCAACTTGACTTCTCAGGGGCTTTTTGCACTCTCATACCTTGCTTTGCCTCCTCAAGGCCTGAAATCAACTCAATCAGTTCAGGGGGAGTGGGGGAATAGAAACACTCCAAATCAGTAAACTGAAGCTGCCAAGGGCCTCCAACAGTTGGAGTTTACATTAATGCAACCCATCAACCCCCTCCCAGATTCAGAAGAACAGATCAACAGAACCCAGAAGTATAAACTGGAAAACATTCCCTGCTTTGTTTCTGGTTAAAAACCATCCATGAACTGGACAATGAAACTTTCTATGGAGTGCAGTAGCAAAAACTGTCCCCTGCAAACTATCTACTGTAGTTCCTTGAACTTGAAAAACAAAAAAATCCCTTTTTAAAGTGATTTTTAGAAATTATAATTTACACTGACTTACACTTCTACTTGTTTTATCATTTTAAAAATGTATGTTGCCTTTTATCATAGTGTTACGGATTTAAAAAGCTGCTCTAGAAAATTCCAAGGATAATTTTGTCTTAAGTTACTTTAGCATATTTCCCAAAAATAGTTGTTTCAAATCACATTTCTTAGTTACAATGCAGCTAAGGTCCACATCACACAAAAGAAATAGCATAACATGTTTCTGTAACTGAATATATCTAAGGTCTTCAGTATACCCTAAGCATCCATTGTGGTTTAATCAATGAAGTGCTGAACTTCACTTCAAATCTACAATTATTCATGAAGGTCTCTGAATGGCATTTGGAAAATGTCTATTGGTTGTTTTTATAAAGGAAGACACATCCTTCTCTGAAGAGAAGTGAAGGAAAAAGGGGAGTAATGTTCAGCAGAAGCCTGTGGAAATGACCTAAAACTGCAACCTGCCTTGTTTGCTTAAGATCAAGCCAACATCAAAAATATAGCAGACAAGTATTCCTTCCACAATTAAACTGCTTATATAAGCTGAACAGTCAGTAACAGCATGTTTACTATTTATTAAGAGTTACTGAAATGTTTCCAACAACCTCCTCTCATTTCAGTTTACATTTACAGGCACACAGAAGCAAGTTTATCACGCATTGTATAATCAGAAACTACGATCTGTATTCCCTCTAAAACCTAAACAAATAGGTATACAATCATTATTCTAAACTGTCCTGAAAATATTGTCAGACCGTTATTTCCAGTTTCTTGACACCAAGACATACAATTAGCTGCAACTACATATCAGAAGTGATCTATGGCCCTTCTTCTGGTATCTCTTGTTTCAATCATGAAGAACTGTAAACTTTAATAACAGATTCTTTTGTATTATTTAATTTGTGGAGAAGGTAGAGGACTGAAATGGCAGATACATGGGAATTTAGACAATGTACTTGGAAAGCATCATGTTATAACTTGCCTCTTGTCCCATGCCCATAACCCAGTTTGGAATAAAGTCACAAGTAATATGCAACAAGTTATCAAAAGGAAAAAAAAATCCAGCAAGGAAAAAATGGTATCAAAGATGTAATGAAGTCACATTTTAGAAATAATGTCATGAGTGGGAATAAAATTGCTATGCTGGAGCAGTGGGTAATTTTTTTTTAGTTACTTTTAAAAAGCTGAAGCATTTCAACAGGCTTTTCTCTAACTTTATGCCATTCTCTTATCAATTCTAAGCTTTAAAAAGGTAACAAAAAGGCAACAAATAAGCAATATGCAACAAAAGCAACAAATGTTAGCAAAATATTAACAATGGAAGGAATTACAATGAATTGATTTTTAAAAAATCTACAATGGCTAAGAGAAAGAAATCTGGTTTTAAAAGCAATTTTCCAACTTATGGTTCTAGAAAAAAAATTTTTTAATGATAGTTCTGCCAATTTGATCAGTAGGGTAACTAACAAACCTTTAATAGGAAGCCACATTCCAACTGGAATGCCCCTCATCCAAGCGTTTGGCAGATTCTGTCACAGATATGGAAACTGTTCTTACTTAACATATACAAGAATTATAGGCAATCTGTTTATCCATTTGCCTATGTTTAAACTGGAATCTAATAAAGTCACCGGATTACCTCTGACTTATTCAAAACTGTATCTTCACCACAAAAGCACATCCTGCTTGAATGTTGAAGACATTAAGCGCAGAAACAATATGGCCATCGTCTTTCTGTGTGTAAGTGCAATGTGAGCTGACTCTTGGGCAGGTCCTAGTTGTGGCCTCTAAGGCTGCCATGTTACGCTTATATAGAAAGTATGCTTTCCAGTTCACATATGAAATTACCCTTTGAACACTTCACGTAGTTTGATCAGTTTATTCTTTTGCTCTGTATATCAGGAAGTACAAATAACTTACCACTTATGTAGGCTTTTCCTAGCCTGCATAAAGCTTTCAAATGTTGGTTGAGCAGCATGCAGCTGAATTTACTCTTATACCTACAGCAAAAAAAATTAAAACTGCCCATTTCATACGAGCAGAGATTGCCTGAAGCAAGGAACTAAACTGCTCAAAAAGAGCAAAACTGACATTTGAGCTACCCTTTAAGGGTACTTGTGACCTTCCTGTATTCAAAGTTACACTAAGAGGTCACAGGCGATTCTTGCAGCAAAGTAAATTTTTCCCAAGAACAATGGTCGCTTTATATGAACTTATAATCTGCATGTCATGATCACCACTATTTATTTCAAAACAGCTTTATAATAAACTCATTTCAGCCTTTGAGTGAGACATTTTTTAAAGAACAACTACTAGAATGTCACAAGATTCAGAAAAGAACAATACTCTTGGTTATACATTAGGTATGGCAGAAATCGTGAAGCAGCACATGATTTATAAAATGAATGCTGAAAAATGAGCTCTGCTCACACACATAACGGCTAGGGGAAAAAATCATTTCACTTTAAGAACACTTTCACCGTATCTTCAGAAAGTTTAAAAGGCATCGCAGAGATACTCAAAAGAGTAAAAAAAAGTATTGAAGGGAAAAATCTCCACTTCTTTGGCAGGTGAACAATGTTCTGTTACACTCACCTGCTGAAATGAAATTATCATAACATGACTGATCAAGAAGCATCAGCTTGTATGTATCTCAAGGTACTGCATATCTCAATGTCCATTTCTATACGCATAGAACTGCAGGCTTAAGGGTGGTTTCACTGTTAAGCAACACAAGACAGGGAAAGTAATCAAACACTTCCCTCTTACCCTGCTTTCTTGCAAATATGAGCAATACATCCACAGAAGACATTGTCTTAGATAGCAGGAAACATACGGGGGAGAGGAAATATCACAATGAAACATTACTGAATAAAAGAAACACTAAATGATGTAAAGTCAATTTCAGTTGAGAAGGTGAGCTCCTTACATTTACTAGAAGGGAATTTCTTGAATTGCTATCGCAAATGTGTGTTTGTAGCATAACAAAAGGTCTTTCTCTCCTGCTTAGAGTGCTACAGAAAGCTTATTACTTACAAGAAGACCTCAATTAAAATGTATTAAAATATGCAGCACAGCAACATTCTTAGGTTTTATTTTATTTTATGATGCAAGTGGCAGGAATCTTTCAAGTACCACGCTGTTCCCAAATGGAACAGACTACAGATAATAGTATAATGTAATAAACAGCTAGATTTATAATCAATATTTAAGCCACCTTGAGTCTCAGTCTCGGGTGCAGGAGGTGGGTTATAAAGATACTACACTATATTTTGAAATACATGAAAGGGTGGTGTTAGAATCAAATAACTCTGCCCATATTCCAAATTCTCGCTGGTTTGGAGGCCAGTAATTTAAGTTCCAGTTCATAAGTAACAAGAAGCTCTGCTTAGCTGCCTTGCCAACTCACACAAAGGGAGGCACAAAACACCCACAGAGAAGTTTGGTTGTGTGCCAGTGCATGGATAATCTATATGTGTATAATACAGAAAATTTCAAAATGCTTTTCAATCATACTTGTGGCACTGTCTATCTCCATTTCTTCACACCAAGAGCATTTCGATTACCTATTACTGGAAGCCAGTCACTCTCCAAGTTGTAGGTCCTGACATAGCTACAGTTTGTTAAACTTTTTGAAAAGATTCTCAAAAAAAAAAGAAAAAAAAAAGCTTTTCTAACTGGAACATTACTTTACAGCATGGTAGAGCAGTATCCATTACAGAATTACGTATTTAATAAAATGAGATTCAAGTCAATTACATAGACGCCAAATTAAATCTTCAAGAGAGTTACATAAATAATATAAACAATGTTTCCAATTCAGATGCATATATTATTTGGTTACTACAACAAATAAACATATTGCAGCTGTGGATTTTCTATGTGTACTTAAGAGAGGATAATCTAAAACTTTTTTCATGCAGCCTATCTACCCTTTGCACTACCCCATTTTTATCTCCTTAGAGATAAGAGAGTCAGTTATGAAACTAAAATTAATCTGCTGATTCATTCTGTACATATGCATGTACAAACTGGATCAGGTCCTGCAGTCTTCCAGTAAACAAAGAATTATGAGTTTAGTTCCATGATTAAGCATGATTTAGGTTTTTTTTCTCAAAAAAACACCAAAACACAGAAAAGTCATCCATGAAACACAAGAAACTGGTGTTACAACTGCAGTGCTTAGAATATGAGTTGCAAGACCCACACTTTTAGTTCAACAAAAAATTAATGAATACGGGTCTCATTAAGTTACCAGTAAAATGTGAAACTGTTGTCCTTTGCTACACAATCCCATTCCCCAACAAACTAACATAATGCTATACAGTCTTCCTCCACATTTACAGATTTGACCCTTGTGAATTTGATTATCCGTAAGGCATGTACATGTAGTCCCTCAGCATGCTTAGGCAAATCAGAAGGGTATGGGAGGAGCAGCATGGGATGGGAACATGCACATGTGCCTTCCTTCTCCATGCACAGGCAATAGGCAAAGGAATGGGAGGGTGTAGCCCAGGAGGCCTCTCCCATTCCCTTGCTTTTTGCCTGGGTATGTGTGCTTTCCTTCCTTGCGCCCAAGCAAAAGGCAAGCAAATGGAAGGAGAGCCCCAGGTATGGAGAAGGAAGGCACACACGTCTCACCTCCCCATTTCCCCCCTCCTATTTTCCTGTCTTTTGCCCAGGCACAGAAAAGGAAGGCATACATGCCCAAATAAAAGACAAGGGAATGGAAGGGGGAGGCGAGGCATGCTTATGTCTTCCTTCTTCACATAGGTGCTTCCACTTCCCATTTGTTTGTCTTTTGACCAGGTGCAGAGAAGGAAGACGCATGCGCCCAGGCAAAAGGCAAGGTAATGGGGGGGGGAGCCCAGAAGGGAATGGGAAGGGGAGCACAAGGAGGGAAAGCATGCATGTGCATTCCCTCACTTGCTCACTCAGGTAGGGGAGAGTTATTCACAGTTCTTTAATTTTCGTGATGGTCCTTCACCCCGAACCTTCACAACAGTGGAAGGGCCACTATATTCTTAATACATTTATTTCTAGCTTAAAAAGAATTTCAGAAGCATCTTGTCAGAGAATTGGATTATCTCTTCAGCCCAAAGTGGAAAATCCATAGCCTTGGCTCACGCCTGGCCTAGAAGCAGACACATTCAAGAAACGCCAGATACTGCAAGGTAGCTACTAAACTTCACAGAATAATTAATTCCAATGCTATCTAATTTGTCATAAACATTAGTAGAACAAGGTATATTGTGAAAATTATAATCCTTGACTTCAAAGGTAATTTTCCCTATAATTTAGTCTAAACTTTAATCTGTATAATATTTAATTTATCATTTTGGGGAGGGAGTCATAGAAACAATTTTTAAAGCCTTTAACATTTTTGTTAGTAAAATTCATCTACAAAATAGATATAGGCTTCATGTTAGACTGAAGGTTGGGTTTCTTTTCTTTTTTTTTAAAGAAGAAAAACTTGTAGCACAATCCTATACGAAGACCTTTCCCAAGATATGTTAGACTGCCAGTCTCATAATTCCCCAGCCAGCTTCATGCTCCTAGGAATATGTGTACATGACTGCAGCCTTGATTTCTTAACAGCATTAAAAGAAAAAGTTACATGTTTGATTCAAATAATTTGACTCAGTTCTTGTCTAGTTAAATCTGAGCCAAGATTACCATCTGCCAAAAGAAAGAAAAAAAGATAGATTGTGTTGGTGGGAGGAGCAGGGGACAAAGTCCCACTACATTAGCGGAGCTTCACTAGAACAAAGTTTGGCTTTAACTTCTTTCATATAAAGAGTACAGACACTGAAATCAATGGAACTTAAAAAGTTCAAATCCCATTGATTTTCTGTGCATCTAATTTAAGTATGGTTAGATTTGGAACCAAACCAGCTGGTAAAAGCAAATAAATCCAGGCATCTTCAGTATCCTAAAAGTAACAGTGCAACCCTAGTTACTCCTGCACAGAAGTAAGGCTTACTGAATGCAATCCTGCACACACTTTCACAGAAGTTAGCCCCAAGACATACTTCTGATTGGACAATACCAAGTGATCCCACTAAAGAAACAGTTAACTAGGAAAACAAGCATGAAAGACAACAGTGCAGAACAGCTGGTTTAAAATGTGTTTCCTCTAGCAGAATAGTTAAGGGAATAGACAACCTATGTGCACTCGGATGCATTTTTATTTAGTGAGGTAAATTCAGGAATTTCAGACTCAACATTTTGTAGAGCTTAAACTGAGGTGGGAAAAGTGCAATCCATTCAAATTTACATTTTAATTAATAAATATTCTATCAGATATAATATTTTTAAAACTAGCATTTTAAAAATTTATTAGTACATGATTATCAAAACTATACACATGCATCTTAATGTGTGCAAACGGCATTATATTCTTATCGCCTCATTTCAACTACTCTATCATCAAATCTGATTTTAAAAGCACCATTTTACAGCTACACATTTTTAAGGTAGGTAGCACTAACCTTTTCTACCTTGTGTGTAAGATCTTTGGTGTCACATATTTTCTGACCAAACTTGAACAAAAAAATGGAACAACCCCTTTTTTCCTAACCTAGAATACAATTTGAACCATTATATCCAAGTCTTTGTTGAACTACAACGAGAAGACAGCCAGAAATAATATTCTGAATAACACATTATACATGTGATATATGTATGGGATACATTCATTGACTTTTTAGCTCCTCCAAAATAAGCATATAATAAAACTCATTATCTATAAGGTATATATTTGGGTTTGTATACAATTCTACGATAGGCTCTCCTTGAGACTAGGCGTGGGGAAGCATTCAGTTAAGGAAGGAATTAGAATCCTCCTCCCCCTTTCTTACAGGGCTTTAGTAAATTTACAGGTATACTCAGATGGGATGAAAACAAAACATTATGTAAGCTGATCCAACTGTACATGATACAACATACGACATGGGTCTTTAAATGTAAAAAGTGATGAGACCATGTACAAGTGTAAAATGTGTAAAATGAACAAGTGTACAAGTGTAAAATGAACAAGTGTACAAGTGTAAAATGAACAAGTGTACAAGTGTAAAATGAACAAGTATACAAGTGTAAAATGAAGAAAGGATATACTTGATAAATATTACTGACATTTATTTCAGCTGTTTTAAACTTGCTTGTTCCACCCCACTGTGCAAGTCACAGGGTTGTTGTTGTGTGCCTTCAAGTAATTTCCAACTTATGGTAACTCTAAGGCAAACCTATCACAGGGAAACCCACTGGGTTTCCATGGCCAAACAGGGAACCCGGGTCTCCAAGATCATAATCCAATGCTCAAACTACTACACCACTCTCTTATAAACAGGGTTGCTGTAGTTTGCCTTCATATCATTTCCATGTATCTTCAAGTCATTTCCACTAAGAGAAACATATCACAGGGTTTTGTGGGGCAGGGAGAACATGATGCACCCAAAGTCACCCAACAGATTTCCATGGCCAAGCAGGGAACCAGTCCAGGATCACAGTCAGGTGCTCAACCCACTACACCATGCTGGCACTCTGTGCTAAAATTTCTCATGTGAACCGGAAATAAACCAGTTTGTTATGGATGCTGAACTGGTTGCTAAACTTTCAATGATCTAAATGAGAACCATGCTGGAACTTATACTGCAACTGAATAAAGACTATTTTTTTCCAGTTGGACAAAAAAATAATTAAGCTTAATTTTCACGTAGTTTAATTAGATTGGTCAAACAAAGAAGTTTCAAAATGCATACCTTGTAAAAAATGGAAAAGAATTTAAAAAGTACCCTTGCTGGCGGGGAAAAAAGAGAAGCACTAATTAAATTACATATACTATGCTATACACTATAACTGCACTTTCACTCATAGTTGCCTCATCACTTCTGTAGATCACTCTAAGAATAAAAAGTTTTGAACCAGTCACTAATACCTTTCCATATATCTGACATGTCTGATAACAGGAGTAACGGTAAAGGGAATAATAACATGATTATGATAATCATTTAACTTTATTATCTGAACAGAAGTTGAAAAATGACATTTGAAGGTATTGTTTTTGCACAAAAACATACTACCAATTTATAGTCTCAATTCAGAAACCATCAAAAACCATAACTTAAACTGTAAAGGATCTTAACCTAACCAAATTTGGAATCTTGGGCTTCATTCTCTGTTTGAGTTTTGACACACATCAGAACTGTCAAATTACTCCAGTAAAATTTAGTGACATTTCATAATAGTGTGTGTGTGTCTGTCTGTATGTCTCTGTGTATATGTGTCTTCAAGTTGCTTCTGATGTCTAGCAATCCTAAGGTCAACCTATCACAGGATTTGTTGGCAAAATTTGTTCAGAGGGGGTTTGCCTTTGCTTTCCTTAGGCTGAGAAAGTGCAACTTGCCAGAGGTCACCCAGGCACCAATAGTAATATGGTTGTGAAAGTCCTTTCAGTAGTCTTTTCCATTACTTGAATGAACCCTCACTACTGGATGCTTTGCTAAACGCAGTTATTAACCCACTTTTCTTTTCATGTGCCTCAGTCTTCTGCGGCTTATCTGCATTCCATTCCAACTACAGCGTCATATACTGACGCTCTCTCTTATTCCTACTAAGATGACGGATGGTTGTCCCATCTGATCACTACCATCTTCCTCTCTTACTAAGCATCAGTATTAACAGCAAAATATGAGAAGCTCCTGTGACCAGCATGTATTCATAATACAGCAGTTCATTCACCGAGACATGAGTGTTTAGTCCCATGGAAGTAAATGGATTTAAATTTCTTCCTTTCAAATTAAAGGGCATAGAAGTGCTTGACTTTGGCTGCAAAATGTCAGGTTTTGTACTTGGGCAATGCTCCATACGAAATGGCAAACAACCTCTGATAAAGGTCCAGAGTCAAAGGATATTTCTTTTCTTGGATGACATCCAAAATGCAGAGGGCTGATTGTTTTGAAGAAAAGACACCAAAAAAAATTGCACAATGGACAACTTTGACCCCAATCAGGTCTCTGAACCACAAGCCACAGTGCAAACAGTAACTTTTAAGCACACATTAATTATCCACTAACATTTTAACCTGCAGTTTCCCCCATCTGAGTGAACCACTATCTCTACCTGTTGCAAATAAACATGTCCTGCAGCAGAAGGACCAGGTTACAGTAGCGCCCTGGGCTCTATGAGGTCGAAGAAGGATGTTCTCTTTATTTTGGCAAATATAAAGCTCCTCTAGGGGACAAGAAGTTGCACGTGCAACCCTCCGTGCCTGCCTCAGGCAGCTGTTAAAGTATCTATCTGGTCACCCTCAACCAAGGTCATTCCCGCACTACGTTCTTATAGCGCGATTATTCCACTTCCTATGGAATCCTGGGGTCTGCAGTTTCGGGAGGGGCCGAAACTGCAAACCCCAGGATTCCATGGGATGTTGAAAGTGGAATAATCGCGCTATAAGAGTGTAGTGCGGAAATGGGCCAAAACGGCTCTTCGCTGGCACATTTTCGTTCATAATACTGCCTTCTTGTTTCACCGTAACAACTTTATGCTGACAGCAGGTCATTCTTACTCTCTGATTGGATTTGAAGACCCCGACGGTGATTTCCTACCCCGACCACCAGAACAGAAACGTGACACGCGGCCCCACCCCCAAACCTCCCTCCAGTGCAATGATGGTAGCGCCCAGCCGAAAGGCTTTCCGTGCATTCATGGCCCGCTCCACGGGGACCAAGAAGCGCGAGCCCGACAGAGCATACTAACGCGTTAATGGGGAGGGGGATCCCGGGTACCTGCGAGCCGCGCTGCTCTTGCCAGCGCTTCAGCTGGTCAGTGGCACAGTCTCGACTGCCGGCCATTTTGTGAGACTCAAGCGGGGCCCAACCGCAAGCAGAGAAATTAGATGACTGGACGATGAGCGCGTTTCTCGGAGAGATACGAAGAACCGCCCGAGAAAGGGACTCGCAGAAGCGCCAAAATCAGCACCATAAGTACTGCCACCGCCTCCCCAACCCCGATGGGCGGGGAAGTTGGAGATTAACAGCGCTGCGGGAGCGGTTGCTCCACCAACCCCGCCCTCCTTTTCCTCATTGGTCCGCGATTGCTTCGCCGAGCGCTCATTGGGTGGAGCGTATGTTGAACAACCGAAAAACACGACCTTGCGACGGGGAGGGGGCTGGAGGTGGGGGGCAGGGGAAAGGGGCTGGTTCGCAGCGCCTGGTGGGAAGCAAAGGAAGGCACGGAACCGCAATATACAATCAGCCACCCTTCTCTCTTCTTTGCTCTGGGGTTCTTCCGTATTCGGTGGCCCTTATTCCATCGTACAGTTTTAAATCTATTCCATGTTAAGCGAGGCGGACAGTTCCCCTCAGTCAGGGGCGGGTTACGAGGGAGACTCTAGAAATGTGGCTTTGATGGCTCGCCTCGTCGTCTTCTCCCCTCTTAACCCAGCGACAGGGTTAAGACAGGTTCACATTCCTCTCTGGGAAGAGAAAGTGGGCGGCTGTCGTCTGCTCGTGGCGCTAGGTGTGTGTTTTTTTCTGGGAGGGGTCTTGCTGAACCCAATTCCCCTGGATGCACCACAGAGAGACAGAGGCCGTGCAAAAGAAAGATGACTGCTCTCTGCGGGTGCAGCCACCCTCCTCAGGCTGCAGGGGAGAAGCTGCCGCCGCCGCAGTCACTTCTCTTCTCTGAGAACCTCGATCCGCTCCTCTGTTCTCCCCGGCAGCAAAGGGAGAGAGGACTGGCTGCTCACAGTTCATTGTCCCCGGCGGTAGAGTTGCCGGGGATTGTCAGCCAAACTTGGTGAATGAGCAAATTCTTGCTGCTGCTTCCTGACCTGAACTCTGCATATGGTCAGAAGGATATCAGGAATCAGGCACCACTGGATCTTCTAAAACAACACTGACAAAACAAATTGATGCTTGGGGGTGGGTGGGTTTTTTAAAATTGTTGTGTGACATGTGCCCCCTTTCTCCCTGCTTGTGTCCAAAAAAGATGAGCAAGAACATTTTCTTGCAGGAGTAGATCCCTATCATTCAACGGGGCCCAAAAGGCTTTTGACTGGGTGGAAAGGGAGGGATAAGTGGTATGTGCCAGCAGCATGAAAGTAAGTATCTCACCAACCCAGGGAAGCCGACACATCCCATGGGATTTCTAATTGGTGGCAGTAGCTGTTACACCCTGGGGTCAATGAGGGGGCCCCGGGAAGGCACCCTGGCAGCCCCCCAGCAATGTGAATTCTGTCACCATCAGGAGATTTAAGGTTGCTGAAAGGTTGCCCACTGTGCCTCTGGCAGGACAAGACTCTTTCCAGTAGTGAGCAGGATTGGGTTCAGTAGGAAGACCAAACTGAAACCTATTCTTGTACTAATTATGGCATAAAAGACTACTTGTCCCCCTGGTAGAGTTCACACTGCTTCAAATGTAGTTGCCTTCAGACTGCAGAACAGAAGCCCCATCTATCAGCCAGAGAACTAAAGGCTGCTAAAGTCCTTGCAGATTGTTTTCAGGGAAGTTTTTTCTTGGTGGGGGGGAATTTGTATTATTACGACTGGGGGGCCCCAAAGGTTCAAGCATCTATGTGTGTGTGAAATTCATTCTATTACTGCTAGGTGAGCCCCCTTCTGTTTGGACCATGGAATGCCAGTGATTATTACCACCTACTCCTTGTAGAACTTGACTGAAAGGAAAGGAATGACTCTTCAAACTAAATAAATCCCTGGAGTTTCCCTTTACTTAATGGGTGATCCCTATAATGGAGTAACGTTTTTCTCCATTATAATTCACCTGATTTCACTGCTAAACAAAATAGCGAAATGAATGCTAAAACAGTGGTTTTTTTAAAGACCCGTTCTTAAAGATAGGCTAAATTACTCTATGTTTTGTTTCAAAGAACAGGTCTATGGGTGCAGCATAGTTTAAGATGGGTTAATGGGTTCAAATGCCCTGTATATAATAAATTAACAGCTTGGATACAATAGGACATGCTCGCAAAACAATGTATATAACTGTAATGCCAACCCAGGGAACATGCACAGACATTTACCACCACGTTATCTGATTTAGAGAATACAAACACACACACACACACACCCCCTCTGATTAGGAATCTTGGATCGTAGAAATAAGAAAAAAATAAAAAGGAATTTAGTAAAAATTTTTTAAATTTAAAAGAGGTGATGTTAATATACATGTACAGTTCATCGGCATGTTGCTTCCATCTTCTCTTCCTATTCAAAATCTTGGGGTGGCACGGAGGAGGAATCCACAATTTGGGTAATCCCCGCGTCCCAAATGGAATTACAGGATCCACGTTCCAAATCAGTTGCTACCATTAGGACCCCGTGCCTCCTCTGTCAGTTTTTCTTATACTGCCTAGCAAGCCAGATTAAATTTTCCCTTCTCTGACAGATTGTGAAAATAAGTCATTTTATTTCAATAACTACATGGTGAGATTGTGAGGAATGTCTTTGGAGATGGAACTCAGATGCCCGCAACCAGCAGGGCTCTGAGGAGGAGAAAAACCCCCGGTAAAAATGTTTCTCCAACCCCCGCGACACCAAGGCTCTGAGTTGGAGATAAAGGGGATTTGAACAAAGTACCTCCCAGATGGTTGCAGGGCAGCAACATTTGGAGAAGGGAAAATGGTGGATTTAAGAAAAGTATTTCTATCTTCCAGCAAGAGTGAAATGGAGGAGGAAGACCTTCGGGCACAAGCATTCTGACAAGAAGGAAAGTAAGGAGAAGTTGGTTAAGAGAAGGAAAGTGGATACCGTTCTTAAGAAGGGTCTGGATGTGCTTTCTAAGAAGGCTAAAATCAAAGTGACGAGGGGAAATCAAAAAGGTAGCTTTGGGCTGCCATGTTTTTTTTTCTTTCTTCAGAGATGAGAGGGGCTCTTTAGAGCAAAAACCTGCTCTGGAGCAGGTGCAAGAGCCCAAGGAGCGTGCGTCGCTAAAGGGCGGAGATTTGCCAGAGCGTGCAGGGATAGCACGCTCAGCTGCTGTCAATCACTCGCCTCTGTGGGCAGGAGGTCATGGTGTGTGTGGCAAAATGGAACAGTCAGCTCCATTCGAATGGAGCAGTTGCCACCCAACCGCTAAAATACTCCCACAGAGTCGTTTATTTTAAAAAAGGGTGGTGAGTTAGAACAAGGCAGATGGCCAAATATAAATATGGAGCGGCAATTGTTTGGCTGCACTAAGGATGGGCATTCAGCTTTAAGACAAAGCTCCTGGATTGCACCACCTACTGATGATACAAATTTCCAAATGAATTCATTAAACTTTTATTTACAGAGCGTGATTAAACAAACTATTTCTAATGAACTGAATCAAATGTTATACAGGAATCAATTTAATAGAGTTAATGAATTTGATCCAATGATTAACCTAAGATTAAATACTATGATGAATTTGAATAGTCAATCGAATGTGCATATGCTTTTTCTCAAAATGAATTTCGTTCAAAGGAGAGAAGTAGAGGTGAAAAAAGTAAGGTTTTGGATGTTGATAAAGAAAGTCAAAAAGAAGAAGTATCCAGGAAAAGAAGAGTTGAGAGTACAAGGATACAGAGAATGTTTATAGTGAGCCAAATGTTAAGAAGAAAAGGAGGAATAGTTGGAGAATGAAGAGGATGATTGGCAAGAGGATGAGGTGGTCTCAGAGGAGATGGAAATGGAAACTGATAGTCTTTCTGAAGGCAAGATAGAAGATGAAGTAGGCACCAGTAGATTATTTCAGGCAGATCAATTTTGGGGTCTGTTTAAGGAAAGTATTACATACTTTAGATTTACAGGTGGATGAGGACGGTAGTAGTTCTAAGGACCCAAAAGGGAAAAAGAGGCAAAAGTTGCAGCTGTAATTAAAAAAAAAGGGCGCATGGATGGAGTATGCCTATGCCAGATACGTTTAAGGAATTGATTTATACGGAATGGGAATTCTTTAAATACTCGTAGATTTGTAGGTCATTCAAATAAGCTTTACTGTTTTGAAAAAAAAAAATGTAGAGTTTTTGAGGGTCCCTTTAGTGGACGGTCCTATTGTTGTGCTGATTTCGGGAGCCCTGGTCCCTCAGGAGGGCGATACTATGTTGAGAGATGTGGATGAGAAGAGAGCGCATTCTACCTTGCAAAAACTCATGAGAATTCAGCAATGGCAGTAAGACCATCTGTGGCTACTTCCATGTTTTCACGAGCAGCAGTGATGTGGCAACCGGAATTGATGGTGATGAGGAAATTCAATCTAAATCTTGTTTAAGAGTGTTATCTAGACTTAGAAAGGTTTTGGAATACATGGTGGATGCCAGTTATGATGCAGTGGTTTTTATGGCAAGAAATGTTAGTGATGTTACTGTAGCAAGACGTTCTTTATGGTTACATCATTGGGATGGGGAAGAAGTCGAAGAATAATCTTGCATTTGTCCCCTTTTAAAGGGGAATTTGCTGTTTGATAAGAAGGCTTTAAAAAAGTGTGAATTGAGAAAAAAGAGAAAAAACAGGTGATGCCTATGTTGCAAAAAAAGAAGGTGGAAAGGAGACCATATCAGTCCTCATACTATTCCTTTCAAGGTAGAGGAAGTGGCAGACAGCAAGACACAAGGTATGGCCGCCAGCAATGGTATAGACCAAAAAGCCAATTTGGAAGGTCAGGATCTTTTAACAGGAAAAGGGCAGAACACTGCGAGAAATTCAAAAACCTCTAGCGTAAGGGTCGGAATCAGTTCTGACAAGCAGAGTCCTTGTGTGGGGGGAAGACTTCTGCGCTTTGGCAGTCTGGGAACCAAATAACATGGATCAATGGGTTTTGCAGTTTGTGACAAAAGGTTACAAGATTTTGTTTGACAGAATGCTGAAGTACAGATATGTTCCTTTCCCCCCTACCTGCATTAATGGAGAAAAGGAAAAAAGTTTTGAAGAAGATAGATCATCTAATGCAAATAGGTGCAGTGGAGGAAGTACCATGGGATCAGTGGTTCTGGGGGCTTTACTCCATACTTTTCACGGTCTAAAAAAACAATGGGACTTATTGTCCAGTACTGAACCCCCAAGAATCCAACAGGTTTGTGAAATCCAGGTTCAAATGGGGACATTACAAACAATACAAGAGAATCTGATAGGCGACTGGATGGTTCCCTCAATTTGAAGGAAGCCTGATGTCCCCGGAGGAGATCAGACATACGTATCTCAGTTTAGCTCATAACAAACCGACCAATTCAAGGCTTTGCCTTTCGGTTTGGGTTTGGCACCCAAAGGGGTTTTTAAGAAAGTTTTGTTTCCTTTTGGGAGCTCATTTAAGACAGCAGGGGATATACATCTACCCTTATGTGGACGATCTGCTGGTAAAAAAGGATTCACAGCAGAAGTTAATAGTAAGTGTACAAGAACTGTGGAGGTTCTAAGAATGTATAGGTTTCTAGTAATTTAGAAAAGAGTCATTTAAGTCCCAAAATGATGCTGAACATTTAGGGGCAAGATTGGATACAAGCAGTGGTAAATTTATTCTCAGAGGAGAGATGTGTGAAGGTTCAACAGGTGATGCAAAAACTGATGGCAATGATGGCAGCAGATGTGATGTGGTTGGCTCAATAATGAGAACTCTGGTGTCAACTATCCAGTTATTCCCTGGGGCAGGTTCCATTCAAGAGGTTTGCAAAGATTGTTGATACCTCATCAATGGAACATAGGAAAGAAAAGGCATTATGTGGTCAGGCTACTACCACTTTGAAAAAGGAATGGTTGTGGTGGACAAAGGTCTCAAATTTAAACAAGGGAGTCCCATTTGTAGTCGATCATTACATTTGAGTTACAATGGATGTCAATCTGACAGGCTGGGGGGTTACATCAGGGAAATAGCCTAGGGGGTTTTTGGGCTCATGTGGACTTGGGAAGGAACATAAATTTTTGGGAGTTAAAAATGATTGTCTGGCACTTCTCAAATTTGCAAGTTTGCTGAGGGACAAGCATGTTAAGTTGGGGCAGCATCATACAGCCCAGGCCTATGTGATGAACCAAGAGGGTCTTCTTTCAAGAGTTCTGAAAAGAGTCAAACAAGTTGTTTCAATGGGCGGAACGAAATCTGCAATCACTGACAGCAGTACATTTGAAAGGGGAAAATGAATGTGCGAGCAGATTACTTCAGTCAAAACAAGTTACATCCTGGAGAGTGGACTCTGAATTACAAATGTTTCAAAATTTGAGCAGATGATTCGGGCCTTTTCAAGTCGACTTATTTGCCTCAGCCAAGAATTCCGGGCTAAAAAGATTATTTTCAATCGATGGAAGCAAGTCTGCAGAAGTCGATGCTCTATCAGTTCCGTGGCCAAAGGTAACTGTATGTGTTTCCACCAGTCAATACTACAAGAAGTGCTATTGAAAATAAAAAAAGAAAACGAAGTGTGGTGCTGATTGCACCTTATTGGCCAAAAAGGCCTTGGTTCTCTTTGATAAAAGATGTCAGTAAGAGAGCCTTGGAGGTTGCCAATCCGAAAGGATTTCTTAAGTCCAGGGCCAGTCTATCATTGGATCCAAATGGTTGAATTTGACGGCTTGGGTCTTGAGAGGAAGGCCTTAGAATTGCAAGAGTACTCGCCAGCTGTGGTATATACCATTATGGGGCGGGGGCAATCGCTATACAATGTGACTTGGAAAGCATTTAAAGATGGTGTTCTGCTGAGTCTTTGCAGTTTGCTGAGGTTCAAGTGAACATGTTTTGCAGTTTTTGCAGGATGGTCTGCAAAGGGGACTAGGGGAAACACTTTGAAGTGTCAGGTGTCGGCGTTGCTGTGGTAGTAACATTTGATGGAGTTCCTCTTTCAGCGCATCCTCATATTAAGAGGTTTCTGAGGCGCAGTGTTGACTTCTCACCCAACTAACATAAATTTCCCCAAATTGGGGTCTCAATGTAGTGCTGGACTCTTTAAAAAAAGCACCCTTTGAACCAGTGAGGGATGCTTCTTTTCGTTTTTAACACTAAAGACTATTTTCCTCGTAGCAATAACATCAGCTAGATGAGTTTCTCAATTGGCTGCATTATCTGTAATGCAAATTGTGAAATTTGAGGAGGAAAGACTGGTACTGATGTTAGATCCAATTTTTCTTCCTAAATGTGCATGGAAAAAGGTGGCACAGGATGTGATTTACCTACCAACCTTCTTTCCCATCCGAAAAGTGCAGCAGAGAAAAATATCACACTCTGGATGTGAGGAGAGCTGCCGTTTACATTAAAAGAACTGCACATGAGCAGAACAGAGGCTTTATTTGTATCATATAATCATAAGTCTATGGGGGAGAAGGCATCTAAGACTGTCATTGGAAATATTGAGTTGCATCTTTCAATGTTATGATGTGGTAGGTCAACCTAGGCCATGCAATGTATATCCACATTCTACAAGATCTATGGCAACTAGTACTGTTTATAATGTGACTTCATCATTACAAGATATTTGTAATGGCACTTCAAAACCACCTACCTTTTTAAGACATTATAAAGTGGACAAATTTAAAGTGGTTCAGGCTGCCTTTTGGCAGAAGGGATAATGGTACTTCAATGTAAATAAACTCACCCATGATGTGGCTTGGGTATGTCCCAATCGTTGTGGATTCCTTTTTTTGCCATCCCAAGAATGACAAGTTGGACTTACTGTGAATGGTCATTCTGGGATGGTGGGGAGCAATCCATGCCGTCCCCGATGGTGGATAATATATATAGGTTGATGTAGGCATTGGGGAGGTTAACCGATTGTGATGAAGGTCTAAGGTAGATTTAGGTTAGAAACTTGGAAGTTAAGGAGCCGAGTGGTGAAAACTTCATGGTTTGCATGGCTGGAGAAGAAACTGACAGAGTATGCACGGATCCTAATGGTAGCAACTGATTTGGAATGTGCTCCCCCGATTCCAGTTGGCACGTGGGGATTACCCAATCGTTGTGGATTTCTCCTCCTGCCATCCCAGAATGACTGTTCACGGTAAGTCCAACTTCTCATTTCTGTGAAAGAAACATGAAGTGTTCATAGTAAACTATTATTTTATTGACCTAACAAAGCTGCAAAATGGTTTTTGAAAGTGTTTGTGTTTGTGCAAAAACATACAACCAACTCATTGTATCAGTTCAGTGATACAGTTCAGCAATCTTCAAAACCATCATTTAAACCAGGAATGGGCAAAATGTTGTCTGCAGGCCACCGAGCCTGAAAGTTCAGCCTCAAAAATTCTGGGTTCATCCCTGCAAAATGGAGAGACCTGATGCTGTAAGATACCAGGCACTGAGAAGCCTCAGCTTGCTGACGCAAGCAGATGTTATGCAAATTTTACCATCCTTTCCTTCCATCCCCCTTACTCATTCCAGTCCCAGCTTAATATCTCCCTCACTGACCAATGCTTCCATCCCTCTTTCCATCTCCCTCATTCAGTCCAGTTCCAGCTTAAATTCTCTTCCTTCAGTTGCCACCCCTACCTTCCAGCCCCTTAGTCACTCTTGTCCCAGCTTAAAATGTCCTCTCTTGTTTGCATATCGTATTTCTGGGTGGCTGCTGTAGGAAATTATCCATAGCCTTATGTCCAGTCCAGTCAATTAGAAAGTAGGAATGACCTTGCAAACAGGAGGGTGGTATTATGAACAGGAACATGCCAACAAAGCGGAGTTTGGAACTGGAGTAATCAGATATGTATCATCAGCAAACAGGGCTTCTGTAGCTTTAATAACAATCTGCTGCTGTGGGGCAGGGGCATGTGTAACTTTTTAACCACTACAAGGTTGAAATGGCAAATGCTATGTGCCAAAATAAAGGAAACATCCTTCTCCAACCTCATGGGGCATGTTCAGGGCATCTTTTCGTTGTGCTGCAGAACATGGTTATTTGGAACAAATGAACAATGGTTCACTCAAATGCAGGAAAAGTGCAGGTTAAAATGTTAGTGGATAATAATGAGTGCTTAAAGGTTACAGTTTGCACTGTGGCTTGTTGTTCAGAGACCTGTGGAAGGGGAAAAAAGTTGTCCTTTGTGCAGCATTTCCTTTTTGTTCTTTCTGCAAAACAGCTGACTCTCCTGAATTTAGGTGGTCAGCCAAAAGAAATATGCTTAGACTCTGGTCCTTTACCAAAGATAATGGTCTGTTTACCATTTCATAAGGGGAAACCATTACTAAGTGGAAACATTCATGCACTCTCCTTGCAGCTTAAAATGTCCTTCCTCACTTGCCAATGAACCCACCTGCTTTACTGTAAGGTTCTACTGTACTCAATGGGACATATTCCATTGAGGGAGAGATGGGAAGTGAAAGAACTTCAGAATTTCCCTCTGAGAAGAGAACGGGCAGCTGTCTATGTTCATGGTTCTGAGTGTTTTTTTCTGGGTGGGCTCCTGCTGAACCAATTCCCCTTGATACATCACAGAGAAAAAGAGGTAGTGCAAAAGAAAGATGACTGTTCTTTGCAGGTGCAGCTAGCACCTCTTCAGTTTGCAAGGGAGCAGCTGCCTCTGCCACAATCACTTCTTATCTGACAAACCCTGCCCACTCACTTGTTATCTCCAGCAGTGGCACTGCTGCTATTCTATTCCTTACAGGAGCTGTGATTATTTGTACCTGTGATTGTTCATTCTCTCTGGGCAACAGTTATGAGGGATTAGGCCCAGTAAGCCAAACTTGGTGAGTAGGCAAATTTCTGCTATTTCTTGCTGACCTGAGCTCTCCAGATGGTCAGAAGGATATCAGGAATCAGGTACCAGTGAGTCTTCTAAAACAACACTGAGAAGCTAAGAAGACAGAAGTTCTCTCTCTATGTATGGCATGTTAGATCCCTGTTCTCCCTGCTCTGCAGTCCACAGAACAGCTGCTGCTTCTTCATTACAAGCCTTCTCAGACTTGGTGGAATAAAGTGGTACATGGTAGTATCATGGTACAGAAGAACCCAAGGAAGCCCAGAGATCACCTAGTAGTTATCCACATGGTAGTAACAGCTGTTACACCCCAGGGACCAATGATGGGGTCCCATAAGGCACTATAACCTTGGCAGTTCCCCTTTAGCAGTGTGAATCCTGCCACCAGATTTAGGATTACTTTTGTGTACCCCACCTCTAAGGAAGGACATTATGGCCAGGGAAGACTACTGTGTGCCCGTCCCTTTCCTGGTGCTGCAGTTGCCTTCAGACTGCAAAGCCAAAGTCCCATCTATCAGCCAGGGAACTAAAGGCTGCTAAGGTGCTTGACAATTGTTTCTAGGGAAGTTTCTAGGGGTTAGGGAACTCGTTACTACTGGTTGGCCAAGGTCCGATGGGGAGTGGATGGTTGAAATTCATTCCACCAGTGCTAAATAAGCTCCCGCTTCTGTTTGGACCATGGCACTCCAGTGGTTATTACAATCAGCTCCTTGTAATGACTTCACTGAAAAAGGGAAGAATGAATCTTCAAACTAAATAAATGTCTGGTGTTTTCTTTAACTCAGTAGGTGATTTCTATACACCAAGCAATAGCAATCTTCATTATAATTCATCTTATTTCATTATCAGATGAATCTAAACAATGATTGTGTTAGCACCAGTTCATAAAGATGATTTTAATTTTTAAACCTTAAGTTTTGTTTTAGAGGACAGGTATTTGGGTAAATCATGCTTTAAAATATGTTTGATGGGTTAAAATACTCTGTACATAATAAATTAACAGCTTAGATTCAATAGGACATGCTTGCAAAACAGTGCATATAACTATAATGTCAAACAGGGCACAAACTTTTACTGTCATGTCATGTGATTTAGACAATATTCGCCCTTCCCCAAAATGGATGTTTGGATCTGGAACATTCGCATCTTGGAAATTTTAAACAAAAATCACAGAAGCAATTTTCTTAGGTAAACTAAGTCCAAAATGACTTTAGGCAAGAACTGTCATCTTCCATAACTCTTTAACATTAAAGTGATGTTGTAAAATATACACATACATTTCATTTACATATTGCTTCCATGTTTTTCCCACTCAGAAATTATTTCTTTGGAAGAATCAATGAAGTATTTGTAATAAACCAGTGCAAATCCTAGAATGCTAGTGTAACAGTTCTGTTAATAAACAACGAGCCACTAACAACCTTTGCCTCTCCTCACTATGTTATATAACCTACAGGTAACAATCTGTCAAGTGCCTACCAGATCCACACTTGTGGTACATATTACATAAACAACATACAGTTACTCCAAGTAACCTCTGCTAGAAGATCTGTTACCAAAGGATAGTGGACAGCAAGTTTAATTTAATTAAAGTTTATATAAAGTAGGAGTCAAACTGCTCAGAGTAGCCCTATGTGACTTTTGGCTTAATTCAGATATCAAACTGAAACATAGAGAAATTTAAGGGTGTGATGTCTGAATTGAAACATCATAGTATAGGCATTTCCTTAGCCCATCTTTGGGTCACTGATCCCAAAATGAGACTAAGTAAAAACAGTGGCTCAGAAAGGTCTTAGCAATTTGAAGCAGAGAAGGCCAATTTCTGTGGAAAGCTGAAACTGTTCTAGTTTCTAGAAGTGGTTCTGAAGACAAAAGGATGATTTGTTAACTACACAAACTACCTTCAGCACAGGTGGTAGGTTTCTAAGCAACTGATCAGGGGATTAAGGTAGAGAGCACGATATTAAACTATAGAATCTGTTAAAATCTCTCTGTATCAGACATATTCATGCACACACTCACACTTTTTAAAAAATCAAAAGTACTTTATTTGCATTCAAAACCTGATTCTTTTTAAACCATAACTTGATTAAAATCTGCTTGTAGACAAATATAGACACTTTGCACCATCAAGTGCAATGTCAGCAACAACAGTCTCAGACTACAGAGCCAAGAAGAACACAAGTCACTTCCTGTTTACATCCTGTTTCAAGAAAGGTTTCCCTTAGCCTTAAATTGGCCCACAGTGAACCCAAAATGTGGTGGAAATGTCCCACACACTCTAGAGGACATTTGGGGGCAAAAATGTTATTAAAAAAAATTACAAAATTCATTTGACCTCTGGAAGCCTAGGGGTCCTCCAAACATGGTAGAAATGCCCTCCATACACTTTAGAGAGTTTTGGGAAGCATTTTGCGGGAAAAATGCTGAAAAAGTGGCCTCCTAGGGGCCACAGAAATAGCCCTGGGGGCTGCATACAACCCATGAGCCAGACTTTCCCCATTCCTACTCTACACAGACATAAACAGCTTGGGGCTGGGATATCTGAATGGCCACCTAACTCCATATGAGTCTGCCCAAAATCTAAGATCCTCAGTGGAGTCCTCCCGGGGTGTCCCACCACTGCACACAGCAAGACTATGGTGTTCATGTACCATCCTAGTGGACATGCTGGGGTGAACTGAACCAAGGACAGATTGGAGAACTCCTTCTATTGGGAGGGGATGGGCAAGGATGTTACTGATTATGTCCGATCCTGTGGGTTTTGCCAGAGAGTAGGGAAAGCCAAGGATCAGGCCAAGGCCCCCCCCCAACCACTTCCCATCACTGATGTCCCATTCCAGAGATTGGCTGTGGACACCACGGGAGCTTTCCCTAGGAAGGCTGCTAGGGGAAAGCAGTATGTGCTCACCTTTGTGGCCTATTTAAATGACACTGCAATCTTTTCAGACTCCTGGGAAGACTACCTGAAACACCTTGAGATTGTCTTCCAATGCATCAGTGATGCTGGGACTGACAGTCAAAGCTACAAAATGCCAATTTGCATTTGACAGAGTGACTTACCTTGGCCATGAAGTGGGCCAGGGGACTATCACTCCACTGCAAGTCAAAGTGAAAGCTATTATAGCTGGCCTATTCCATTCCAGGAAGCAAATCCAGTCCTTCCTCAGTCTAGCAGGGTACTACAGAAGATTTGTGCTCAACTACAGCCAAGTGGCAGCACCTCAAACAGATCTGACAGGTTCCAAGAAGCCTGAGGCAGTGAAATGGACAGCTGAGTGCCAAGAAGCATTTGAGGCACTGGAACAGGCTCTTATGGCAGATCCTGTGCTCATGGCACCTGACCTTGACAAGCAGTCCTACTACAAGAAGGGTAGGACAGCATCGTACATCCTGTTCTGTTCCCCAGCAAGAAGCTTTCAGCGAGGGAGTCCAATTGGTCCATCCCAGAGAAGGAGTACTATACCATCGTGTATGTGCTAGACAAGTTGAGGCCATATGTATGGGAACATCACTTCACTCTCCAGACTGATCATGCTGCCCTTCAATGGCTCCATAATGGTCCAGGTGGCTAACAAGAAGCTACTCTGATGAAGTCTGTCCCTCCAAGACTTTGACATTCAACATGTGGCTGGAAATTCCAATGTTGTAGCAGACTCCTTGTCATCCAGAGAATTGGCGGGGGGTTAAGAAGGATGAGTTTTCATGCCTGTTATTGACAATATGATTAACGTGTGCTGTTATCTGTTTGCATGTATTTTAGTAATTCTGTTCTTTTCTAGGCTATAGAGTGAAATCCCAGCCAGCGTGGCTCCAGCCTTCAGCTGTTTCCAGACTGTCTGAGATTTGGGGGGCGTGTGATAATGGGGTTTCCTATTATCCAGGTTTCAGTGCTGAAGGGGGATAGTTTTCCCTTCAGGCATATAAAGGGTTAATGAACTATTAAGGTTAGCATCATAGGTCACAAGAGATAGGTAACCAATCAAGGGGAGAAAGATGAGATTCTTTGAGATGCTTCGAGGGAGAAGTTATAAAAATCATAGAATCATAGATTCATAGAAATGTAGAGTTGGAAGAGACCACACGGGCCATCCAGTCCAACCCCCTGCCATGCAGAACACCCTCAAAATACTCCCAACAGATGGCCATCCAGCCTCTGCTCAAAAACCTCCAAGGAAGGAGACTCCACTATACTCCGAGGCAGCATATTCCACTGCCGGACAGCCCTGACTGTCAGGAAGTTCTTCCTGGGGCTCAGGTGGAATCCCCTTTCCTGCAGCTTGAATCCATTGCTCCTTGTCCTGGTCTCTGGAGCAGCAGAAAACAAGCCCTCTCCTTGAGAAACCATGTAGTAGAGAGAGAACAACGAGGACATCCAAAAATATCAACAAAAAGGCAAGAATGCTGGGTTAACCATCTCCTGCCCCTGTCTTTGCAGAGCATCTCATAAAGTGACCAACTTGCCATGAGTAACTTAGAATAAGTCTAGTTAGTTGTGCTAGGTCTTTTATTATTTTGGAAGTTTGCCTAATATGGAGAATGTACCTGTTTTTTATAACTACTTGTAACTTAAGCGTACCTGAGGGGGGGAGCCTCTCATGAGTAGAATTTTCTTCTTTACTTGCATGCCTTAAAATAAATACTTGTCTGTAAAACCTCCATTTCCTCTCTATTCCCACATCATTCCTTGGAACACATTTTACATAGGATTTCTCTCACTCAGAAGGGGAGGTGGGGGAAGGGAAAGGACCCAAGCGTAGAGACTGGCAATTCACAAAGCAGAGTCCCACTGTACTGCTCAGGTAATTCAGTGATTGGTGGCAGCAGAATTAAGAGATTTGGGGGGAAATTCCTAGCTCCTGTTCAAGGCAGAAGGAAGCATTGAGTAGGAGGGGGTCCCTTATTTTCCCCTTTTAAATCTCCACACACCCCAACTTTGGAACCCCCTCCAAAGGGAAAGCAGGTTGGCACCATCCCTTCTGAGTTCCACGTGGGCAGCGAAGACTGCTATTTGGTTCTTAAAACGAGGGGTGGCTACTCTGCCTATTTTTAATTTTTTTTAATTGTGGTTTTAGAACTATTTTTAAAGACAATTTCTAGTTTCTTTTTCATTGTTTTTGTAAGTATTGAAAATTTTAAATGTTATACATTGTGCATGCCTTAGGGACCCTCATGGGCTAAGAGACAATTCAAAATGCCAGAAAGAAATACTTACACCTAAATGCCTATAGAAAATGTAATTTATGATGCAGCTAAAAACTGCTAACCTAGAAAAACAAGCAAGGAGCCACAATAATTCCCTCATTACATTGTAAACAAATATAATTCCTCCATTTGATTATTGGCATAATGAAGCTTCTTCATAGTAATCATGACTTTATTTATGGTTAGCATTCTTATCCAAACATTACTGGTTTAATTAGTACTTTAATTAGTACTTCACAACTTTTCTGACTTCATATAGTTAGTAGAGCTATTCCTTTATTCCTCTGAGGAGTTGAAGCTCTGGGAGAGTAGCAGCTCATCTTCATACTTCTTCCCATCAGCCTTTGCTGAAGTCACTTTGAGCAAAAGTACAGTCAGGTTGGGAGAGACAGCAAGCTTTTAAGTCAGTGATGCCTGCCCATATACCCCATATAGGTATTACAAGGAGAAATCAGAGAGAAATAATTGCAGAGATGGGGTCAAAAGGATCCATAGTTGTCTACTGAAATGTCAATACAATATTTGTGTTTTTGCCAGAAAACCTCACCAGCTACAACTGCAACAAGTGCAAATTGGTACCTCTTTTGGAAGAGAAGGTCAGTGCACTACAGCTACGTGTTGAGTCCATTCAGTGCATCAGAGAACATGAGGAATTCCTGGACAGAACACAGAGAGAATTTATCCTATGGAACCAACAGGAAGAAACTACCAAGAAAATGAAGATGCCTGTAACAGTGAGGAAACACACTGGAGGACAGTGACTGTCAGAAGCAGATCATACAGAAGGGATTCAGAACCTCTCAACTATGCAATTGTTTCCTACATCATCATGAGGATAGCAGAAGTAAAGATCTCCAAACAAGAAACCAGCAACAAGGGATGCTACATGCCAAGAAAGGAGTCAAGATAATTGTCAACCACAACAAAAAGAAAAGTGCTGGTGGCTGACGATTCATTGCTCAGGGATACAGAGATACTTGTGTGCCTGCCCAACAAGATGAATCAGGAAGTGCCCTGTCTTTCAGGAGCACGTATCCAGGATGCCAATAAGAACATGCCAAAACTAATCAATAATTCAGATCAGTGCCCCTTTCTCCTTATTCATGTGGACACTAATGACACTGAAAAGAACACTTTTGAGCAAATCACTTCTGACTATGAAGCTTTGGACAGGAAGCTGAAGGGGTCTGAGACACAGGTGGTATTTGACACTGAAGGACAGAGGACTACAAAGGTACAGGAAGATACTAACAATGAACGGCTGGAAACACAGATGATGTAGACAGGACAGGTTTGGCTTCTGGGACCATAGTCTACACTTCTTAGACAGAGGACTACTGGCTACAGATGGGCTGCACCTCACAAAAAATGGGAAGAATGTTTTTTGGTAGTTGCATGGCAAATCTGATCAAGAGGGCTTTAAACTAAATTCTTGGGGCTTGCAGATGATAGTTCAATCATCAGCCCAAAGGCAAGCTCTAAACACAAGGATGTGAATTCTAGAGGAAGGAGAGAATGGGGTCCACAGAAAAATTGACAGTGAATTAATAGGTGAGAACAAAGTAAGTTTCAGCTGTCCATACACCAACACCGAGAATTTGGGAAACAAAATAAGCTTGAAGTCCAAGTGTAGGAAAGTAAATATAGACTCTATCAGCATAACAGAGACTTGATAGGATGACTCCCATGATTGGAATATCACAACTGAAGGAAATAATATGTCCAGAAAGAATAGATGGGGAAGAAAAAGTAGGAGAGTAGTATTATATATCAAAGACAAGTTCACTCGTACAGAAATCAACATGAGTTATCAAACTGGACCAGTGGAGAGCGGCTGGTAAAAATAAATGAAAAAAGATATAAAAACGGGCCACGAAACCAAGATGAGGTGGTAGATGATCCTTTTCTGAAACAAATCTCAGAAATCTCCAAAAAGCAAGAACTGGTAGTTACGGGAGGCTTCAATATTCCTGATACCTGCTCAGAGACTAGCTCTACTAAGCCTAGGCTCTCCAACAAATTCCTAATGTCCCTTGCAGATAATTTCCTCTTTCAATAGATGGAGGAAGAAATAAGGGGATCAGTAATCATGCACTTGGGAAGAGCTGATCACCGGAATCAAAGCAGTTGGTACTTTGGAGGGAATGACAATGCATTGTTAGAATTCATCATTGTGGGACAGGCCAAGGAACAGTATTGTCAAACATGAACCTTGAATTCCAGGAAAGCTGATTTCATCAAGCTTTACTTGATACTAGGCAGAATCCCATGACTAGAGATGCTAAAAGCAAAAAACACCAGCATGGGTGGGATTTCATGAAGAAGAAACTGCTAAAAGCACAATCACAAACAATTCCATGCAAGAAGAAAAGTGGGAAACATCTAAAAAAGCCAATGTGGCTACACAGTAAATTCAAGGCTGAAGTGGAAAAAGTACATATAAAGAAGAGAAGGAAGGACAAAACCAAGGAAGAATACATATGTATAGCCCAACCTTGCAGGAATAGTGTAACAAAAGCTAAAGCTCAAAATGAGTCAAGACTGGTTAGGGAAGCAAAGAGCAACAAAAAGGTGGTTGTTTTTTCCCCCAAATATGTTTGAAGCAAGAGAACGACAAAGAAAATTATAGGATTGCTGTTCAACAAGGATGGTAAAATGCTAATAGGTCACAATGAAAAGGCCGATTTGTTCATTATCTATTTTGCTTCCCCCCACCACCACCAAAAAAAAGAGGAATGTGTGCTTCCATGCATCACCAGAAACTTTAGCAAAGAATCCAGCTTACAAATCAAGATTCTTAAGCAGTGAGTCAGGAAATCACCTAGTTAACCTAAATGAGTTCAAATCTCCAGGACCAGATGAACTACTTCCCAGAGTATTGGAGGAACTTGCTGACCTACTTCCAGAACCAATTGACACAATTTTTGAGAAATCTTGGGGAAAGGGTGAGATGCCAGAGGACTAGAGAAAGCCAAACATTGCTTCAAAAAAGGGGGAAAAAATCCAATCAGTCTGATCTCAATAACAGGAAAAATATTAGAATGGATTACACAGAAGTCTATCTGAAAGTATCTTGATGACAATGCAGTGATCAGTAGGGTGTACACCACCATGGGTGTACCAAAAACAAATCCTGCCAAACTAATCTTACATCTCTTTTCAATCAGGTCACTAGTTTAGTAGGCATTGGGAATGCTGTGGATGTCATTTATCTGGATTTCAGCAAAGCATTTGATATATTCCCCATAATATTTTGATTATCCCAATAAGGTACAGGCTCTATGGATTGGTGATTTGAAGGTTAGTATCTGGGTAGGCTACCTGCCCTGGAAGGGGTTGCACTCTTCCTGAAGGAGCAAGTGGATAACTTGGGAGTAACTTCTCTTGTCACTGAAGGCTCAGGTGAGCTTTGTGCCTCAGGGTGCTTGAAGCCAGCTTTGACTGGGCTGCAGGTTATAGACTTTTCTGAAGAGGGATGCCTTAGTCACAGCAGTCCATGCACTGGTACTTACTGCACTGCACTCTATGTGGGTATGCCCTTGGAGGCAACTTGGAAGCTGCGGCTAGTGCAAAATGCAGCAGCCAGACCATATAACACCACACACACACACACACACACACACACACACACATATATAAAATTAAAAAAAACATACAACACCAGTTTAAAAATATTTGGACTGGCTGTCAATATGCTTCCAGTCTGCATTCAAGGTGATGGTAATAAGCCCTAAATGGCTTAGAATCTCAACATTTGAAGAAGTGGTTTCGCTATATGTTGTTGTGCGCCTTCAAATTGTTTCTGACTTATGGTGACCCTAGGGTGAATGTACCACAGGGTTCTCCGGGCTGAAAGTATGTGATGCATCCAAGGTCACCTAGGGTGTTTCTATGGCTAGGCAGGGAGTCAAACCCTGGTCTCCAGGGTCTCCAGGGTTGTAGTCCAGCACTCAAACCACTACATAGGCCACACTGGCTCTCATTTCACTATATATACCTACATGAAAATTGAAATCAGTTGTAGGGTCTCTTTACCAGTGGGGGCAATGCACTGTGGGAGGGCACGTGGGAAGGCCTTCTCCTCTGTGTTATGGAATATCCTCCCTTCAGACACCCAACTGCTGCTAATGCTGGTGTCTATCTGATGCCACGTCATAACATGGCTTTTTATTAAAGCCTTAAGTGCTAACTGATTGCATCCAGTTTGCACATATGCTATGGTTCTCATTATTTTAAATACTTTTAATTGGTTTTAAATTGCCTTAAGTGATAAATGATTTAATATACTTCTCACATTTTAAAATTATTGTTTAAAATTATTCTAGATTTTATTGTATGTTGTACTGAGAGCGTCAGATATAGGGTATTTTAACATATAAATAATCCAGTCATCATGATCTAGAGCTCTTTTAGAACTATTTATTTTGTGCCTATAAGCACGGCTAGGGAATGTACGGTCATCCACATGTTATTGTCCTCCCACTTCCGTCATTCCTCACTTTAGGTTCTGCTGACAAGGGTTGATGAGAACTGCAGTCCAAGAATATCTGAAAGGTCACATGTTTTCCACCACTGATCTATAATCTTTCCAAAAATGTAAGATCCTGTTCCATATTCTTTGACATATTTTCTAAGTTCCACTGGTGAAGATTCAACATGGGAGAAGCCAAAGTATTTTATCTACAAAGGGATGAAAAAAGACTAAGTAAAACTATAACCAGGGTTTGAGGGCTCAGCTGAAGGTGCGGTTGCTCTTGTAGCCAAGCCCTTGATATTGTTTGCAGATGTGACTCACCTTCCTTAAAGTTTTCCACAAATGAGGCTATAAAAGCACTAGAAAAATGCATTATAGCCATAGTTTTCATGGAACTATTTGGTTAGATTAAATACCTTTCAAACACTATATTTCTATCTATTTTCAATAATATTGGTAGGAAAGCGAAACACTACCTGTGACAGCAGCATATGTTTATGTGCGTTAGTCACTTGCAAAAGATGGGGAAGGGATGTCTGATTGAGAGTAAAAGAATTGAACAGTGTGGAAGGCTGAACCATACTCACACATACATACAGTACTTGCATGTTATCTTCCCACAAAACTAGCCATAGAGAGGTGAAAGCAGGTTGTGAGAGACAAGCATATTCATAAGCAACTGGAGGCAACTCTCTTGTTTGCCTGCAAATCCTTGGTGAAAATCCTCAAGATAAGCCAGAGTTTAATCTTAAATGGAACACCTTGTTTCAGCTACCTGCCTTCAAACATTAAATGTTACAATTTTCCATTTTCCAGAACAATGGCTGCAGAGAATAAGAACCCTGCCTTATTCAACAGCTGGACATTCTGTCATGAGCAGACACTGGAGAATTAGAAAGGCATCATGGCTCTTTCCTGTATCTGTACATAATGGCCACCTATGAAGGAAGACTGTCAGCATTTTCCATCCATTACATGGCTTAAACCCAGTTCTTAGTCCCAACCAGCATAGATCACTGAATCAATTAAACTTGCATAACTGTTGACTTAACTGTATTCTCATTGCTTCAGTGGGTTTATTCTAACTGGGTCTACTAACAGATTTAAGTCTTCAATATCTGTGGCTATTTGGCTAGGCCTGCTGGAAAGCACAGTTCAACAGCATCTGGAGCTTGAGGGCCACATAATTCTCACCTCTGATACGTACAGTTCTTCACCCAAAACATAGACTTTCAGACATTGATTTCAGAACTCTTCCACTTGTTTTCTTTGTTGTTAAGCGGTAGTGGACAGAACTTGTAGGTGATCTGTAATACACATTGACTTAAGAAGAGACTACCTTTGCTGCTTTTTCAATATTACGGTTTGTTCATACTGTGCTCCAATGTACCACTAATTAAAATTTCCTTTTATATCTGTGACTAAAATACATTTTATTTGGAAAACACCTCAGGGCAACCCACTGTGCAGCTCAGTATCTTGACCAGAATTGGTTCACTGGAAGATTAGTAGCACTGCAGTTATTAATACTTACACTTACCAATTAAAGGTATCCTGAGTCATGATATCATTCAGTATCTCATCTAGGTGTGGGTGTTGATTTTGTAACATCCTCTTAAGACAACCAAATAAGTATTTGGAACTAGGACACATACACTAACTTGTCTATGCTGAATTAAGAAAGAGCACTGTGTTTGTATTCCCAGAGGGAGAGCACAGATATAGGTACATCTTTGGGACCCTTGTGCCAAAAGAGGCACCAAAGAATCAAAGAATCATAGAAATGTAGAGTTGGAAGAGATCCAGTCCAACCTTCTGTCATGCAGGAACACCCTCAAAGCACTCCCGACAGATGGCCATCCAGCCTCTGCTTAAAAACCTCCAAAGGAGACTCCACTACACTCCGAGGCAGCATGTTCCACTGCCAGACAGCCCTGACTGTCAGGAAGTTCTTCCTGAGGTTCAGGTGGAATCTCCTTTCCTGCAGCTTGAATCCATTGCTCCTTGTCCTGGTCTCTGGAGCAGCAGAAAACAAGGCCTCTCCTTCCTCTACATGGCATCCCTTCAAATATTTAAACATGGCTATCATGTCCACTCTTAACCTTCTCTTCTGCAGACTAAACATACCCAGCTCTCTAAGTCTATCCTCATAGGGCATGGCTTCCAGGCCCCTCACCATTTTGGTCGCCCTCCTCTGGACTTGCTCCAGCTTGACCACATCCTTCTTGAACTGGGATGCCCAGAACTGGACACAGTATTCAAGATGAGGTCTAACCAAAGCAGAGTAGAGTGGTACCAGTACCTCCCTCGATCTAGACACCATACTCCTATTGATGCAGCCGAGAATTGCATTGGCTTTCTTGGCTGCCGCATCACACTGCTATAGTGCTATGGGTCTCACTGAAATGCGCTTCTTGAATATCAGGGTGTCTCATTTAGTTACCTTTAATGCAACATGGCTTCTCATCACAAAACAGCATACCATACAGGATGCCCTAATACATTATCTCAGTTCACTAGCACTGAATGTAGTGACAGCATTGACTAATGAGATTAAGATATGTAACTACCTAATAGGGACAGAATATATGAGGTGGCAAGCCTGTAGATTCAACTTCAAAGATTTATATCCATCTCACTGTCACCAGTGAATGAACCATGTGCAAAATTACAAGCAAACAAAAAGCACAAATTAAAATTAGATATTACAGCCAGCTCTCCATATTTGTAAGTTTCACTTTTGCGGATTTGATTATTCACAGACTATTTGCTGTTACCTCTGCTGCCTCCCTATGCCATTTTTAATAGAGACTGCAAGCCTCGTGAGACTGAGAAACTGCAAATGAGGCTTGCAAGTCCGTATTAAAAATGGTGTGAGGCAGCAGTGAGGGTGGTAGTAAGCCCCACCAGCCACCCACTTCTGCCTTGTGAAGGAACCTTGATGCCTCAAAGGAATCCACAGTGGGTTGAATATGGTGATCGTATTTTTTGTGTGTTAAATATGGTTTGGGTTATTCACAGTTTTTCTGCTTTCACGGGGGTCCTGTATCCCTAACCTTAGCAAATGTGGAGGGATGACTGTACTGCCAAAATACGGTGGAATAGATATTAAGAAAGAGCAAAGTGTTACCACTAAGGAGACTTTGTTGTTTCCAAAAGGCTGGTATTTTACAGAAAAGGAGAAATCCATATATTGTAATTAAGAGATGTCACCTCAAAGTAAAAACTACAATGTTAAGATAACACATTTGATTCAAAGCTTATCCTAGTGCAGCAGATTGTCTAAAAGACTGCCATCTCCAATATAATGGTCCCAGTCTTTGTGCCTTTGTGTCTACTCGCCATATAAAAGCATATAGTAAGTGAGTATCAGAGAGAAGCGTTAGAATTAGGATATTGTTTTTCTATTATGAATAAGCATGAAAACATGCTGCAAACACCCATCCAGAAGCTACCTATAACCTGTTGGTGTTTTCTTAAAGAAAGCGACCAACCTAAAAAGTTCCTAGATAACACAATACAATTTAACTTCTGTTGATTTTGTGCCTAGCCGAAGTTACTTTCTACTTTCTACCTATGGATTTCTGTGTGGAAACTGTATGTTCACCCCAGTTCTTGAACTTGGAACAAATTCCTGTTTTCCACAGGTATTTGGAGCACTGTTCTTTAGTTCAAATGCAGCAGTTTGTGGATGGGTACTAATAAGATCCAAGGTGGATCCCAAAAGCTTACATCGGCCCTCCTCTGTTCTGAGATACTTAACACTCATTAGTAGTATCAGGGAATATAAACAGTAAATGAACAAATGATTAGAAGGCAGCTATAAGGTGTGATATAGTTGCTGAATCAAGTTTCAGCACTGCCACAAAAATATAAATCTTATAGACTCAAATCTCATAGACTCAACATTTCATCTGCAACCTGGAACACTCCCTAATACTACAGAACAACCCCAAAATACTATAGAAATACTTATTCTGTATCTTAAAGGAGATATTTTATTGTTCAGTTCCTGAAAGTCCTTGTGATAGTGGAAGCTCTAGCAGATTTCCTAGCCTTAGTCCAAGAGTATTTTCTTCCATGTTAAGGCTAAAAAGACTTACAGAGAAGAAATATTCTAAATATCCTTCCTTTTAATTTTATTTGTAGTGCTTTCAGTTTACATTATGAGTAAATCTGAACAGTGTACACTGCATTTGGAATATTGGTACTTCTGACCAATATGCAGTCTTCCACCTCTATTATTTCCTTACAGATTTATAACCAAGGTTTACATATACATAAGAATAAAAATAAAAAGAGGAAACAGTTGATATCTTTGCCTACTATCCTTACACATTGCAATTCCTCAATGGATGGTTCCATTTCCAGTCGCTCTAATAGAGGACGCAACTCAGCTAGCTCTGGTAAGCTAAGCTTTGCTCTGCTCACTTGGCTAAGCTACCTCTGCTGAAGACTCTCCATGAGCTAGGATCAGGTCCACAAAGTGGCTGCTCGGGAACAGACCAATCATAGGTCCTGAGGCTCTAGGAGAATTGCATGCTTCGGTGGAGCAGAGGTGGGGGTGAATGTTTTTCACCCTGCCAATGAACACTATATTTCAGCATCTGGATATCTTGTATGTATGTATATAATTTTTTTAACTATCTTTTTATTCACTGAAAAAAGAAGCCCCTTGCCTGCTGCAGCTGTACTGTATTTTGTTAAATTTTGTTGAATCCTGCTTGTGCTTGGATTTAAAGAGACAGTATCTTTTCTTTTCTTTTCTTTTTTTTTTTGATAGCTATTGGCTGTAGAGGAGAACAATTAAGCACTTAAGTTTTTCTTTTTTTCCTACTTATTTTTACCTTGGGGTTATATACTTTTCGTTGCTGTTGTTTACTTAGACTTCTGAACATTTCAGATTTGGTTGTGGGTTAGGTTCTTTTTCTTCCTTTGATTTTTAAGGATTGGTCGCCTTTCTTCTGATGTTGAAAACTTACTATTTGGGTACTACTTCATGTTTTTAGACATGGATTATAGCACTGGATTTATTAAATATATAATGGGACTTAGTTTTTGCTGCTAAAATAATCGTATTGCATATTACAAAAATGGAATTGTTAAAATTATTTGTGCAGTCTGTTTGACGTGTAGTGTTATGCCAACTTTAACATTTATGGGAAAATCTATAACTCTTATCACATGTTTTGAGTACACAGTCTCATTGCCTTGGAATACAGAGTACACTGAATGGAATCTATTATTACTTCTGTCTTGGATTGTGACATTCAAATTAGAAATGACCAGGAAACTCTGAAGAGATACCTAAATACTTTATGGATCTATTGAAAAAAAGTTTGATGAGATTACAGAACAACTGTCTCAAGTCTCACAAAATCTGGATGATCGTTTATATAAAGATGAGAAGTTTAAAACGCAACAGAAGGCTGATGTGACATGTTGGCAGCTTCAGGGAAAAGGAAATGCGACACAAGCTTTGCAGGACCTCACTTACGACCTGGAAATTATGTCTACACAAATTGAGACAAACATCCAGCAAGGCAGGAAGAGAGTCAACATAGTTGATTTTGGAAAAATGAAGAATGCAAGCGATGTCACAACCCAGTTTACAATGATGACCTTATAATAAATGGCAACTTGGACTGTGAATTGATTTTATTTTGGAGAATGTATGACAACCAGACTGTCCATTTACAAGAAGCTTTGCTTGAACCAAAAAAGAATAACAATATATGGATGGATTTATTAATGGATGGATTCTCCAGGAAAAGTGTTCCTTTCAGCTGGGTTCAATTTGAAGAACTGATTTCTACATATAAAGATAAAAGACATAGACTATGCATGATTGCCTTGATAAGAGTCATAGGAATATTCAAACGTGAACCAGTTCTTGGAAAAAATAGAAAGAATTAAGGGAAGGAGGTGTTTGATGAAGAAAATGGTTTATGATCTATGGTTGTTAAAGAAAATTTATGAAGAGATTGAAGATATTTAACAATTAAAAAGACAGTTTTTTCTTCTCTTTTTCCTTTCTTTATTAAAGATTTAATTTTAAATTTGATACTTCTATTATTGCAGGAAGAGTGACTGGAAAGCAGAAAATGGTTTTACTTTGTTGCTTTTAGTACTTTATTAGAGATTTTTTATTTAAAGAATCATTGATTTTGACATAGTATAGAATAAAAATTAGGTATTAATGATTAAAATTGCACGGTAATAATTAAATCTCTTTTTTAAAAAAATACCTGATAAGCAAGTTAGAATTGTTATTAACAACCTACTTAGAATTATTAATTATTAATCCATTTTGTAAGTTTAGATCTACTATGAAAATAAGTAATAGGCAACAAGTACTAATTCCAATTTTATTTTAGGATCTAATGGTTAGCTGTTACTGTTGTATTGCTATTCACTGTTGGCAGCAGGGAAAGGAACCAATTTTTAGTTATGTGTAGTTATGTTGTACTGTAGTTTAATATTTGTTAGTTTTATTCATTTTCAATTTCTTGCTTTTTCTTTTTTTTTAATATTATATTGTTGTGTAGTTTAGTTTTATAGATTACTAGCGTATATACTCGACATTGCTTTTTTTTTCTCATAAGTAATACTTGTTAGAAAGATTTGAGATCCTGTGTCTCTAATTCTCCAAACTGTCTTGTCCAGTACATGTAACTTTTCCCCGTATTCCACAATCCAATCTGTATTCAGAGTTATTAACATACAGAGGTTGGGTTCCTGATGGAAATACACTACCCTCCTCCTTGCTGCCAGGCCTCATCTCTATAGCAACCAGCCTATTCAAGACAGGCCCAAGAGCTCTCTGGCTGAAAATTCTAAAGGCCCCTTCCTAAACAGCAAGCCCTGGGATTCCATAGATTCTTCTTAGGCAGTCAATCATATGAGGTCTTCACCTGACACAGACAAATGAACTTTGACTTTTATATATTAGACTTTTTTGTAGTGTTATTGTATGTTTATTGTTTTCTTTGTTTCTACCTTTTTATTCAAAATAAAAAATAATTTAAAAAATTCCATAATGGATGTCAGTGAATAGGAATTCCCAATTTACACATTAAAATATTTTCCCAACATCAGGAAGTACTAAGAACCACTTCATACATCATAAAATTAGTGAACAGAGGACATATACCTGTACTTTATCTTTTACTGACTGGCAAAATGTATGCAAGGTCAATCTCATAGTAACAAAATTCTGTATTTTAGTTCTTTTTCTTATGCCACTATAGTAAGTACCAGATGGGGAATTCTGACTCTTTATAGGTTGTGCAAGTGTGATCCATATATAATTGCCATATGACTACGATAATATGATGACTATTATGCAAGGAGAGTCTCTTTTGACATACCAGTAAATTTTAGCTGTAAGACACGGCTTATATTCCAAGATAGCATCATCAATGGCCTCTCCTTGAGAAGACTGCCATCACATAATTACCCATGAATCAGTCATAGTGTTAACTATGCCAGTGAAAGAAGAGATAATTTTATCTTACACATATCCTCCTGGGTTCATATTAAGAGTTTTTGATTGGCTTATCACAAGTGAACACTATTATTACCTGTATGTTTGAAGGAAACTAGGTCTTAGGGCAGCATGATGCTGCCTCTTAAAAGAAACTGGAGCCAAAAGATTATTAAACAATAGAATTTGCTGTTGTTTCTAGGCAGTTTTTGAAACAATTGTTTTTACTTACTTGAAAAATACTTACAGCCAGCTCTTCTAATTAAAAGTATCAGAAGTTGGCACAGATTGAGAGAGAACACACATAAGTGTCTTAGGGATCAACAAAGTGTAGTCAGATTGCAGCTCCAAGCATTCGTTACCACTGGATATTCTGGCTAAACCTACGAAGAGTTACAGCCCAGAAATATCAGGGGACTATAGGTTGCCCATACCGAATAAACAGATAGGAAGGCAGCACAAACACTATAGTAAACAACAATTAACCAATAATCCCAAACCAAATTGTTTATATGCAATTTTAATGTTGTTAATTTTTTTTCTTACAGCAGTTGTGAGATAAATTGCTATTATTCATATCGAACAGATAAGGAACTGAGGCTGAGCACAGATTTGAGTACAAGACTCTGGGATTTTTCAGTACTAATCACCAAGATGATTAAATTTTTATATCACTTTTTTAAAAATCACATTATTTTGCGTTGATTTTACCTTTTTGTCTTGACTAGTTGTGTTGGGGGGAGACCTCTTTATTTTAGGTAAGTACATTTTTTGGTCAAAGTTCGGGTTTATTTTTAGTCACAAGTTTAACAATAATAAATTGTGAGCTCAGTACGGAAGTACAGAGTGAGGACTGGTGCTTCACATCCAGTATATATAATGCAAAAAGGGTCTAATATTTGGGTTATTGTTGCATGCCTTCAAGTTATCTTCAAGTTATGCTGACTCTAAGGCAAACCTATCACTGGGTTTTCTGGGGGCTGTGTGATGTGCCCAGTGTCACCCCATGCATTTCCATGGTCCAGGTGTTTCCATGCGTTTTCAGTTCCATGGGGAACTGAACCCTGGTCTCCCGAGTCATAGTTCAGTGGTCAAACCAATACACCAAGCTGGTTATTACCAAGTGAACACCAACAAGGTTGTAGCTCAAAAACTGGTCATTCCCTAGTAAATGGATGTTTACACTGAGAAAAAATTATTAAGTATTTTGTATATGTTGTTGCTGAGAATGGATATCCCAAATCAAATATTTGGCATCTAATCTGTTAATGTCTAGATGAACTGGCAGTAGGTCTGTAGAGTTCTAGAAGTACCAGTCCTATCTGGAGATGCCACAGATTGAACCTAGCACCTTTTCTATGCAAGCAATATTCTCCTGCTGAGATATGGACTTTCTCTATGGCTGCACAATTGTCCATTCTACAAGACTGCAAGTAACAACAGCTCATTTTTGTAATACAGAGCTGAACAATAATGCTACTTTTTCCAAATTTAAGACTACATATGCCTTTCTGTCTCTCCCCAAGAACATAACATAATTTTAAAAGAGCATATTCACAATTTGTACGACACTTGGAGGATATAGTGCAGAGATCAAGGATACATATGTATCAGCAAAGATTAAATTCTAGAAGATTTTTGCAGAAGTGACTATAGCTATCTGTACAGCATGTATTTGGATTTATTGTATATACTAATATATAAGTCTAACAATTTTAGTCCCATAAAATTGACCCAAAAATCCTGGGCCAACTTATCCACGGGTCAATATAAGTATTGTACCTTAAGTCTTATCAAAAAAGAAACCATTCCCTTCTCTAACTAGAGTAACAAATGATGAAAGCAGAGTCCATCCCAGAAGAACCCAAAAGAAGCACTGATCCCCTCTATTCTCTCAGCGCTCCTTTGAGGGGAGGTGCCATTTTCTCACCCAGCAATTCAAATAAGCCAGAAGCAGTGCCACAGCAGAGAGAGTAGAGGGGATTAGTGCTTCTTTCAGATTCTCCTGGGACAGACTAAACTGTCACCTTTAGTTAATAGTGGACTTTAACTTTTATCAAATAAAAAAGAAAGGAGCCATCCCCTTCTCTGGGTAGACTGGTGAAAGGTCTTTTTGAACTTACACAGTATTAAGATGCTGTTTATTGGAGTTGTTAAACGGTAATGTAAATGTGTTTTGCATAAACAAAAAAAACCTTCTGCCCTGACAAAACTTATTATTAGTATTTTGATAAGAGGAAACAACAGAATTGTGATGGATAGGAGAGGGAGAAAACAGTGTTCTGTTCACTAGATTCAAACTCCTCCAGTTTTTCAATGTTGTATTTAGCATGTTAGAGAGCAACATTAATGGTGCTGGACTGGGACACTAGGAGCCCATGATTTGGATCCTTGCTTACCTGTGGAAACCTCCTGAGTGACTTGGTCAAGTCAACTTTCTCAGGCTCAGAAGAAGGCAATTGCGAACACTTTCTGAATAAATCCTGCCAAGAAAACCTTGGCTAGGGTCATCACAAGCTGGAGTCAACTTGAAGACCCGTAACAACAAACATTAGCTGTTTGGTATGCCTTTAGCAATCGCGTGGCTGCATGCAAGAGAGCAGGAAGTATTTGTTGGTGTGAGAGAGAAAAAAACTAGAATAAGACAATGCACAGTAAATTGCCATTTTATGCCCACTGAGTTGAACAGCAAAACATAAGTAAGCAAATAGGGGGAAAAGTTGTTATTATTCAAGTCCTTTCCCAGCAACCCATGTTATGACTGTGAAATCTGAGCATTTCTCATTATTAATATAAATGCTGTCTATACACCCTCTGACCTCTGAAGTGCATGGATGACTAATCATCAAGAGTTGCAGACTATATCACCATGGGATGCTTATGAAGGCTCAATTACTAATAGGCTTGGGTAGTGTTTCTAATCTTATTAGACTAATGAGAAGGGACGTGTAGAGCCCTGCTCAGTTATCTTTGGCTGAACACCAGCGGGGAGTAGAATATGTGGGAGACAGACAAAGAGACCTAGAGGAGATATAGGTATTTGTGAAATCTGAACAGTAAGAGCAGCAACACCATACGCATTAGTAAGAACCTATGATGACAGCATACTAAATATAAATGTATACCTAGTTTAAGTCTACTGCCCCTCCTCACACAACTGTCTTTCTTCATGAGAGAAATTGTCATGAAGTGCTGTACCTCATTGGTAGAGAGCATGTTTGTATACAGAATGTCTCAGGGTCAGTCCCTAACCATTCCAGGTGCAGTTAGGGAAGACTCTCTGAAATCCTGGTTTGCTGCTACCAGCCATCATAATGCTCAATAACACTAAGCTAGATGAACTAATGTTCCAACTCAGTATTAGGCAGCTATGTGACTGTGGTGTTCACAGAGCTTTGAGAAGAAATCAGAGAAGGACAAAATTCAGGCCATTCTCTTTGAGGAGGGACATACCTCTTCCTATGGTTGTCAAAGAAATTTATCCTGTGTCATATTTTGTCCATGGCGAAGGAAGGATCTTCTTTTATTTAAAGACATGCATTACTCTCTTCTAACAGAAGACAGCTAGTGCGGTATAGTAGATTGAGTGTTGGACTATGACCCTGGAGACCAGGGTTTGATTCCCCTTTCAGGTATGGAAACCCATCGGGTGACCTTGGGCACACCACACCCTCTCAGTTCCACAAAACCCTGTGATAGGTTTGCCTTAAGGTCACCACAAGTCAGAAATAGCTTGAAGGTACACAATAACACCCGCCTCTAACATACTAGTATGTGGGCTGAATGAGAGCCCTGAGCTCACAACTCATACACTCTAATATAGTTACCAAGTCACTCATATATTAGAATAGCGAATTTACCTGACATTGTCCGGGATCATAATGTTCCTCTTAAGAACTCACCAAACTGTCTTCTCCAGTATCTCTAACTTTTCACCATACTTCCCAATGCAATCTGTATTCAGAGTTATGTACATACACAGTTTGGGCTCCTGAAGAAATACATGGTTTTCTTCTTTGCTGCTAGGCCTTGTCTTCATAGCAACTGGCCTATTCTAGTACCTGTAACTTTTCCCCATATTCCCCAATCCAATCTCTATTCAGAGTTGTTCACATACACAGGTTGGGTTCCTGCGGGAATACACTGTACTACTCCTTGCTGCTAGGCATCATCTCCATACCAACCGGCCTATTCCAGTACCTGTAACTTTTCCCCATAGTCCCCAATTCAATCTGTGTTCTCTGGCGATGCTGATGTATTGCCTTTTGATTTTTTTGATTTCTGTTGAATTTGTGCAATGGCTTTATGTTTTTCTGGAAGCATTTTTTGTTTTGAATTTCAGCTTTAAGATTCCTCACAGATGAAAGTCACACAATCTACTGTGTGAGGCTAGAAGACCTTGTACCTATGTTGCGTATGTCACTTTAATTTTCCTCACATATGCCTCCCAAATGTTTTCTGGCATCCTCACTGATAGTAGGCCTCATCTCCACAGCAACTGGCCTAAGGCCCAAGAGCTCTCTGGCTGAGAATTCTAAAGGCCCCTCCCTAAACTGCCAAACCCAGGATTCCATGAAATCTTCACAGCCAGCCAATCATATGAGGTTTTCTCACCTCACACAGCCAATTGTATGAGATCTTCAGACAGAAAACACACAAACTCACAAACAGACAAACTTTGACCTTTATATAGTAGATTTGTTCTGAGGTAACTTTCCACGCCGCTAACATTCCTAGCAAATGTTATCTGGTTATCTTCCCCAGCCAGGTTTCAAACCTGGCCATCTACAGACTGCTTTCACGTAAGCAACCCAGCCCTGTTCCTCGCTATCAGAAAGTCTCCAACTAGGGCTTATTTTTGTTGTCACTTGTCACCAAGTCAACTTTGACTTATGGCAACCCTATGAATGGGAAACTTTCAAGTCACCCTGTCATCAACAGCCCTGCTCACGTCTTGCAAACTCAAAGCTGTGGCTTTGATGTAGTCTATCCACCTGTAGTGCCATCTTCCTCTCTTCCTGCCACCTTCCACCTTGTCAAGCAATACTGGCTTTTCTAGTGAGTCATGTCTTCTCATGATATGGCTGAAGTGTGACAGTCTCAATAGTAAAGAAACCTTAGTCATCTTGGCTTCTAGGGAACGTTCAGCTTGATTTGCTCTTGTTATGGTGGAGTGCCTTCAAGTTGTTTCCAACATATGGATGTCCTAAGGTAAACCCCTCACAAGGTGATCTTGGCAAGATTTCTTCTGAGGAGATTTGCCCTTACCTTTCAGGCTAAGAGAGTGTGATTTGTCCAATAAATAAAATAAACAAGGTCATCCAGTGGGTTTCCATGGTCAATTGAGGATTTGGATCCTGGTCTCCAGAGTCCTGTCCAACATGCAAATCACTACACCATGCACCTCTCTTGATTTGTTCTAGGATTCACTTATTAGTCTTTGGGGTGGTCCACAGTATCCTCAGAACTTTGCTCTGGAGCTACATTCAAATCAGTTGATGTTCTTCCTATCAGCTGTCTTCATTGTCTCGCTTTCACAACCTACATGGAAATTGGAAATACGATGGCATGGACAATCCTAACTTTAGTATTCAACAGCACATCTTTACACTTCAAGAGCTTGTCTACTTCCTTCATAGCTGCCCTTCCAAGTTCTAAGATTCTGATTTCTTGACTGCAGTCTCCATTTTGATTAACGACTGAGCTGAGGTACAGAATATCTTTGACTATTGATATGTCTTCATCACCTACTTGAAGTTACGTGAGACATCTGTGGTCATTATTTTTTTTCCTTAATGTTCAGCTGTAAACCTGCCTTAGCGCTTTCTTCCTTGACTTTCTTCAGTAGTTGTTCCAAATCTTTCCTATTTCTGCTAGTAGTATTGTCTTATCTGTATATCTTAAATAGTTGAAGTTCCTTTCTTCAATTTTCACACCTCCTTCCCCTGAGTCTAATCCAGCTTAAAATATGATACGCGCAGTGCACAAGTTAAACAGCTAAGATGACAAAATGCAACGAAAACCATTCTGTGACACCATATATCTGAATATATCCATGTATCATGTATCTCCTCCCTTCTGAGCCTGTTAGAAATCTGAGCTCTTTAGAGGAGGCCTTGTTATGTGGTCCAACACCTGACAAATTTAGGTTGGTGGCTGCAGAGCTTTCTCTGCAGTAGCACCTCAACTGTGGAACTCCATACCCAAGGAAGCTTTTAAACTTCCAGAAGACAGCCAAAACGATGCTGTTCCACATGGCATTCAATGTATGAAACTGCTGTTTTAGCTGTTTTAAAATTGGATTCTACTCTTGGTTTTACACTGCTTTTAGGAAAGTTTAAAGACTATTTTAATGTGTTTTGAATTTTTTTATCTTTGCATTGGTTTAATCGGTTTTTACTGATTTGGTTTGAGCCATTGATTTATTGGTTTGAGCTATCTTTAGCTGGCAAGGCAGCAGCTGGTGGAGGAGGAGGAGGACCAGAATTGGGTTTTTGAAGGGCTACAGCACCTGATAGGAGCCACTGAGAGGGAAGATTTCCCTGGCAAACAAGTGCTTGAGGTAGGATGGGCAGGGACTGGAGAAACTCACAGATAATCAAATCCTTAAAAGTTAAACCTACAAATGTGGAGGTTTAACTTTATTTGCAATATAATCCCTACTGCCTCTTCCTTTTCAGAACCCCACTTGAAAATTTGGCATTTCTCATTCCATATATGGTAAAAGTCTTCATTGCAAAAATTTGAGTATCACTTTTCTTCCATGGGAGATTAATTAGGGGTGCTGTGGTTACTTCAATCCTTGGTGTCCCCTTTCTTGGGACAGGAATGTATATTGAACATTTTCAATCTGCAGCCCATTGTTTCGTTTTTCGTATCTGCTGGCATATCTTAGTCAGAATTTGATCCCGTCTCTAACTTGAAACAGTTCTATTGGCATGTCATCTGTTCCTGGTGCTTTATTTCTCCGAAGTAATTTGAATGCAGTGTTCGCTTCCTTTTCTAGAAGGGTGGGTTAATTTCTAATGGCTTTTCCTTGAATGAATCTGTCAGCCTTTCATCTCTTTTATATACTTCTCCAGTTTATTGTTTTCATTGGGTTTTTATTTTTTTCTTGATCATGTAGTGCGTTCCCCTGCTGGTCATATAGCATCCATACTCTTGGTTTAAATTTCCCTTTGATTTCTTGGATCTCTTGTTCTACCTTTTTTTTTGTCACCTTCTATTTCTCTGCATTGATTGTCACAGTAGTTCTTTTTGTTCCTGTGTACAAGCCAGTGAGCAGAATGGTTCATCATTCTGACTGCATTTTTGTTACTTTTACTTTCTCTTCTTGTTTGTCCTTAACTGATTAAAGAGTTATCTCTGTCATCCACTGAGGATTTTCTTTCTGGCTACAGTGTATTTTTGCAATCTTTCCTGAAAATTTCCCTAGTTTTGGTTCAGGGTTCACCTGGCTTCCAGTGAATTAGACTTAGTCTGTTTTTTACATGATCTTCAAATTCTACGGGGATGTTCTTCAGGTTGAATTTTGGCACAGTGACTGATTTAGTGTTCTTCTTCAGCTTTACTCTAATTTTTGGTACTAGCAGTTTATGGTCCATGCAACAACCTGCTCCTGGTCTTGTTTTCGCAGAGATAACAGAACTTCTTCATCTTCTGCTTCTAATTATGCATTTGATTTCTATAGCAGCCATCAGGTGATATCCTTGTATACAATTGCCTTTTGGGTTGCCTGAAGAATGTGCTTGCAGTAAACAACCTGTTATCCTCACAAAACTGCATCAGCCATTTACCAACTTCACTTCTTGATCCTAGGCCAAATTCTCCTGCAATGTTTGCTTCTGCTCTGCTTCCTACTTTTGCATTCCTATTGCCTATGATTAACAAGAAGTTCTGTTTTGGTGTGTGATTAATTTCTTCTTGGATTTTCAAGTTCTTCTTCTTTAGTCTCTGTAGTTAGAGCAAAAACTTGGATGATGGTTATATTTATGGGTTTTCCTTGAATTATTTTTGATATCATTCAGTCAGACTTTGCATTATATCCCCCGACTTCTTTTGCTACATCTGTCCTCACTTTTAATGCCATTCCGTTTCTTCTTACATTTTCATTTCTTGAGTAAAATGCTGTACTTATCTGACTGAAAATGTACCACTCCTGTCCACTTTAGCTCATCTACCCCAAATACTGAAAGATTTATATGTTCCACTTCTTGTTTTACAATGTGTATCGTCCTGTGATTCATGCTTCTCACGTTCCACGTTCCTAAAACATGTGTTATGCACTTTTGGACTTTCATTTCACCTCTGAGCACATCAGTGGCTAACTGTCCTTTTGATGTGAATCCAACTGCATCATTAGCCACAGTGCTACTCCTTCTCTGCCTTCCCTAGTAGCTCATTGACTGCCTTCTAACCTGGGAGTCACATCTTCTGACATTATCTCTTGATTGATTTTGGACTATCTCATTATAGGGTTTTCATGGTAAAAGACATTCAAAGGCAGTTTACCAGTGCCTCCTTCTTCGTAGTACTAACAAGCATTAACTATGGTGCTGCTACCATTGTTTCTGACAACCCACAAGTGTCACCCACCCACCCCTATTGCTGCTGCCTAGTACTTGTATGACCCATTTAATCTGGTTCCTCAGCAAAACCTTCTCTGATGTAGGAGACCCCACGAGCAGCAGTGCTACTATCAGCATAGCTTCTTGCATCACAGGAACATGCGACCCCATCAAGACAGAAAGATAATGCCATGCTGGGTGGCTAGGACTGCCAAAGTGAAAACTGGAGAAGGCTTCTGTACCTTTACTGTTTGTGCATATGAGGGAATTTCAACAGGTCTTATTTAGTACCTGGTTGTATGACAAGTAAGACCAACTGACATTTCTTCTTCTACACAAACTTTAAAAGCACAGGTGCCCTCTCCAATTTTCCATTTGGTAACACTAAACCTGACACTTATATGTCAGGAAGAAACAAGATAGGCTGGATGTAACCTTCCAGTGTCATCTTATTTTTATGGAGGAAAGTCTCTTAAACTAAGGCATACAATTCTAAAGGGATGAAAGTATTTTTCTAAGCCAGCCCAAGCAAAGCCATATTGATGAGTCCTTCCTTTTCACTCCTACCATGACTCAGGTTAAATCCACATGAGGGCTGTATTTCAGCCCCACTGCATAGTATCCTGCCTCAGTTCAACTCCTTTACTCTCACACATACCTGTTTTAATCCAAAATGAAATCAATTTAGAAAGACACAGCTATAAGGGGGTGTTTCTACTGTATGCACATGTTCCCTGTATCAGTTTATATCCAGTCATCCAAGTGCAGTGACTGCAGGATTATTTTTTTTGCCCCTGCCCTGCATGTACATAGTTGCTTGTTTTCCATCCTTCGGATCACCCACCTGCATTCCCATTTGATTGGGTGCATACCTGGGCAGTTATCTCAGCCCTCACATGTGTTGCCTCTAATTTGCTGCCTCATCTTAAAAATGTAATTCCCAGGAATGAAGATGTAGGATTGATGGCATATGGTGCAATCTTACACACATCTACGCAGATATAAATCCTGCTAAATTCAATAGTGCTTACTCCCAGGAAAGTGTTTTACAGTGCTTGCCCCATGACTCACCACCACCATCACCTGACTCAAAAACGACATCTAAAAGCAAGCACATGTTCAAAGATCAATAATTCAAAGGTTCACTTATGTACAGACTGCAAAGAAAAACATTTTTAAAATGGTGTTGACCTTCCAGCCCAGTAGGCAAGCAAGAACCAAGGCAAAACATCTCCAGCAATTCTGTGCCACTCACCCACCCAACCCACTAATCTGGTCCTACCCTCCCCCAACTCCACCCCAATCCTAATTTCAGGGACAAACCACATTTAAAAAAAAGAACAACAGTTCTTTCCATAATAGTAAAGTACAGTGGCTCCTTCACTTCTGCAAGTGTTCAGGGCACAAAATCCTCATGGAAGTGGAAAATCACAAATAAGTACCTCCCCGTGTTCTCCCTCCCATTCTCTTCCGGGGCTCCCCTCTCCCATTTCCTTGCCTTTTGCGTGCCAGGGCCAGACCTAAGGGAATTGGAGCTCCACAGGGGAGAAGGAAGAAGTGTGTGTGCCACCCCCCCCCCCAATTTCCTTGCCTTTTGTCCAGGCATTTGCCTTCTTTCTCTGTGTCTGGCAAAATGCAAGAGAATGGGAGAAGGAGAATGTGGGGGTGGCACGTGCATGCTTCATAAAGAATAAAATTCACAAAGGTCAAACCCAAAAATGTGGAGGGCGGATGATAAACTGGAGGTTTTTTAAAATCACTGTAAAACCCTCAGGATTTAAATCACCATAATCACTGTAAAGCCCTCAGGCTTTGAAAAGAAGTGTTTTGACATCAGAATGAGATTAACATTGTGTGTTCCAACAGTACTAAGGTACAGGTAAGGACTGGTTTAGCTTCAGCCTCAGAGGTTAAATCTACAGCTCTCCCATCTCCAAGACCTTACAGATGCCAGAGCATTCAGAATCAGGCAAGGGGCTTTTAAATAGAACAGTTAGCTCCTTGTAGCAGGTGGGATCTAACAAAGATCAGGCCTGGCCTGAATTTGCAAGGCTACAGCCCTGTATCAAGGCCACTTGTTTCCAAGACCCAACTAGCTGGGCCCACTGGAAGATTTCCAGAGTCCTGAGCAGTGCTTCTAGCAGCCTTTTTGATAAGGGTCTTTGTCTAACTGGTCTGGACCTTGCAGGTCAAAAGTCCCAGCAAAACAGGATAATCATGGCTCTCCATTCAAGCCGCAATTACCAGCCTTTCACAGATTTATCAAAGGCAGATGAGCTCTCAAAAACTCCAATAATCTTTCCAAATTCCTGAAATTCGAAAATTTCATGGTCCACATATCAAAGAAGGAACCACCCAATGGTCGCTGTGACCAGTAAGGACAGTAGCAGTAGCTCTTGGCAAAATGTATTGCCAGAACAAGTTTTTGCAACTGCTTCAGCCAGTCATAGTAATGTAGGTGTTTTTCCGCACAGCAAATGATTCATGCAGCCTCTGTCCCAACTCCCTAAACTGCAAACCCCAGGATTCCATAGGATGTTGAAAGTGCAATAATAGCACTATAACAATCTAGTGCAGAAATGGCCTTAAAGATGCTGCTACATTACCATTTTCCCCTCCCCTTGCTTCCTCATTTTTATGCCAGAAGAGACTAATACATTGACTTTTTTTGAAAACATTCAGCATAGTTACTGATGTCACATCGCTGAAGTCTACAGAGGCTCAAAATACAGCCTTATACAGGAAGCCCCCACCTTTTGACACCCTGGTATCTGACAACTCATTCTTTTGACATTTCCAAATTAAGGACAAGTTTCATTAATTCGACAGGGATTCTGCTCTTTCATCTGTTTCTCCTACCTACAGAGGCTCATTTGGAACCACTTGCATGCATGTGCTGCTTGCAAAAAGAGCTGGGGAAGGCACAAAGCCAGTTGAGAAACTTTGCAAGCAGCACACACACGGTCAGTCCCAAGTGAGCCTCTGCGAGTTCTTCATGCTCCCTGCAGTACAGTATGTATTCTTCAGTTTTCTGGCAGTACTCCAGTACCTAACCTATCAGATAAGGGGGGAAGCCTATACATATTTACTGACAAATAAGTTGTATTTAAAGCAGGCCTGCACAAGATACAGTGAAAGTATTCCGCACAGCCCACATCCAGTGGTCTGCAGTGGGAAGGAAGAGAGCGAGGGGAAGGAAATTCCCTTCCCCACTTCCCTCTCCCACTGCCCCGGGCGCAATTGCTCCCTAGAGGTGGGCAGGAAGAGAGTGAGGGGAATGAGACCGCCTCCCCCACAACTTCCCTCTCCCACTGCCCTGGGCATGATTGCTCTCCTGCAGCAGGGAGAAGGAGAGTGAGGGGGATGAGAAGAGTCTCATTCGCCTCTCCAAAGAAGCCGTCTCCCCCCCATGTTCAGGGGTCCATTCTCCCCCCTCTTCCCTTCCTCTAGGGTGGGCTAGGCGATCTGCTCTTTGGAGAACGTGATGGAGGGGCAGTGGGGAATTCTGGGAGTGCATGTGTCAGCCACGCCAAAAAGCGGCTGCCACTGCCTCAGGGTTTGACCACCCTTTTTAGGCCAGCTGGGTGAAGTGGTGAGAAAGATCTCAGGCAACAAGTCTCTCCTCCTGCCAGGGGGCTCTCTGGCAAGTTAGGGGCTGAGAGGAGCAGTGTTCCTCCACTCTCCTACGGGTTGCAAGTCGGCTGGCTTAGATGGCAGTGAGGTGGCTCTCCCGTGCCCTGCCCCACTTCCCATCCCTCAAGACTCCTCTGTCCTCATGCCTCCTCCTGAAAAGGTACTCCCCAACCATCTCCTTGCAGGAAGCCCAGCCTTATCACTCTTCTACAAGTGCTGCAACCATGGGTCTCATGTGTCTTTGGCTTGTTCTTCCTTGGCTCCCTGGTAAGAGGCGCAAGGGACTGGTAGAACAGTAATACTTCCTTAACACGATGTAGAGCAGGAGTGGGCAAAGTACAGACAGAGAGCTATATCCAGCCCTTCCAGACCCATTTTTTTTTAAAAAAAGGAGGCAGTTTTTGAATCCCCCCCCCCCGGAAACCATCCCAAAGCTACCAAAAACACCTGAAAATATGTCAGATTGCTTCCCCTAATTTGCCAATGCCTTCCAAACTTTGCTAATAAATAAATAAACAAACAAACAAACAAACAAACCTGAAAATCAGCCTAAATGGCCACTGAAGTAACATCACCTCACTTCAGGCATGCCAAAGCACTCCTGCGCAGCTCCCTAAGGGAGTATGGTGGAGAAAAATGGCCCCTGTTCCCAAGATAGTTCTCTATCTCTGGTCTAGTGATTCACATGTTGGACTGGGACTCCAGAAGGCCACAGTTCAAATCCCTGCTTAGCCATGGAAACCCACTGGGTGACTATGGGCAAGTCATACTCTCTCAGCCTCAGAGGCACACTGGTAAACCCATTCTGAAGAAATCTTGGCAAGAAAACTCAGTTAAGAGTCAACTTGAAAGCACATAACAGTGCAACAACAAAATGCTTCCAGCTTTTGTGAGCAGGATCACTCTGAACCTTCTATCCTCTCTGTAGAAAACCTTTCCGTAAGAAAACCTTAAAAATATATTCAAACTCACCAAACTAAAATTTTGTTTCTTAAGTAATAAGTGTAATAATTGAAACGTCCCTTTTTAATAATATGGTTTATTTTATTTGCAAAATAGTTTAATCAGTAATTAATTATAGTATAATTAATGATTAAACTATTTTGCAAATAAAAAAATGATTATAATTAAGCAATTAGTATAATTGATTATTAAACTATGTTCCAAATAAAAAATATTATTATACCATTATTATAACTTTACTTGGAAACTGAAGTGCTAAAAACCTATCTGCGGCCAAAAGTAGTTTAGCCTATTTAATTTCAGCCCTTATCTACTGCCAAGTTGTTCAGGTCTGATTTAAAGGGTCTTTAGAACTGCAGCCCTGGTTACAGGTAACCTAAATAATACAATATCGGTGGCTCATGATACACCTTATCAGCTCCAGTATAAGTGTCAACTTAAAAATCGAATGTGGCTATCCTCATACAAACAGTTTGAAATGCCATCTACTGGAGCAACACAGAACTGTTTGGTTTCAGCTGCGGAACTGAGGGTGCGATGCTTAACTGTTTGGTGCTGTTCATACATGTTTGTATTTTAGAGTAAATGTCGTGAACTTTCTTTGGAGAGAAATACAGTAAGTTGTCAGAGCAGGGAAAAGTTGATGAGGTAGAATGCTGGAGTATGTTAGGTGCTGATCAGTTAAAGAGAAAAAGAGAATTTAATGCCTAGAAGAAAAAGACAGTTTAGCATGAGGTTTGCATTAATAGCTGGAAGGTGGCTTTGTCTGAGTTGTAGGAGTAGAGAGTAAGAGACTAAAGGAATTATAGCTGAGCAGATCTGCTGAAATGTACAGTATACGGCATGGTAAACTATATCCACAAACATTTGGAGATTAAGGCACTTTTAGTCAATTTGCTTACTCTTCTGTCACAACTGATTTTTTATCCAAGCTAACTAGCTCACCATCAAAGTAGTAAAGGAGGATATATTTTGAATTTTTCGTAGCAGTGGATTAGCGGATGAAAATAGAACACTGGAGAAAGAATATTAAAACACTTAGTCAGGTTAATCTTACAAAACACTTGAGAACAGCTCAACTGGGAGGGCAGTGGGGGAGTGTTGAGGCTTTAAAATACACTGAAGTACTTGTAGATTGCTTGTACCAGGAAGTAAAACCTAAATACCCTAAAGGTATCTGATCCCATCTGATCTTGGAAGCTAAGCAGGGTCAGATCTCCTTATCGGATGGTAGACTGCCAATGAAGACCAGGTTCTGTGAGCTATATATCAGAGGAAGGAACTGGCAGAACCACCACCAAGTAGTCTTTGCCTATGAAATTAATGGAGTATCTGTAAGTAAACAAGCAACTTTAAGGCACATAAACAGAGCGTAGCAGGCATGGAAATTGTGGTGTGGAAATTGTTTGACGTATTTTGTGCTCCTGGGGTATGAATTCAGGAGATGAGATGCAAAAGAGAAAGTTTACATTAGTTAAATTTTATTTTTAAAAAAATTTTTTTTGTATAATTCTTATATGTCCACTACTTAAGATTCACAGTCCTTTAAAAAGTGTTAAGTCTGATGAAACTCCTATATGTCACCCTGAACTCAGCTGACAGGGTAAGGTATATTTATATGAAATTATACTAAGAAGTCTAATGAGGACTGTTATATGTATAAGATACATAATGCTATGCATCCTTCCTGTTTTGCTGATCAAAGGTGAAACTGTAAGCTTGTTAATTTTCCATGGGACTGTTTTTGTTTTTCTTTCTGTGGCTGCTTCCTTTTTGTTAAGAAAAAGCTTTAAAGTCAGTTTAAATTTAAGGATACATTTCTTTAAATAAGTTTTGCTACTGGGCAAAACCAAACCAGAATTGAGAACAAAAATATTTGCAAGACAGCCGTCAGAAATAGCTTTTTTCACTCTATCAATCTTTTTTCTTAAAGGAAGTGAGGATCAAACTAGACAGAACAGACAAGAGCTATGATTTCTATGTACTTCTTTACTTCTTTAGAGGAACCATAAAGAAGCCTTCATTTTAAATTCAATAACATCAGAACCTGGCACGGTGAAAACATGCAAATGTCAGGCAAAACGTGTAAATGTGTATAAAATACAGTGTGTCTGTTTTCATCATTTGCTCAGTGCTGCATATTCTTTTATTGTTTTTCTAAGATTTTTTCCAAGTTCAGTCTAAAAGTTTGTCAGTTGTACTTCACCATAATATTAAATACATCAGTATAACTATGAAAAATCACATATCCAAGCATAAGTCACCCTGAACCTAGTCAACAGTGTAGACTACAGCCAATCTGCCAAATATCTTTAGAGATGAAGATGTTGACTAAGTTGCTTCACAAATTCTCTGGACATTACCAAAGGCAATGATATCTGAAGCAGAGTCTCATCTGAAGATTTTACAGCACAGAATTGGATGGAATAGGGCATGGGGGGGAAAAACATGAAAAGATTTTCTTTAGTCTAGTCACACAACCAATATCATGAAACAGATAAAAAACAAACAATTATAATGAATTTTAGGTGAAACTTAAGAGTGTACTCTGAGATCAAAGCTGAAACACTTTGAGATGGACTTGTAAAATCCCTTCCGTTTCGTCCAGAGATCAGAGCGGGAGATTCTTTTGCCCACATTTTGAGGAGGCAGCAGCCTGTTTTAGTCTCTAGAGATGCCCCTTTTACCCAAAAAGGAAGTCTCAGAACCTGGGATACTTATGACAGGATGTATGGGGTTGTGATAAGATGGGACATGAGGACCTCATACTTCTGCAGTAGCAGCTGTTGGCATTTTTTTATAGCACCAAGCCCTAATTTGGAAAGAACGCCTAATGGAATATTTTAAAACATCTATACTAATTTAGGATTTATAGTTAATGTGAGAACAGTACTGAAAAAAAATTGTATAATGTGAGGCCTGACGAGACAAGAGGTGGCATGATTTTTAATATTCTAAAACTGCTCTGTTTATTAAATGGAGGCAAATTATGCATAGACACCAGTGGTTCTACAAATACAGAAGAATTTGAGACTATCTTGAAAATCTATACCAGATATATAGAAACAGGCTCTTACCACACTACACCACAATCCCATGTCATCCCGTCATGATCCTGGCAATGCCACTGCCAGGATTGGATTGGGACCCAAACGCTCCCCCACTGCACCAGTCAGCTGCCAGCAGATGGGTAGTGTTTGGGACACACTTCTTACTTTCCCAGTATATCCGGCCTCTTCCTGGGCTGCATTGAGAGAGGAAGCGCTTGATAGTGCTTCTCTCCTTCCTGCATGCCTGCAGCTGAAGGGATTGTTGCACAAAGGGAGGCCATTACTGGATTTTTTCTGATAATGCTTTATGGCACTATCGTGATGGCTGAGGATGCAAAAGCAGTGGGACCACAACGACACTGTGCAATGGCACACATCTAAGACCAGCAGCAAGGTATCCCCATGCCAGGATGGCATCACGGTGCAGTAAGGGTCCTAGTTGTTTTGACATGCCTTCAGGTTGACTCCATCACAAGGTTTTCTTGGCAAGATTTATTCAGAGAAGGTTTGTCATTGCGTTGATCTGAAGCTGAATGGTCACCCATTGAGTTTCCATGACCGAGCAGGGACTCAAACCCTGATCTTCCAAAGTCCTAGTTTAATACTCAAACCACTACACCATGATGGTTCTATGACTGAAACTACAAGAGCACATTTCTGGTGAAAGTGCAATTTTGTAAAGTAGTCTTAAAAAAAAACACTGTTGTTTCTGCTAAAAAGTTAGGGAACTGCATTTTCATCCTGGCTATGGAGGAGGTGCCACAATGGAAGTACATGACATTTGCTTTTGCGTGGAGGAGGGGAGCTATGAAGCACCTGGACAATAGTCCTAGAACTACAGTCGGCTCTCCACTTTCATGGATTTGATTATTTGCAGGTTATTTATTTAATGTATTACTTAAAATATTCTTACTGTATTTGCCCTTGCCATGAAAAAAAAATCTCTCTAGGAATCTCTAGGTACTCCAGTGTGATTCTGTGGTCCATTTCTGCCAGAAGTGGGTCATACAGACACACTTGAGGAACTAGAATTTGCTATAGTCATATCCAATAGGCAGAAATATAGATGATGATCCCTGAAACTTTAAAAAAAAAAAAAGATTGCCAGTCCCTCAGATCAGAGAACACTGCATTACAGCTCTCTGGATTCTAAATATCCCCTAAAAATCCTACAAACACAAGATTCTAAAAGATGGAGTCATGGCAGTTAAAGTGGAATCATCAAGCTATAATGTAGGATGATAGGGCCTCAGGGTTTGTTCCTGATATCCATTCCCCTTCCCTTCAAGCAGAAACAAAGCACTCTCAGCCAAGAAAGCCAACACAATTCTTGGTTGCATCAATAGGAATATGGTATCTAGATCAAGGGAGGTAACGGTACCACTCTATTCTGCTTTGGTTAGACCTCATTTGGAATATTGTGTCCAGTTCTAGGCACCTCAATTCAAGAAGGATATTGACAAGCTGGAGTGTGTCCACAGGAGGGTGACCAAAATGGTGAAGGGTCTAGAAGCCATGCCCTATGAGGAATATGGTATGTTTAGTCTGCAGAAGAGAAGGTTAAGAGGGGACATGATAGCCATGTTTAAATATTTTAAGGAATGTCATGTTGAGGAGGGAGCAGGCTTGTTTTCTGCTGCTCCAGAGACTAGGACAAGGAGCAATGGATTCAAGCTGCAGGAAAGGAGATTCCACCTGAACCTCAGGAAGAACTTCCTGATGGTCAGGACTGTCCAGCAGTGGAATATGCTGCCTCGGAGTGTGGTGAAGTCTCCTTCTTTGGAGGTTTTTAAGCAGAGGCTGGATAGTCATCTGTTGGAAGTGCTTTGATGTGTGTTCCTGCATGGCAGGGGGTTTGACTGGATGTCCCCTGTGCTCTCTTCCAACTCTATGATTCTATGAATTGCAAATATTGTCCTCTGGCTCTGTTTCTCCCCAATCTTCTCTGAATGGCAACATCAACTAAGCCATCTGAACAGAGAGTGGGCTTCTGAAATGGCATGAATAAGGAACCATCCACAGGCCTGAGGTTCCCTCACATAATTTTCTAAAGTGCTATACATTTTCATGTTGAAAAAAAATGATCAAAATATAAGTTAATATAATTATGAAACATTACAGTGTGTGTACTGAATAGGCTCCTACCAATATCTTGTTGTTTTATGCCTTCAAGTCATTTCCAACATTATGGTAACCCTAAGACAAACTTATCATGAGGGTTTCTGGGGCTGAGAGTGTGTGAGATGCGCAAGGTCAGCCAGTGGGTTTCCATGGCCAAGCAAGGAACTGAAACTTGTTTTCCAGGATTGTAGTCCAGTGCTCAAACCAGTACACCATACTGGTTCTGTCTAGCAATATTTAGTTTTCTATAAATAGTTTTTAAATCCCTATAAATATATTTAAATATATATACATGGAAAATTAACAGTTTGTGGAAAACTATAGTTGTTTTAAATGGCTCCCCTCCCAGTTTTGTTTTGTTTCTTGTTTTAAAAGCACAGCTGGTTAAGTTAATACTGTTTTATCAGTTTTTCCAGTGTTCACCTCTGATTTCTGACACAGCCAGAGGAAACACCAAACAAATCCATGTCCCTGGCTGAAGTAATGTTTGGAGATGTTCTACAGGGCTCATCCACACAACCCCTGATGTTGTCTTCACACAGAAGGCTGCAAGAGTTAGGGATCAACCACTGTTGATCAACCTCAAAACGATGAATAAGGTCTGTGTCACCAAAAGGCGGCACTGTTGTACCAAATAAGTAAATGGCCACTAAACTACACAGATTCTAATGAAAACCAGCTACAGAAAGGGGAGAAAAAAGCCTTTAAATCTAGTCAGCAGGGAGACAGAGACAAACTAGGCATCTTTACTTCATAACCAACTCACAGCTAAGGGTCAAAAGTGTGTAAACTTTCACACAAAGGCCTCTTTCAGATCCCAGCATGTTGCCTTAATTCTGAATAGGCTGACAATCCATTCATTCATATTATGACACTTAGGACCAAGATACCAGCGTAATCCTATATTTGTTCATAAATAGGCCTTATCATACTTGACAGGGCTGGCTCTGACATCAGTGTATTTAAACCTTAGCTATATATTTGCCTAATGTTTGTGCTTGTGCAACTACAGCTTGGATTCTGAATCTGTGTAATAGACTTAAATGTATTCCAAATGCTTACTTCAGAGTTGGAGGGCAGGAACCAAATCTCAATAGAAAGCTAAATTGAACAGCACACCCCCTACATTCCTGCCATACAATATGAATACACTTCTTGGAGGTAAGCAATTTTGCCAGCCTATGAAAGTCATATTTTGCTTTGTGCAACTATGCCTGCCTGTGTTATATGGTTGTTTGCATATAATCACTCAAATTCTTGACTTCACCCAACCTTTTCTCTCTGCATCTTACTAAAATAAGACAACTTCTTAAAAGAGATATTAAGAACACGCCATAGGCTGGAACACGTTCCTGCATTCTGCAATATTCAGTCTTGGCGGTTGGGAGGCTTGCAATGTCCAGTATTCCTCAACACTGGCTATACTGGCTAGGGGTGCTAGGACTTGAGTCTGAGAACATCTGGAGGGCTGTGTAATTCCCATCCCTATCAGAACACATTTTAATCTGTGAAGTGTCACCTATGAACGCTATTAATGCAAGCCACAAGCCAAGAGGAAAAACTATTTTAAACGGAACGCAAATAGTTGATACTTAAGTACAGATCTGAGAAATACAAAGATTTAAACACTGCTTGTGAAAAGACCAGGCTTGTGGCACTGAAATAGCTAAGGGACTGAGACTGTCAGAAACCTTATTGTATCTGTTGCACCTGGAATTTTTGAAAACAGCTGTCTTCTACCCTTTGTCCCACATTGTTGTTGTTGTTGTTGTGTGCCTATAAGTCATTTCCAACTTATGATGACTTATGACAAACCTATCACGGGGTTTTCTGGGGGCTGAGAGTGTGTGACACTCGCAAGGTCACCCAGGGAGTTTCCATGGCTAAGCAGGGGATTAAACGCTGGTCTCCAGAGTCATAGCCCTATACTGAAACTAGTATCCCACGCTGGCTTTCTTATCCCACAGTAGCTACACCCAAAATTCCTTCCTTCCAGACTAGGAAGCTTTTCTGAGGCTGTTTTCACACCTGGGGCTTAAATCAGTCTCTATCTCGCCCTTAGAATCCGTAAAGCAACTGCAAAATCCACTTTAGCAGAAAGGTGCACCTCTTCTGTTTCTTTAGCACCACAAGAACGTTCACTGCTGGCACATACAGAGAAAGGCTCAAAAGCATTTGCTTGTGCAATGCCAAGGCACGGAGAGAACGCCTTGAATACTGTGGCTGTCGTGCAGAGAAAGAAATATAAGCAACATTTTTCACAAATACGCGTTCCAGCAATGCAATTTTTACAACCAACCCTGCATGTCCTGAAAAATACACCTGAAACCTTACTTCTGAAAACAGACTGTCAGATTGAGACTTAAAAGCAAACCCCATTAAGCTCACGCGGACTTTCTTCACTCCCAAAGGAAGTTGTGAAGAGGGCTGGCAGCAGCAACCTTAAGCACCCTTTTGGAAGCAAGTTCTTACCAAGGATCAGTAAAAACATGTTTAGGCCTGCACGGTTAACTTTAGCGATCCCGCCGCGACGAGTTAAAATGCTCAGTGCTTAAAACTGGCCATTTCCGCACTGGCCTGTTATAGCGCGATGATTCCACTTCCAACATCCTCTGGGATCCTGGGGTTTGCAGTTCCGGGAGGGGCCAGGATCCCAGAGGATGTTGGAAGTGGAATCATCGCGCTATAACAGGCCAGTGCGGGAATGGCCACTAGCACGCAGTACCCAAGGAGCTCCGTCCTCACCTTTGCGCTGCGGAGTCCGTCCATGACGAACGGCGGTCCTTTCTTCCCTCAAGCCCTTCGCCGCGGCCTGGCTCCTTCCGCCGGTCAGTCCCCTCCTCTTTCCTCCTTCCTCTCCGCTCGCCTTTTTCCCTTTCGAGCCGCTTCAGTTTCGCCCCGCCCAGCTCGCCTTCCTCGTTCGGCTCCGCCGCCTGGGCGCAATTTGCATAGGGGGCGGTCCTTTAGCGCGCCTCTCTCGCTCCCCTCGGAGCTGCTGATTGGTGCGGATCCCCGCGGGTCATTTGCATGCCGCCCGCGACGGGTGCGTGTGCGCCTGGGTCTGCGCGCGCGCCGGGCCAGAGCGAGCGACCGAACTAAAGAGAAGTTCGCTCGAAGCTCCTGCAAGTGCCTTCGCGGCGGCGGCGGGCGAGAGAGTGGGGGGAGCACGTATCGCCGGCATTCAGCCCGTCGCGGTTCCAGGGGCTGCTACCGCCTCTTTCCCTCGGGGAAGGGGACTCGCCTTGGACGGCCGCCTTCTTCGCTGCTCGGCCGGTGCGCGGTCGCCTCGGGAGGTGACTGGCATTGCCTCCTTTGAGGCTCCCAGGGGGAAAGAGAGAGAGAGACAGCGAGCTCTCCCGGTTCCTTCTGCTGCTGCTCCTTTTTCTCCTTCGGCTCCTTTCCTCCTCCTGGCCCCAGTATTTTCCATCACCCGGGCTCAAGGCGGAAAATAAATGATCTCACTCCGACTGTGGAATGGAGACAGCTGGCACCCAGAAGGAGAAACCTGAAGGACTCCGAGCGCAGAGTGGGCGCGCGTGTCGTCCCGGGGCATCCTAGGCGGGCGGGCGCGGCCCCGGCTGCCCCTGGCTCGCATAGTCCCGGATCGGATCGAGTGGGATCGCCCTCCCCCGCCCCCGCCTCGGTGCCTTTTGGAAGGAGCTGGCTGGGCGCCGCGGCAGGTCTCCCCCTCGTTCCCTATGGCTGGGATGTACAGCTCGACGCTGAAGACCCTGGAAGACTTAACCTTGGACTCCGGGTATGGGGCAGGGGACTCCTGCCGGTCCCTCAGCCTCTCCTCCTCCAAATCCAACTCGCAAGCCTTCCCCTCCGCTGCTCAGCCCCGGCAGGGCAACTGGTGGTACTATTCCGGCTCCATGAACAGCCGGAACAACAGCTGGGATACGGTCAACACCGTCCTGCCGGAGGACCCCGAGGTGGCCGACATCTTCTCCAGATGTGCCAAGCTGCCCGACCTCGAGGAGTTCCCGTGGACCGACGAGGACGTCGGGAAGATCCTCAGGAAAGGCGGCGGGTCGGGCCCCAAGAGGGACTTCAGCCCCGAAGCGGTGCGGCGGCTCTCGGTGCTCCTGCGGAGACCCCTGATCCGCATCTCCCGGGAGGCGCAGCGCCTCAGCGTGCTCCACGCCAAGTGCACCCGCTTCGAGATCCAGAGCGCCATCAAGCTGATCCAGAGCTGGTCCCTCTCGGAGAGCTGCGTCCTGGCCACCGTCAAGGCGCTCTCGCTGTACAGCATGAGTGCCGGCGACGGGCTGCGCAAGGGCAAATCCGCCCGCTGCGGGCTCACCTTCTCCGTCGGGAGGTTTTTCAGGTGGATGGTCGACACGCGGATCTCCGTCCGGATCCACGAGTACGCGGCCATCGCGCTCACGTCCTGCATGGAGAACCTGGCCGAGGAGATCAAGGGCCGGGTGCTGGCCGGCCAGAGCCCCGAGGGGGGCGGAGCGGGCGGCGAGGTCTCCGCCGACGCCCTCGAGGCCGTGATCAACAACGACGCCGAGCTCTGGGGGGTCCTGCAGCCCTACGAGCACCTCATCTGCGGCAAGAACGCCAGCGGTAAGGATCGGGGCCCGCGTGCCCCTGCGCTCTCCTCACAGGGTGGTCGCGCTGCTGCTCCGCGTGTCCCGCCCCTCCAAAAGCAGTGGTCCGTCCTTGCCGGCGTCCATAGCCCTAGCCTGTGGGGCTTGGGCGGTTTTGCTGTATTTGGCCTTTAATAGTTCTACTCCTGTTGGGGATCTCCAGCCGCTTAACAGCCTACCTGGTGGCAGGCTATGACCCTTTCCGCACTAGACTGTTATAGCGCTATTATTCCACTTTCAACATCCTATGGAATCCTGGGGTTTGCAGGTTAGGGAGGGGCCGGCCGGCAAACCAGAGGATTCCATAGGATGTTGAAAGTGGAACAATAGCGCTATAACAACCTAGTGCGGAAACGATCTATGACTTTGGCCGTCATACAGTGCACACTTTGGTGGGATGAAGAGTCACTAAACTCAAGACATCTTGTTTCTAAGTAGCGGCCGCCCCGCCCGCCCCCCCCCGCTGCCGTAACACTGTTACTGTAGAAAAGTTAAAAGACACAAGAAAGCTAGATGTAAAAATAACCCCACTGTTTAGCTACAGGGGACCAAATTGCCACCAGAGCTTTGATAAATTGAATTTGTTCCCTGAGGCTGAAAAAATGTATATAAAGGTGCAATTAACAAGGTATGTTCTTCTGTGCACCGTAATATTACCTAGACTTTCCACTGACTTTCTGAATCTCCTCTTCTCTTTGAAAGCCTGAATGTCTTTGTTTTTTCCAAAAAATGTATTGTTATGATGCAGCTTTCTCCTGTGCGTGTTTACTCAGAACTTAACCCTGTTTTATTCAGTGACCTGTAACTTAATTCCAATTGTGCAAAGAACTGCCACCTCAGTCATATTATTCATGCTATTGTGAGGTCCAGAGACAAACCCTGATGTTCTGCACATGTAAGCTTCTGGAAAGAGCATTTGTAGTAGAATTGTTGAGTATATTGGCCAGAATCCAAAGAATGGAGGGCAGTGGGATTTTTTGATTTTTTTTATTTTTTTTTTGTACAACACCACACACGCACTTCTCCATACAATTTCCTTTTGGAAACTCCCCAGCATCTCAAGAGTTCTCCACTATGCAGCACGAGGAGATTCTGGAAGCAGTTGTTTTTTAAGCAATAAACCCAAATGCCCTTTGGATGTGTCTAACTGCTGGTTGGACCATTCTTTGTTCTGTACATCAAGAAGACTCAGTAGATGATTTTTAATATCTGTCTGTCCAGGTTTATAGTGTAAATGATATGTGTGTGAGCTGTAACAAGTAGTAGAGCTTTCTTAGCGAGATTTCTTCAGTGGAGGTTTGCTATTGCCTTCCCCTGAGACTGAGAGAGTGTGACTTCCCCAAGGTCACCCAGTGGGGAGTTGAACTCAGTCTTCTGGAGTCCTCATCCGACACTCACTATGCTCGATCTCTGCATTAGGATACTTGTCCATGCAATTTGATGGGAGGGCCAGCTTTATCTTACTAAGATAGAGTGAGGAGGTTGCCTCAGGTAACAGATGCTGGTGGGCAGCAAGCTGCAGGAAGATGTCAATGACAAGAGTCTGATGTCCTCAAGTGTGTTGGAGGATGCTTTTTCAGTGCTAGTATGGTCATGAGATACAGTTCACCTTCCAGTCTGCGTGTGAATGGGAGTGTGTTTTGGGGGGGAAGTTATCTTGTCCTTTGCGTCAGGCAGCAAAATTCTTTGGGCCAGCCTTACTGGTAGAAGGAAAGATATTTATAAGTTGTCAAGGAAAACACCGGCATTATTCAGATATTGCAAAACCAGTCTGTAGCATGTGTCATAATCCTTCCTGATAATGTTTCTCTTTCTGTTTAAAACAAGACTGAGTCACTTGTCATAGGTGACTGAAAGACTCTTGAGCTAACCACAGATAATTCATTCTGTTTGTTTCAATGAGACATAGACCTTGTTCTCAGATACAGCAGATGAAGTTGTAAACCTGTATTTTTGTGAAGTTCCCTTCAGATTTCCGGTACAAATTTATACAACAGATGCTCTTCTGTATTAAAAAAATTAAATATTTTATGGGAAGCAAGCATGCCATATGGGAAACAAGCAATGCCAAAACTAGGTTTGAACCCTTTTCCATGGTATCTTTTTTTCCCCCCTGTATGCTAGAAGTTTAGTTATATTTTGTTTGGAAGAACACTCCATCATCCAGTCCTGACCTGCTGTTTGAAGAGGTACAATCCAGACAGGTGTGGCCCTCTAGATGTTGTAGGATTGTATCTCCCAACATTCCTCACAGGAGGCTGTGTTGGTGAGGGCTCATGGGAACTGCAGTCCACCAACATCATGATTCCCATGCTTAATAACTGCCTCATATAGAGTTTATTCCAGTTAAGAGATGAAAACTTCATCTGGATCACAGCTGGGCATTTTGCCTAAGACAGCTCTTGAGTTGTGGGTTTCTTTCTCAGTACTCGGATTGCCACCCTGAGGAAAAGGCAGGCCTTCTGAGAGATGCTGCTACCATTTTAAATGTGACTATTGGGTAATAGGTGGTTGCATGAATATAATGGAAGCTCTGTTCCTTACCCCACTCTCCCTTGTTTCATTGCAATGAAGGTGTCTGGACCTTAAAAAGAAAGTTTGCTGGAGGAGTGCTGCTAACAATCTGTAGAAAAAATGTACTGTGGGAAGGAAACAGAAGCTATGGAGAGATGCCTGGCTCCACCGTGGTGTGTATGGTGGTGTAATGCATCAGTTTCACCTTGGCAGGAAGTCCAGCTGAAGAGATTTTACAGAGTTATTTGAGAACATTTTTGCCTTGTCAATTTCACTTCCTTGATTTTGATTGCACAAGTGAGCTTGACAAGCTCCTTTAGAGAAGGAAGTATATGTAGCAATTTGGCTGGTCCATTTAAAGGCATGTGGTCTCAAAATCTACTTCAGCCCACAATGACTATGTGGAAGGAGCTCAGCTCATTAGCAAGTGCCAGCCACATTATCCTGTGGCAGGAAAGTTAGGTGCAAACTATTGTCATACACTGAATTTACCTGCGTTTGGTACACTACTGCCACCACTATGCTGCCATACCAAATTCTCTACTGAATTCACTGTATGGTATATGTCTGTGTGCCTTCAAGTCACCTGTTGACTTGTGGTAACCTCATGAATTCCCTAGGGTTTTCTTAAGTGAGGAATATTGAACAATAGTTTTGCCAGTTCCTTCCTCTAAAATATAGCCTGCAGCCCCTGGTATTCATTGGTGGTCTCCCATTCAAGTATTAACCAGGGCTGTAGGGGTCCTGACTCCTTTTTGACCCTCTCCCATAGGGATGGTGAGCCTTTGGCTCTCCATATGCTTTGGATCTCAGCATTCAGAAGCTTATGTCAATATACCCAGGGAAAGGCACTGTGGAACATGTATTCCAAAGCATCTGATGTTCTTAACCCATCACCTGAGGAAATTGTTTCTTTGGACAAGAAGAAACAGTGCTAGCAGGCCAACTCTGAAGACCGAGTTGTATGTCCTGCACTTTGTGGTTATTGTTGTTGATGTGGATTATGGAGATATCTGTTTGCCATAACATGCCTAGTACTTCCCCAGAGATCTGCTGCTACTCATCTTAAAAGCATCTCTGCCTGGCTACATACTGTTGTTTCTATGTATAATAATCTAGCCTATTTTAGAAGGCTGTAGGTTTAGTGAACTAGTGCAGGAGAAGCACTTTGAACCTTCTGTAGTATTCTATATATAACAGTATATGGATGGTAAATACATTTGGCCCTCCACTTTCACAGGGTTTTAATGCATCAGAAGCACTGCAAAAGTGGAAAATCCAGGAGTACTGTAAGCCACCACCCTCCTAATAAAAACCTGAATTTAACATACACAACTGGTGCAGTAGCTAGGTCCAGCCTTGTGTGTGTTCCCTTGTTTGCTCAAACGTTTGTGTCAGCGGGCAGGGGAAGGAGATGGGATGGGTGGATGGGAAGAGAGAGAAAGGGGACATGTGTCCCATTCTGTCAACGCCAAGGCCTGGCAAGCAGCCAAGGGAGCTGGCTACAGGTCTCTTGCAGATAAGGCAGGGAATAAGTTAAAGGGCTTTTCTTCAGCAGAACAGAACAGGAAAAATAGCAGTAAATACCGGCAGCAGGGGAGACTCCCTGGCTGTTACGTCACAGCCAGGCGAGCACACAGTCAAAGTCTGTTTGAACAAAAAAAAGTTACCAGAGCTGGTCCAGGATCAAGAGGTGGCGATGTTCCAGCAGGTCGGGCAGCGTTTCAGGAGGCCAAGCTGAGATCCACAACAAGCACTTCGCCCAGAATGGTCAGTTGTGAGCCGACAAAAGACCCAAGGCTGAGTGATTGCTTTTATAGGCAGATCACTCCTCCAGGTGTTATCGCAGCTGGGCCCTGATTGCCTGGCATTTTCTATTTAAACGTTCTGACCTCCTGAGAGCACTCTTTTGCTCCCGATGCTGCTGGTAAGTAGGCACCTGCTCTTGAAACTCACCATCCGACTCCTCTGGCTGGGCTGGGTCTGGGGCAGCCCCTGGCTCTGCTGCTGGGACTACTGGGGCCAAGGGCTCTGTGCCTGGGGCAGCCTCGGGAGTGGGCTGTGCTGGTGCAGCAGGCTCCAGGGACTCTGGCTCAGACTCAGAGCTGGTGTCCTGGAGTTCCAGGGTCCTGACACATTCCTTTCCTGCCAATGCGCATGAGTAAGCAAGTGAATGTGGATGGCCTCCCTCCTCCCGTCCCATCTCCTTCCTGCTTGGGTCTGAGCAAATGAGTGAACATGCATACCTTCCTTCCTTCCTTCCATCCATCCCATCGCCTTCTCTCTTCCTACCCTCATAACTGAGCAAATGCAAATGCGCACCCTCCTCCCATCCTATCCCTTTCTCCAACTACCTACTGCACAAGTGAGCGAATGCATGCATGTGGCTTCCTCCCATCACGTCTCCCTCTGGCTCCCGCTCACACCAGTGGGAAGTGTGCACATCTTCCCGCTCTCCCTCCTTCCATCGCATCCCCTTCCTTCCTCCAGCCTGAATGAAGGAGCAAGAGAGTGAATGTGCACATCTGCCCTCTTTCCATCCCATTCCCCCTCACATGGAAGGAGTGAGCAAAGGCACACACCTGCCCTCCTCCCACCCCATCCCCTCCCCCACTCCTGCTTAGTGACACAATCCACAAATAATCATACCCACGAATGCTTAACCAACAAATCTGGAGGGTTGGCTGTATTGTTTGGTCTTAGAGAGTTTTGCTATAATAAAACCTGAGAACGTGAACATCAGGACCAGACCAGATGATTTCAGTGGTTCTTTAAGGTGCTTATTGGATGGAGACTGTGTGTAAATTGGTTGCTAATTCAGCAAAAATGAAGCGCATCAATTCCTATGATGACCCCTTTTAGTCCAAAGACAATCTGAGGAATTAGTTGAGTCAGTGTGAGCAGGGCAGTCCAAACCAGGGACTGTTGCAAAACACCTGGGCAATGTTTTGCCCTTTCCTTCTGGGTACTATAGTCACATTTTCCATTTAAAATTCAAGGAGTGTGGTAGAAACTATTCCTTTCTATGTGCCTTAGAAAAGTGTTTCTGTTGATCCTATGGTAATCAGTGTCAGCACAGAGCTTCATCTTATATGTTTTGCATACCTCCAGTTCACAATACAGACAGTAAAAATCCTAGAATGAGAAATGCTAATTGTGCATTTCTGTCTGTGAGATGTGTGTTTCTGTATTATAACATCTGTGATTATTAAGTCTTATTTGTGTACATGTGTAAACACTTTGGGATGACTTTCTGTATTACTGGAGGAGTTGCCAGTTTAATTAATCACATCCATCTTCTCTTTTTTGAAAAATATGTGGCTGTGGTCAAACTCTTTGTAAAATGACACTGCGTGTATGTGCACAATTATAAATACCACATTTGTCACAGTCCTAATAGGAAAATGGTGTTATGCCCCACATAGATAAAAGGGAAGTCAAAATCTTTAGAGTAAAGATTATACAGAACAGAAATATTTGTTGAATGAAGAGAAATCAGTCTACAGGAACATCTAGAGTTTTGAAAACCTTGGGGGCTTGGTAATCATACAAGAAGTTAGATACTCTAATTTCAGCTTTTCTCTACAATGTGAATCTAGCAACCAGAATGATCTTCAGGATTTGTAAGTAGCTGCTGTACTTGTGAAAAATACAATTTGGTGTGTGTATAAAAATATTATTTGGGGAAATATTTTTTCCATTAAGCGTCATGTAGAGAATGCTGATTGAGCTCTGATTGCTTGGTCTCTCACACAGCATTCTTATCAGTAGCTATCAGCAGTATTTGCAGAATAAGCAGAATGAATTGAAGATACTTGCCAGTGGCTTCTGACATACGGGAAAGTATTCTTCATTTAGTATTGATGAATGATGGCTATTGAATTAGGAAGATGCACACATGCTTGAGAAAACACATTGGTTGAAAAGTGGAATGGGATCAGCAAAAATACTATGAATCAGTTGCAGAGGTTGTTGGAAGAAGAAATGTTGAAGGACTAGTGTAGAGTAGTTAGTTACAAGAAACCCCACCGCATCATGGCTTCCCATATAACTTTCTACACCTGAGGCAGCTGAGGAGGCATTCATAAAAGAGGGGAAAAAATAAGATCCTAGAATAAATAAGATTTTATTCCCTTCAACATCATATATTATAATTTTGGTCAATTTGTGTTGCTCCTTAAAACAGCTAGTGATGTTTCTGAAAGCAAAACTAGATGGTCTGTTGACAGATTCTCTTATGTTCGTAATGTCTGTATCTGCACTGAACCGTACAGCTATCTAACAAACATTATTATTTTTGGTACTCAAACCACAGCAGATGATCTGTGTTTTTCATCCATGTGGTCTTCATGACTAAATATCTATGTCTTTGCTGTACATGTAGTGATATCAATCAGTTTACTTTTTCCTTTACAAATAAAATTAAAGATCATTTTCAATACTCATTTTTCCAGAATTGTGTCACAAACATGACAGCTAAGTGGTTGTTTTCTAAAACAATCAATGTAGAAGTTTGGATGTGAAACTTTGTTTCATAATTATGCACTCATATTTGCAGCCATATTTTTAAATTACCCTAAGAAGGTGCCTCAGGACATAGTTCTTCAGTTGGTGAATGACAGGGGCACTAGAATCAGGTTTCAGCCTGAGGAGGGTCACATCATGGCTCCACCACCATTTTGGTGGTTTTGTTTTGTTTGTTTGTTTTGAAAGAAATGAGTAGAAAGGGTGCTGAGAGAACAGAAGATGTGCTAGATAAAAGCAGAGCTTGGAAAGGTTACTGGCCATTCTGGCTGGCATACTCTCAGAGTTGCAGCTGCCAAAAGTAACCTTTCCAAACCATGGAAAAGTCTCCTGGGTTGCAGGCTAGAACAAGAATATGTCACATTAAAGGCATTTTTCATTATTTTTAGACCTAATTATATAGGTCTTTTCATGAACGTTAGCTTAATGAACTCATATCAAACGTGAATGTGGTTTATGTTTGCTCCTATTCTCAAATTAATGGCAAATGTTAAGTAACAGTCATGATATATTTTCATAGTGTTGGTGATACTGTGCTATTTTTTATTTCAATTTATAATTTTAATGTCAACATTGAAAATTGATTTTGTACTTCATTGTAAAGCCACGGTTTTAATTCTCTGGTGAGATTCATGCAAACAACAAAATTACCTCATAATGTGTGTTTCGTATTCCAGTTCAGTTCTGGTTAGCTGAACTGAACTAACTGGAGTGCTGATAAGAGTGTCTCATTTATTTTAATAAGTTATTCTTGTCACGGCTACATTGTGTAGGATTTGGTGTGCAGAAGGAGGTAGCTGCAAATCTGATCAATAAACTTGCAGGGTGAAAGAACATTAGTCAGCAATGATTACTATATTTGTCTGGATATCAACATCACTGTGCTATAAAATTGTTCAAAAACTCAGTGGGAAGAGAGGTAGGAGGAAATTCTTTCTTTGGCTCAGTTGAAGTAATCCCACCTGCATGTTGCCAGCAATAAAATGACTGGCTCAGTCAGCTGTTTCATTTGTAAGGAGGTCCCCCCACGTGGTTTTAGTCTGCTGTGCCTCAGGAATCCTTCCTCCTGAAAAAGAGGGATTTCCCTCCCTGTTACAGTCAGCCTGAATCATAAAGGTAACCCTTTATACAGAAACTAACCACACAATCGGATTCCCATGCAGTCTGACATTCCAATGGTATTTAAGCTGTCAGGTTAGTTTAATGGCTTATTTTCTCATGTTTGCTGTCATATGACTCCACTAGTAAGCAATCACTTAAAATCATAGTCGGAAGGGACCACAAGGGCCATCTGTTCCAACCCCCTGCAGTGGAGGAATATACAACTAAAGCACTGCAGAAAGATGTCCATCCAACCTTTTTTAGAGACCTCAGAAGATGGAGACTCCAACACCTTCTGAGGCAATCTGTTCTGCTGATAAACAGCTCTTACAGTAAAAAAAGTTCTGCCTAATGTTTAAATGGAAACTCTTTCCAGGTTGCCTACTTATGTGAATGGACATGGTAGATATAACGTCATGGGAAAGAAGCTTCCAATCTTCCTGGAAAAGTCCCTGCCCTCTCCTCAAAGCTCATCCCTCTCCTCTATTAGGAGGGTGAGCAGAGTGAGGCATGGGAGCAATTCCCATGATATCATCCAATGAAGGGGCATCTTACTGCCCCACTGGATTGGTCCTTTCTCTTCCACAGGGAGAACTTCACTAAAATCAGTGCTTTTCGAGAGAGTTAATGTTCATATTCAAGCAGATGATAATCCAGTGTGTAGCAGTCAAGTGTAAAAAAAAAAAAGTAAATAGTATGCATGTGTCCAGCCTCAAGTTGTTGCTTCTAATTAAGTACAGTGGCCTCTCCACATTCACAAGGGTTCAGGGTGCAGAAACCTTGCAAAAGTTTTGCTCTAGTTACATCAAAGCCATGAGTTTCCATTGTGTTAAGCTACCCTCCCTAGAGAAACTAGAGAAAAATGCAAATAACTCCCCCCAAGATCCCCCTCTTATTCCCCGCCAGAGTTCTCCCCTCACATTCCCTTGCCTTTGGCGCTGGTGTTCCCAGGGGGGATTAAAAAGACAAGGTAAAGGACTTACTGGTACTTTCTGCTTGGACAGAGAAGAGCCAAGTTCTGGTGTTCTAGCTAAGTGCGATTGCCATCTGGAGAAAAGCGGGGTGAGAGCAAAGAGAGCACTGGACCAATTAGTGGCCATTACACAGCAAAATGTGCAGCCACATGGCATAAAGGACATGCCTCCAACAGTGGAGAGGTGGGAGCTTTGCTCACCCAAAAGGAAAAAAACATCCATTTTAAACACAAGCCTCGCAAGCGTGGGGTGAGGAATGCAAGGGAATAAGGAGAAGAAAATGTGGGAGGGGGAAGGAAGCATGTGCCTCACAAATAATCAAATTCATGAAGGTCAAACCCATGAATGTGGAGGGAAGACTGCAAAGGTCATAGAGCACTTGATTAGTATTTGACATATGTATATGTGTGCAGAGATAGGAGAGCACCTCACTGGGTCATCTGCAGACTTGTATGGATTCTTTTCATATTATCCGGCTCTAGTATGCAGTAAGGATCTTTTACGGTCATTATTCTAGTCTGCTTCCAATCCAGACGTAATTTTAGCCACATGGCAAAGTGCTAGAAAAAATTATTTGAGGTATTCTAGCAATGTTATTCCCTTATTTGTGGTAAATGTGGTGACTCCTAATAATGATGTAGTGGTTTGACATCAAGGAAATTTCTGCCTTCACATGGATTCCCATATAATATTCCAGAATGCATTCTGCATTCTCCAGGGTGGCAGGAAACTCCCCTGGAGAAGACTGTTTTTGCCATTCTGACCAAAATTGTCTGGAGTATTCACAATAGGGAGGGTAGCTTAACACAATGGAAACTCATGGCTTTGATGTAACTAGAGCAAAACATGAACAAAATACTCTAGTTTTTGGTATGAATTTAAAGTCCAGTCCCTCAAACAGGTTCAGTACCTTGGATAGCTCCTTTAAAATTTGAGCTAAAACCCGGCACAGATTTACCACCTCTGCTTATTCTTGGAACCTACACAGTAGCAGCCAATACATAATTGCATGAAGGAATACAGAAATGTCATGATACCAACCATAAGGAGGTAGGGAGTGTTAGCTCAAACTGGAAATTATAGTCCTCTGCAGCGATGTGATGTATCAGGGCCATCTTGAGATGTTTTGCTGCCTAGAACAAATGACAAAATGGTGTATCCTCCTTCATTCCTTTTAAAATCTGGGTGGGCTGTCAATTGAATCTTATAAGGCAGCATTCTCCGCTATATCTGAAGGCAACTGGGTAGCTGGGAACCGGTTACAGGACAGGCTGGCTAGAATTTAAACTTCTGTTCTCCAGGACAGAGAAATGGAGAGAGGGCTGTTACTGCTGCCACCCAGCATCTGCTATATGAATTGATCACTTTTGTTTCTTGGTAAGTTGTGCTTTCTGTTTGTGGAGAAGCAGAACCATTTCACGTGCCCTTGACTTCTGTGGATTCATCCAACCTTCTGAATAGAGCCCCAGTGTGGATTTGGATGATGTGCATGGTGGAGGTGAAGGTGGAGTTAGAGAGTTCAATTCTGAACCTCCACCTCTAGATGTGTTCATTGTTGACATATTATCCGCACGGTGCTCTTGTATCACAAAATACTAGCAGTATACAGCTTTGGGGTGGCTTAGGTAAATGGGTGATTTTTGATTCTTACAACAGTGAATGAATTTTGACAGTCTTAATTGTCTGACTGTATGGTTGGACAGACAGTAAGCTCTAAATTTGCTTTCTCTCTTTGTTTTGTTTATCCTTGGGGAGTACCGTGTGATAGTTTGACTCAGAGATGGTATCCTGGTATGATCAAGAGCAAGACAAATATTCTCATTCTCTTCATGGGTACTGAGTGAATTAGGAAAACATAGTGCTTATTTTATGCTAGGTCATCCGTAATATGTGAGATGAAACCTGTTTTCTTGTAGGTTCTGTCCAGAACTTGGAAAAGTTAAGTTTTTGAAATAGGTGTGTGTATGTGCCCTCAAGTTGCCCATTGATTCATGGCAACTCCATGAATTTAATAGAGTTTTCTTAGGCGAGGAATGCTCAGAGGTGTTTTGCCACTTCCTTCATCTGAAATACTGCCTACAGCACCTGATATTGATTGGTGGTCTCCCATCCAAGTACTAACCAGAATTGACCCTGCTTAGCATCCAAGAGCAGAAGGGATCTGCTGCTTTCAGGGTATCTAGGCAGGCAAGTTTTTGAAATACCACTCTGAAAACATATTCGCTGGGAGATTCTGTAGATTATGGTCCAAACCATAACTTTTCCAAACCCTCATTTTATCTCAGAGAGGTACTTTTTCTTAAAAAAATTCTCTTCCATGTTAAACCAGTGCCTTTTCACAAGAGAAGAATGAACATGTAGAAAACCAAGCAAGTAAATTGAGGGCTTGCTGTTGAATTCCACTTATATAAAATTCCAGGCATTTAGTATTTTGTCTACTTGAGAAAAAATGAATTGTGAACACAGTGCCTTCATGAAAGCTAGAGTTATAAGACTGGACTCACTTGAGGCTCAAACTACAGTGAAATGTATTATTGAAGTATTATCAATCTATTGCACTCTAAAAAAAAAAAAAAAAAGTCATGGAGGCTGAATCCAGGCTACAGCATGGGGGCATTTTAAGCCTTGCATACATGTTATCTTATCCTGCAAAAATCTCCTTTCTGAAGGACGATTATGGTTATACCTGTGTCATGATTCTGATCTGGACTGGGGGGCCCTGCTGCTTTTTTTTTTTTTTTTAAAGATGAAATGTACACAGACATGATCACACATTTAACATGTAACCCAGTTTAACTCTTCAGTGCAGAAAGTTATTCTTTGTAGCTTGTACAATAAATTTTCCTAGGCCTTTAATATTTATGGTGGAGCTAAGAGTCACACAACCCCCCACCAGATGGTCTAGAACTGCACGTCCTAGCAGTCTCAACAGCCTTTGCCTGCATAGCCAGTGATGAGGAATGCTAGAAATAGCAGTACAACAATCTCTGGAGGAATATATGATTCCCACCTCTGGGCTATGGGATGGGATCTAAATAAACTGTAAAACCTGATAGACTCATCTGTACACATGTGACAAACAAAAGTCATGAAGGTGATCAGAGCTTGGCCGTAACCACAAGGACAGCTGTGACCAGTGCAGAGAACTAGTTCCTCTATTCAACTCCTTTTTGTCATTGTCCAAGGATAACATATAGTGGGGAAAGCTGCCTTGAATTCCACCTTTGGTGAGGTAGGTGGGATACAAATATAGGGCTAAATGCCATTGCTATTCCCAGCTAAAGTGGACTTGTTGAATCAACTGCTGAAGCCAACACTTACATAAACTTTGATGTAGTGGGTCTACTCTACTTGGGACTAGAGCCCTTTTTACAAACCACTTCCAACACAAAATGGCCATGGGATCGCCACGGGATCGCGACAACAGTTCTGCATGACGTTGTCACCCTCCTGTGGCCATCCCATCGCAATCGTGGATTAAATCACGTTCAGGTTTCCCCTGAACGTGACCCATGATTGCAGAGTCCTCTCGCATCCCTCCCGCACTTACCTGTTGTGCGGAACGTCAGGAAGCGCAATGGCTGCGCTTCCTCCCCTAGCACAGCCTGGGAAACTGCTGGGCTGCACTGCGGAAGGGAGGGGCAGGGCTATCGTGCTTCCTCTCATCCAGCAGGCAGCGAGTGCGGAGGAAGTACACAGCAGAAGTGATTCCCTCCCGGGAGAGGCTTTCCCAGGATCGCGGCGTGTTGGCTTCAGAACCAGGTAAGTTGCGGAAAGGACCTAGAAACTGCGTTTAGGTCATAATAATAAATGGGATCAAATCTAAGGAATAATACAAAAAAATATCAAAGGCTCAATAGATCAAAGTGATGGCAGTATTTGCGCTTTTCTCAGCTTCAAGCCCAATTCAGCTATATGTTAAAAATGGACTTACTATTCTCACAATAGTCTCAAAGGAAATTTTCATTTCAGGAAATACATATGCATTACTAGTTACAGTTTTCTGTCAGAGCCATAGAGCAGATAAAAAGCAGAAGAGGACATAAAAGGTGGATTGGGATTCATTTGCAGAGCTGTGTGGGTGGAAGGATTGCTAGCACACAGTGGCAAGTTTATGCGGTTTCATCAGTACTAAATTTAGAATGAGCTCTATACAGGTTACGTGTAACAAGCTATTATAATTGCAAAATTACATCCTTCTGGAAGTGAGAACCAGTCCTGGAAATCAAGGTAAAAAGGTATTCAGAAGAATAAATGACCTGTATATCTAAACTAAATAAATAAATATCAACATTTCTAATGAGGAAATTGTTCCCCAGGCATTCAAAAGATGAAATCTGTTACTGCTGATCATCAGATTTTGTTCTAGGCCCGTTCTAGGCCTTTTCCGCACTGGGCTTTTTAAACGGTGCAGAGCGACCTCCAACGGAGGTTTTCTGCACTGTAGAGTGGACTGGGGCAGACTACTTTTTGCAGTTCCGCACCTCAGTCTGCTCCGGAGCAACCAGAACTGGTTTTAAAGATTTTTAAAAAGCATGGCGCACGCAACTCCATGTTGCTTCGTCGCTGCACGCCAGTGCAGATTTGCAGGTGCGCGCTAGTGCATGCTTGCAGATCTACCAGGGGCGGGCTTTAGGCTGGCGAGCGTCTCCAGTTGGTGGAGAGCCTACACCAACCAGAAGCCGCCATTTTGTGCACCAGAGCAGTGTGGAGCGACGAGCTCGCACTGCTCCTCATCCTGATGGACTCAACCGGACACCAAAGAACTGTAGTGAGTCCCGTTTTCACGTGGTTCCTTTCTCACATGCAGAAAGGGCCCTAATCGCAATGTGTCTGAGTAACCTATGGCCCTTTCCGCACTGGGGTATTAAAACAGCGTAGAGCGACCTCCGACAGAGGTCATCTGCACCGTGGAGTGGATTGGGGTGGACTACTTTCGTAGTTCCACACCTCAGTCTGCTCCGAAGTGACCAGAACTGGTGGCGCGGCGTGTTTTTAAAAACCTCTTTTCAGAGGTTTTAAAAAAGCATGGAGTGCGCAGCCCTGTGCAGCTCCGTCGCCACGCTCCGGTGCAGATTTGCAGGCTGGGGGCGGGCTTCTGGCTGGCAAGCTTCTCCAGTTGGTGGAGAGCCTCCGCCAGCCGGAAGCCGCCATTTGGACGCCGAAGCCACCATTTTGGACGCCGGAGGACTGCAGAGCAGTGAGCTCGCGCTGCTCCGCATGGCGACGGACTTACCCAGCTGCCGGTAAGCTCCGTTTTAGCACGCTTTCCCCATTTCCCCGTCCACATGCGGAAAGGGCCTATGTTCTGGCACTTGTTATTTTCCCAGGTGACTTAATACAAAGAGCTTGGTGGGTATGAACAAACATACACTCAAAGTAACTCTGACAGACTCTCTCCTAATTACAAACAGGAATTTAAAGAGTAGTTGGGAGAAAAATGTCCCAAAATAACACAGATAGCTCTCCAAATATGTGAAAACATGCAAAAATACCCCCATCCCATCCTCACAAGCATGGCAGAACCATATGTTCATACCTGAAGATACCTCTATTTTCTTCTGCAGTCCTGTCACCTAGGTTTATGCAGCCACATCTGCTTGTCTGCTCCCTTTTGTGACAGGTCCTCTCAAAATGGCTTCAGGCGTAATGTGACATTAATTACTGCTGCCATTTTGAGAAGAACTGCAGAGTAAAACACAAGCATTTGGGCTTACTGGGGTGGTAGCCAGTGGAGAGAGATGAGGGTAAAAACTGGCCACTGACCTCCACACAGTTGCCCACCCCTTCCTTAGAACAGAAGTGGGTGACTGAGTGGTGATTAGCTCTGGAGGCCAGTTTTCTGCTCTTGAACTCCAAAAGCCACTTAGACTGAGTGGGAAAAATGCCCTAACCCAGCAGCAGCAGCCAGAAGTTCCCTTCTTGTTTGAGAAACATGTTAGGACAGTCCATAGAGGCTGTGTAACCCCTTCTAAAAGGAAGCTTCCAGGAGAGATACAGTCAACCTTCTCTGTTTTATCAAAACAAAACAAAAAAAGCATGGTTCAGGAATTCTGGAAGACTTGAGCACCGAGACCTGTGGAAGATTGCTTGTGGCTGCAGGCCACACTTTGAGCCTTTCTGCACTATACTGTTATAGTGCTATTCTTCCAGTTTCAATATCTTATGGAATTCTGGGGTTTGTAGTTTACTGAGGCCAAAGAACTCTCTGGCTGAGATATCTAAATGCCCCTCCCTAAACTGCAAACCCCAGGATTCCACAGGATGTTGAAACTGGAATAATAGCACTATAACAGTGTAATGCAGAAAGGGCCTTTGTTATTGTTGTGTGCCTTGAAGTGATTTCTGAATTTTGGTGACCCTAAGATGAACCATGGCTTTTTTGTGGGTGGGGGGCAGAATTTGTTCAGAAGGAGTTTACCTTTGCCTTCCTCTGAGGCTGAGAGAGTGTGACTTGTCCAAAGATGGCCATCGGGTTTCCATAGCCAAGCAGGGATTTGCACCCCAATCTCCCTATGTTTTAGCCAACACTCAAACCTCTGTACCACATCAGCTCTCAGGCTACATTTTGTCCATCCCTAAAGTTGCCACTTTGGCAAAAAGAGTATATGAAGAACAGGAAACGGCAAGTTGTTTGGGAAGAGTTCTCACAAGGGTTATGAAAGAACTTGTTTTTCAAGTAAGAAAGTATGAAATTTCTCTGCCTTTCTCCGTCACTGACTCCACCCAAAGCTTCTTGCAATAGTAATATTTTATACCTTCATAGTCTGAAAACGAAATCCATCTCATAGGAAAAAGAGCCCTTTAGCTTAGTGTGGTAAATAAGCACAATGAAAAACATGTTTCATGAGCAAAAAAAGTATATTAATATAGTTTAAGCTTGTTAGAGTAGTAATTAGCCTTTTGTTTCATGGCATTGTGATCCATGGGGAGTGAATAACACATCACAAAAGAAATTTCTGACTCAGAAATAAATATAATTTTTAATTCGTATAATAGTCTGAGCTTAAAAGTAGCAAAACAGCAGAAGAATTGTATCTCTATATCTGTGGAACGATTAATTCATTTTAAAGGAAATAATGAACAGAAAAGGGAAATCATGCAATAGCTCTTAATTTGTGTTAAATGTTTTTCTAGGAAGTTGTTGGAATAGTGTAACAGAAAATTGCTTAGGCACAGTTATTAACTTCATCATAACCCTGCCCTTGTTTGCCTCATCTTTGGAAAGAGTGCATATCATCAGTGCCATGATCACAGTCATCACCCAATCAGAGTAAGATAGCTAGCTGTGTATTTCATTCTAAATATGATTGGTGGGACTGTGGAATAACAGGAACTATTCTGCATGGTTTCATTTGCCAGGTCTTTCTCCATGAACTGTAACACAAGTCAAAGACCTTTGCTCCCAGATTCAGTACTATATAAAAACTTTCAAGTTATCTCTTTCTGCCATATATACATGTGGGAAGCTTAAGCTGATTTTTCTTGACTTCAGGCTATACATCATGGATTGATATATTCATAATACTTCTCATAAAAATAGAGTGTATGATAACACACTTTCTTCTCCATGATTTGAAACAAAAGGAGGCACTAGGCTGGGGATAATAACATATCATACAGCCATCCCCCTTCCCAGTTCCTTGAATTGATTGATTGATTGACTGATTTATTTATATCCTGCCTCTCCCAACGGATCGAGGCGGCACCACAACAACACATCAAATACATCAAAGCAATTAAACAATACATCAAATATATTAAAAAAAATTAAAACATAACATAACATAACCCATCCTCCCCACCCAGCAACCCATCTGCCGGCTAGCAGCAGGAGCCTCTCTGGTGTTCTTACTGTCTGTCCCTTTTCAAGGCCAGGCAGGAGGGCCTTGGATATTGTTGCCACCCATTCATATTTTCTGTTGACCATTTATAATTGACATCTATCTGGAACAGGAAATCTGCTCTGGAGGGAAATCTATAGGTCTAGGAAGACAAAATTATATGTCAAGTATGCTTTAATAAGACAGCCACCGTGGTCTGCTGGTTTAAGCATTGGACTATGAACCTGGAGACTAGGTTTCAGTTCTCCCCTCGGCCATGGAAACCCACTGAGCAGTCTTGAGCGCATCGCACACTCTCAGCCGCAGAAAAAATCTATGATAGGATCACCTTAGGATTGCCATAAGTTGGATACAACAACAACATCAACAGGAACAAATGCTTTATTGAAGCCTGCCTTCATTTTCCAGAGTATAGATTTTGGGAGTTGTAAAGAGAAGAAGCAAATATGCCAGAGAGAAAGAGACATTGTTGTTATGAAGAAATACAATTCACACTGTATGGGACATATATAAAGGCCATATACACTTTTAAAGCTGAAACGGCTGTGTTAAGTTATAATGTCATAATGAAGAAGTTATAATGACTGCTAGGCTTTAGTAGCCATCATTTTCACAATTTTTATTGATGTCAATGGGATTATGCCGTGCTTTTAGCAAGCTCCTTGATATCATGCTTGAAGGTGGTTAACTGGACTATCCATAACTTGCCAGACTGAACAGTGACAGGCTGGTATAAATTTGCATGCCAGCACTGAGCAGAAACAAATTGTACAATGCTAACAATACACTAAGAGACAGCATGATGTAGTGGTTTCACTAGCACTCTGGAAGATTAGGTTTCAAGTTGTTGCTCAGCCACTGAAATCCACTGGGTGACCTTGGAAAAGTTATGTTTTCTCAGCCTAAGGCAAATTTCCTCTTCATAAATCTTGCTAAGAAAACCCTATAATAGAATTGTGATAAATTGGAGTCAACTTGAACTTTCACAACAACAAAAGCAATGAAAGCAAAATTTTCAAAGTACCGGTAGCATTTTCAGTTTCTTCTGTTAAATCACCATTAAAGAAATAGTCAGTCGCAAGCCTTCTCCATTTTGTTTTACATGATGAGCAACAGCAGCTAATAGATCATAGCAAAACTGAAACCACGTAATCCATGACATGCCACTTTACACTGTAATCTTGCAATCCGGTAATCCGGTCAGCTGATGGTGCATAAAACTGTGAAGCACTGTAGTTATGTGTGGTTGTGTGTGCGTGTGTGTGTGTATATCGTTTTAGAGCAAGCTCATAATTTTTCTGTACGGGTATGTTTACCTGTAATAAATGGTAGTATTGTGAGAATAGCACCTAGATTCAAATCAGAAGATGTTGGCCGTAAGGGAGTGTAGAAACTGTTACTCCTCTTGATTATCATGTTTTTAAAAATTTCTCTATGTAAATGCATTTATGTTGCTGCCTATTATGATATATATAAATAATTTACTTGCATTTCCATGGAATCATAATAATCTCTGGGACTCTAGGACTATACATGGATTGTTGGTACAAATGGATAGGGAGTGGTGATATTTTCCATAGGAAGTCAAAAGTCTTCAACTTCACTACAGTTTAACATGCCAAAGTCCTTGCTGTCTCAGATCAGGTTGCAGTGTACAGTCAGCACTGTTTTTGTTTGATCATGTTTTGGAGATTAGAACTAAGAAGAAGTGGCTATCAAAGTTCATGATTCTACTCTGAGATATGCATCTAGCACCTGTACAGGAGGTCCATGGTTCAGATTGATTGGATCTGATCAATTGCTTATAAGTTATTGGTCATGCTACTAAAATTAATCTGTGAGTATTAGGGCACAGTAGCTCTGTGTTTGAACACAAATATATACCTGTATAGTTTGTAACCCATACACCATTATAGAGTTTCCAAAGTGCTGCACATACATTACCTTAATAATCCTGGCTATAGTCCACTAAGAAAGGTTACCTTTATTATGCACACTTTGGGAACAGATGGCTTACCTAACACCATCTAGTGAATTCTAAGGCCCTTTTTGCACACAGTTTCTTTTGCGAGAGGGACCCTTGAGCGTCGCATAAATGGGAGCGGCGGTCCATACGCCGCACTCCCATTTACACGACGCTCATGAGCCTAACGCGAACCGTGCATGCATTTTTTAATTTTTGGCTTCAAGCCGAAAATGCTGCGCAGTCGCGCAAGGCTCCCGGGGCCTTCGCGCACTTACCTGCCCTGCGGTGTGTCGGACGAGCGGGCCGGTTGCGCTTCCTCCCCCAGCACAGCCTACAGACTGCACTGCGAAAGGAAGGTGCGGGACGCTCGTGTGACAGTTGCGCGACCAGGAAGCCAGCTGCGGGACAAAGAAGCAGCGAAGAGAGCACCTCGCACAAGAACCTGCTTGCGCGAACGGCGCCCCGCACCTCCGCGATAAGGTAACGTGCGGAAAAGGCCTAAGAAGAGTCATCATTAGATCATAGGATTCCACTGTGATTCACTGGCTCTTCCATGTGGAGTGATGTTTTTCTGGAAGCAAATTTTTTTCTGGAAGCAAATGTTTTTCTGGAAGCAGGATGTGTTTATGCTGTGAGCTGCAGGTCAGAACTGTGCTGTGCAGTTCTCTGATGATGTATGCTTTTAGTAAGATCTATTTCAACATTTTCTAATTTGATCAGAGCAAACAGGGCAGATTTTATACAGTCATCCCTCCACATTTGCTAGGGTCAGGGGCACAGGATTCCCATAAAAATGAAAAAATCATGAATAACTCTAGGCCCTCCCAAATCATATTTAACACACAAAAAGGGTATGATCACAATATTCAATCCACCATGGATTCCTTTGAGGCATCAGGGTCCCTTCATAAGGCAGAAGTGGGTGGCTGGTGGGGCTTACTACCACCTCCACTGCGTGTCCCACACCATTTTTAATAGGGACTAACAAGTCTCATTCACCATTTCTCAGTCTAACAAGGCTTGCAGTCCCTATTAAAAATGACATAGGGCAGCAGCAGACCTGACAGCAAATAATCCGTGAATAATCAAATCTGCAGAAGTGAAACCTACAAATGTGGAGGGCTGACTGTAGTTTTTAACACACTATGTGTGTTCTGAATAGCTTCTAACATGCAAGGGTGTTACTTTGTTATATGCAGCTATTCTCTCAGTTTGTCGTATTTGTTTAGTCTGGACGTCACTTGAATATTTTTGCCGTACTTGTGGACTGAACTTGCCTTGAATTGTCAAATATACAGTAACATAAGCATTCTCCATGTACATGGCTATCTAGCGTAGAACAGAAAAATATCGTTAATTCAGAACAACTTGTACCAAATTAAGATCTTTATTCATTCTATGTATGGAATTTTCCCCCAGTATTTTTACTAGTAGACTCACTGATGCAGTCTTTTCCTTGCTAAGTACCATCTGTTGATGTCAAATGGTTACAATAATGTCTCTGCAACGTTTCCTCAGTAAGCTACTGAAAGCTTGGCAGTTCACCAATTAAATTTGGTAATCCGTGGGTGGAACATGACCGATCATTTGGTAGTAGTTGGTTTAATAAATAGATTGGTAATAATCCATAAATATAAGCATGTCTCACTGAAATGAGATCTGGTTCAATGGTTCTGGAGCAAATGGCTAAACACAACAAAATAGTCGATACATCATATCTTAGAGATAGTTTGCCACCAACTTTTTTCTAGGAATATCTGGAAAAAAATAATGCTACACAACACTAGGATTTATTTGCTTTCCCTCCACAAAACTCATCTTTATTCTTGTTGGCTTACTTGACTAAAATTATTCATTTGTCCTGGTTGGCCCATATCACAATGTGGGCGTGGAAACTCTTACTGAAGACCAATCCACACAGATTGCCACTCTAAGCATCATAGTCACAGCATAGAACTGAACTAATGCTGAAATAATGCTCAGATGAATAATCTGCAAATCTCAAAATGTGTCAGAAAATAAGCACTTAGCAAATTAATTAGAAAAATCATTTCATAAATTTGTCAGAAGCAAAGTTCCGTCTGATTAATCAGGAAAAAAAATTGCTTCTGGAACCCATCCAAATGAATCAAATACATTTAAGTTTAGGGGATTTTCAGTGACAGAAATAGGAATGTGTTTAAACTTCTTGAAGTGAAATAAATGGGCCTTTCTTAACCTTGGATAGGTCATGCCTATAATCTTGTAAGTGATCCCTTGCTCCAAGAAGAATTGGGTGTGTTATGACAAGACAGGAAAATAGCTTCATTAAAAAACTGTAGCCAGTCTATCATCTTTCTTCATTTGCTGAGAATTGCCAAAAGCTATTGTCAGTGGTCTTAAAATAATACTACTGGCACTGATGTCCTTGAAGATCCTTTTGAAAATAATTATCTGTTGTTTTGTGCTTGTTTAAAGTATTGATCCTGGTTCTACTTCTGACACAAACATTAATTTGGCTTTAAAAGGAAAAAGTTCTTATTACCCCCAAAAGGTAATAAGGCATATCTTTCATTTCTTGTTCATCTTTGATTTTTTTTCAAGGTTAACTATTATATTATATATGAAAAAAGTTTAAATAACCACAAACTGTTTGATGTTGAATTTCAGTTTTCCCACCCATAATTAAAACATTTCTGGGTTCACTTTGTTCTTGCAAACATACAGATGTTATTGTCATTAGCCAAGTAATAGTGTTTGTCACATGTTGTTGAGAAGAATGATCTATGAGCCAAATATCAATGAAAGACTTTTTAGGGAAATAATTTCATCAAGTGACACACCAGTACTACTACAAATGATACCTTCAGTTTTCCAGTTTATGCTGCGACTACTTTGAATATTTGTTTCTTTACTTTTTTTCTTTTTCTTTTTCACCATACAAAAGATCAGAGCTGCCTTAAGGCAAACCACACTTTTGGAATGAAGATAGATTGGCCTTAGTAGCAGAATGCCAGCACTTGAGACATATCCAAGACCTAGGTAATGGGTTTGTTATGGAAGAAGATACTAAACTGGCAAGAGTCAACTGGACAGGAACCATCTGCCAAGCCTGTACAGTTTTCTTCTGTTGCCACAGGCAGCAGACTGAGACAGGAAATCATGGCAGGGTGGGAAGGGGTCCAAAACACACGCAAATTGTGTCAGGCTCTCAGTTAAATGAAGTTGAGAGGCGAGCATATCTTGTGCTACTAAGCAAGCAATGCAAAGTAGAGCTGGCCCAGTTCTAATCAGATTATATTTATATGCACAGTTTAATAAAAACATCCATATTTCCCACTTTTAAATTATTCTTTTCTAAATATTCATCTCAGTTCATTGCCAGTGAAACACTGGGACATGTAGAAAAATGCAGAAGTAACCAGTCTTTATTACATAAGGACTTAAGAAGCATCTTGCAAGGTCATACCAAAAATCCATTTCCTGCATCAGACTACTTCCCACAGTGGCCAACCGTATGCTTTCACAAAGCTCCTAAGCAAGGCATGAAGGTAATTAGACCTCCATCACTCCAGAAGGTGATGTTTGGAAACATTCTGCCTTGAACTATGGAGATTCAATGTAGTTGTCATAGTACCTAGTAGCCCTTGTAGATTGTTCTTCAAGAATTTGTTCAACTCCCTCCCCTTTGAGGACCCAGTGGCTATCAACCATGTTCTGCAAAATCTTTTTTACAGCATATTTTTCAAATTAAGCAAGTGCCCTGTCAAGTCACTTTATTATAAACACACACACACACACAGAGTGAAGCACAAATTGTGCTTTGCTGGTGTAAATAGTTCTTATCAGGGACAGCCCTACCATCAGACGGAGGCAGCAGCCTTAACAGACAGATTTGGGTGTTTCATGAAAGTACAGCAAATTATTACCTGATTACTTTGTTATTATTGTGTTATTGTTGTTATGTTGTATTGTACAAAAAAAAATACTCCACTTAAACATTAGGAAGAACTTCCTGGCAATAAGAGTTGTTTGACACTGGAGCAAACTGCTTTGGAAGGTGTGGAACTCTCTTTCTTTACAGATCTTTAAAAAGAAGTTGGATAACCATCTCCAGGGAATGCTTTAGCTGTGTGTTCCTGCGTGGTGACTTAACTAGAGTCCCTTATGGACTCTGTCGCCATTTTTGCACTGGACTGTTGTAGTGCTATTATTCTGCTTTCAACATCCTCTGGAATCCTGGGGTTTGCAGTTTTGAGAGGGGCCCGGCTACAACAGTCCAGCTCTACAACAGTCCAGTGCAAAAATGGCCTGTGCTTCTATGTATCTCTGTATCTCTGTGTATCTCTTTATCTCTGTGTATCTCTCAACTATTGCAAGGCATGGCAGAAGATCTTTCAGGATAACTATATTTGCATTATGTATCAGAATACTTTGACTTTAGGTACAGTGTACTCCAGCTTGGTTGACAGGGGGAGCACTACTTGTACCTCCACCTCGGGCAGCAAAATGCCTTGGACCAGCCCTGGTTCTTATCTACTATACTGTACTACATTATAAATGAAGATTCATTTAGGAATATTCCACAGTTTGGTAACGAAATTACTTCTCTATTCCTTTGGATTCATCAAACTGGTACAACCAAAACTGGTGCTTCTCAAGTAAGGTTTGTTTTTTTTTGGAGAGGGTCTAAGTTCACAATAAAGTGAGAAGATGCCTTGGATTTCCACGTGTTGACAAACTTATATTTTGGCTAGGTTCACAAACCTATATTCCCATCCTTTCTCACCATTGACCATGCTGACAGAACTAATAGGATCTAGCGTTCAAAGGCACCTAGGAGGCCTTAGCCTTGATTTAAAACTTTTATGAATTTTCTGAAATCTGCATATTCAGTATCGTAGTGCATTTCTGTCCTAGGACCCTTTCTCCAATGTGTAATGTGTGTCTGATTCCCTGTGTTTTTCCAATTACACATCTGTCAGCTTTCCAACTTTACAGTTGTTTTCCCAATTACACACACACTAAAAATATCCTGACACTCCATGACAGTAAAGTGTATGCATTAAGTATTCATTTTGTGAAGAAATACTTTCTTTTGTTCTTAAAGCCTTAATCTAGAGCAGAGGTAGGCAACTTTGGCAGTTCCAGGGGCCTATTCTCTGCCCATGAGATTGTCTGAAGACAACACAGACTGTCAAAATATTGGAGAAAAACCAAAAGCATCTGAAAGTTCACTTCCACTTATGAAAAAGTGGCTTTTTAAAAAGTGAAATATTACAGGAGGCTGCAGCTTTTTGACATGTTAATCAGCACTCCTGGAGACTTGAAAAGAAACAATTTACCCTCTCTTTTTTCTGTGTTGAACTTCTTATTGACTAATGGATCAGAACTTGGAAAGTTACTGTTTTATACAAAAACTCCTGGAATCCCCAAGGCAGCATGTTTTCTGGATTGTAGGAGTTTTAGTCAACAAAAGTCACTTTTCCATTCTCTGATTTTGATTTCTGTTAGGACTCACATATACTTATTAACATATGTTAATTTTCACTGTTCAAAGCACAGAGGCCCTTTGCAGTGTAGAAAGAGACAAATACAATATTCTGGGTGAATGTCAGGTTGGGCTGAGTAATATTTGTCATGAGGAAAGAGAAATAGATGTTTGCTCTATAAAGACCTGGCTTATTCGACTCTTATTTTGCATTATGGCATTGATCCTCATAAAGAATCCTATTAAACTCTACATTTAGTTCTGCATATTATTCTTCATGTTATGATCTTGGTTCTGAAACTGCATTGGGTCAGGTCATTCTCCCACTGCTAGCAATGGCAGTGCTTACAGCACACAACTTACCTGCAGGAACATAGAATCATAGAGTTGGAAGAGACCCCAGGGGCTATCTAGTCCAACCCCCTGCTTTCCAGGAACACCCATCAAAGCATTCTCAACAGATGGCCATCCAGCCTCTGCTTAAAAACCTCCAAAGAAGGAGATTCAACCACACTCCGAGGCAGTGTATTCCACTGCCGGACAACATACTGCTCTCTCATTGTAAAACTGCTATTTCAAGAGACCCACCCACACAATTGAATTTTTCCTGAAAACTAAACATCTCCTGTCCACAATTTTTGGACCTATATATCATCCAGCCATGCTTGCAGGGCTTTTTCATTCTCCCTGCAACAGTTAAACAAAAACAGAAGAAGAGCAGGGATGGAATACAGCTTTTAAGCCTTTCAGCTGGAACTCTGGAAGTGTGTCAGAAAACCATTCATACTCTGAATGTTAGCATGACTTCATTATTTATGAGACTTTAGCATGACTTCATTAATCTTTTAAACTTTTTTTCCATACAATTTCTTCACCTCTTGAAGATATGATGTTCAACAGTGCCTGTAACCTAATAGTTCATTTCATATCTTCCTGCAGGGAGCTTGTCAGACCTTTAACTGCAGATCTGGGGTGTCTGTTGTTTTAACTTAAAACCTTCAGGTTGCAAGCCTGCCGTGTTGAATGGAAACTGTATTTGCAAGCAGTATACAAGATCTAGACTTCTGCTTCACCAGCACTGGACGTAAGAGAAACCAGAAGTGCAGTGAGTTCATTATAGAAAAGGAATTAATTGGCATGGTGGAGTTTCCTAGAAGTTTTTTGAAAACCACTGAATTCAGCCCAAGCTGTTAGGCTTGGAATAGACTTAGGGCAAGCCTGAACTTGTCCTGAAAACCACTTGAAAACAAAACAGAGTTTTCCCAAGCAAAATATTCATCCAGGCCTATTCTCCCTAGTTGAATACTCACTCACTATCCGGTTGCTAGTCCCAACTAGAGTAGATCTACTGAAGCAAAGGAAAATATATGAATGTTCACTATTGGCATTCGTCAGTTGATTCAATAACTGTTCTGTTTGGGACTAGGATTTGGATTTTGGCTTAAAACTGATCACTTTTGGGAGAACTGCTGAAATCACATTTACCTCTGGAGCTCACAAATTCCTTGTTGCAAGAGCCCCACTGACTGCCAGTCCATCTCTGGGCACAACTCTACTGTTGGTAATGATGTATAAAAGCCTATATGGCATGGGTACAAGCTATTTGAAGGACCATATGTCCATATATGAGCCTTTTAGAGCTTTAAGATCTTTGAGGAGACGCTTTTCACTGTCATACTCCGTTTTCAGGCTTATTTGGTAGGAACAAAGGAGAGACAGGGCTTTCTCAATGACGCTCCCAGACATTGGAACTCCCTTCCTAGGAAGGTTAGGATAACTTCCTCCTTGCTCTCCTTCCACCAGCAGGTCAAAACATTCTTATGTTATCAGCTTGTCAGAAACTCATTGAGATGGCCTTTTAATAGTGTGTTATGCTGTCTTGTTGATCTTTTTTTCAGTATAGCCTTTTAATGAACTTCAGTGGTTTTAACTCTACAGATTAATTGTTTTAAAAATAGCTTCTATAATAATTTTATCTGGTTCTTAGTCTTATTATTTAATGGAGAGTTTATTAATTTTTGTTCTTTTACTTTAATTTCCTCCAAAAAAATTCTCATTTTTTTCCTTTTTTTTTCTTTTCTATTGAGTATTCAGTTTAATGAAGATCCTCCTAGTAGTGACTTTGCTTGCATCCCAGACTATTTTATCTTCAACTTCCTTATCAGAATTCAGTTCAAAATATTCTTTTGAGTTTTCCTTTATAATCCTTGACCACCTCCTCCTTGTGAAGTAATAATTCATTTAATCTCCCTTTAAAGGTCTGAGTTTTTCTCTTTAAGGTAATCATTACAGGATGGTGGTCTGATAAGGCTTTTACTAAAATCTCTACTTTTCCTATCCTATTCATTAGATTATTGGAGATCCAAATCATATCAATCCTGGATAGTGATCTATGTGTATTTGAAAAAAAGAGTGAAGCCTTTCCTATTATCTTCTTTTACTCTCCAACAATCTACTAATTGTAGTTCTTCGGCTATCAAAAAAAATTGTTGGCTATCTTCCTTTTATTCTTTTTAATTTTACTTGCCATCTATCCGGTTGAAGCTCCACCTCTCTATTAAAGTCTCTTATCAAGCACTAATTTTCATGTTTCGTTTGTAATAGCTTTTTCTTCAACTTGTTATAAAATGTAAACTTTTCACTCCAGTGGTGCATAATTTCCAAGTGCCAACATTTTAACGTTATTAATGTTAATCTCAACCTCTACATGTCTACCTTTTTCATCAGAAAAGATTAAACCTGGGTCAGAATTGGATTTAATATATAGTACTACTCTATTTCTTTTAATTTGCCCTGTCAGTATAAATTTCTCCTTTACATTTTTTCTTAGCCTGAACCTTTTTTTAAATATAGATTTCTTGAAGATATGTCTGCATTCAGAGTTTTCAAATAATAAAATATCAATTTTATGCTTTTAAAAACATGTTTATACCTTTTACATTCCATATAACACAATTCCATTCCATTTATTTATTTGTCCTTCATTATTTGTCCTTAACCCTATTCCCCTTCCTTCTTCTTCCCTTCTTTTCTTCTTCTCTCCTCTCATCTTCTTTCTTTCCTTTTCCTTTCTTCCTATTCTCTATCTGAAATCTCCCAATCCAGTAGCTATAAGTTACAATGTTAATGATGGATGAAATGAAGTGAAAATTAAACTACATGACACAAAGAAACTTTGAGCAAGCAAACAAGCCAGGGAGGTGGTTAGTTTATAGATTAAACAAAGAAAGAGCAAAAAAGAATGATTATGAAACTGAAAGTTGGAGATAGAATGATAACTAATGAGAAAGAAATTCATAAATTATTTCATAAATACTTTTGTTCACTATATAAAAGACAGAAAGTGTCAGAAGAACAAATGAATAGTTATATTAGGGAGTGTGAAATCCAAAAATTATTGGAAATACAAAGAGGGAAATTAAATGAAGAAATCTCAATTGGTGAAATTAGGGAATCAATTAAACAACTGAGAAGAGGAAATTCACCAGGGCTAGATAGACTGACCACAGTATATTATAAAACATCTTGTTAATAATCAGTGAAACCTTTACAGAAGGTTATAAATGGTATCCTTCAAACACACCAAGCCTCCAATAGCTGGAAAGAAGCAAATATTATATTAATACTGAAAGAAGAGCAAGATCCCATGTTAATTAAAAAGTATAGTCCCATTTCTTTATTGAATGGGGTTTATAAGATCTTTGCATCAATTTTAGCTAAGAGATTTATTTGCAAGACTATATACATAAAGATCAAAATGGCTTTCTGCCAAAATGACATGAATCATCCAAATGCCAGACCACTTAGCAAGCTGCTGCTCAGCCACTAAAGGGGACACTACAGCATCCTTTCCATCTAGGTATGAAGGGCTGAACAGACAGCCATGCAACCCTAGTAATTCAGCTATAAACCCTGGCAAGGGCTGTTAGTAACCATCTCTTTGAAAAGCCTTGCTCCCTCTTGTCATCCTCCTTGCCACTGTTGTGCAGCTGCTCTCCACTGCTCATGGCTTGCCACTGCCACTCACCACCACCTCTCCTGCCGATCTCTTGCTGCCATTTGCTGCTACTTTCTCTGTTCTTCACTGCTCACCTCTTCCTCTCTCCAGCCTCTTCAGTGCCAACAAATGAAATGGCCAGCGCCGGCAGGCAGCTGGCTTAAATAGCCTGGAAATTGACCTGAGTGAAGCCTACATGCTTCACCCAGGCTGAGTTCAGGCGGCCAACGAATTCAAAAGGGGGGCTTTGAACTCATTCGCAGCCTGGTGTGAGGCCTCCCAGAAGGTCATGTGTTGCAGATGGTGCTGGAAATGGCCTCCACATACCAAACTGGGGAGGCCAGTCATCATGTGTGCCCCCACCTGCAATGACTCCACAGGTAAGTCATGCAGCATGCTTTTTATTAAAAATTATGGAAGTGAAGAACTTTGGAAGAAAAATTTTAAATTGGGTACAAGCAATTTACTCTGTTCTGAAAGAGCAAATAATAATAAACAGCAGCACAACAGATTATATTAAGACTGAATAAACAAGGCAAGGCTTCCCACTCTCACCACTATATATTGTAAAATCAGAAAATTAAAATAGAGACTTGAGGAGAGACAAGCACCCTTTCCGCATCCTACCTTTTCTCGGGGCTGGGATGTGGCACTCGCGCAAGCAGCCTCTTGTAAGAGACCCTTGCATTCAGGTTTCTTCAGCTGCGCACGAGCTTCCTGCTCGCGTAAGAGCCCTGCCTCTTCCTTTTGCAGTGCAGCCTGGGACCGGAAGCACAACCGGCCCAGTTCCCAAGGCTCTGCATGCGAGGTAAGTGCGTGCGAGGCCTGGGAGCAATGCACAACCACACACCATTTTCGGCTTAAAGCCAAAAATGAAAAAGTGTGCGAGCGGTGCCTGCCAGGCCCTGGAGTGTCACGCAAATTTGAGTGCATCGTGTGGACCACTCCTCACATTTGCACAACACTTGAGCGGCCCTTTCATGTGGAAAATGCCATGCAAGAAGGGCAAGAGACATAAGAGGAATAAGAATTAGAAAGAAGACTTTAAAGTGAAATCCTTTGCAGATGATATTATAATAATGTTGGAAGATCCAATGAGTGGTCTAGAATGGTGAATGTTTAGAATAAGAGAATATGACAAAGTTGCTGGCTTTAAAGTATATACTGATAAAACTAAAATTTTAACAAAAAATATGAATGCCCAGGAGAAAGGAGAATTAAGTATAAAATCAGGATTAAATATTTGGGCATAACCTTAACATCTAATAATCAACAGTTATATGAAAATAACAATGTTAAGGTTTGGGAAAATATTTTAAAAAGACCTTATTAAATGACACAATCTAAGGCACTTTCCACACCATACCCCATTAGTGTGCTCTTCCATTACAATCTCAGCATTGCCATTCACATGATGGTAGCAGGTTAGAAGCACTCTCTTCTGCACCCTTCCGCCTTAAGCAGATAAGTAGTGGTACTGCCACCAGTGTTCTTTCTGAACTACAGCCTCCTTGGCCACTCACTTTCCCTGCCTTCACCCCACCCCACCATCCCTCATTGGTTGAGAGTTTTTTGGGTGTCATACTAGCAAAGCAATGTTGTAACAACATGATGGAGCAGTACACTATAGTACTTTTGTATTATAATGCTTAAAAATGTATTAAAAATAAAAAGTTTTAACTCAAAGGAGAAATTTAAAATAAACACAGATAGGTGATAGATTTTGAAGTTACTGTGGGAACAGCTGTGGGAGGGACAAGCTGGGCACACCACACCCTGCCCACTCCTGGATCTGGGAGGACAGGAGGTGCAATCAGGTGCTATTACAGTACCACACTGAGCCGGCTGATGGGATTGAAATGTTAAAGGGGGCTTATACCATTTCTGGAAATGGTATAAGGTGGTTTAGCAGTCCTTGGGGACAGGAAAGCGGCTGGATAGTGATGACATCATGTGGTAGCATGACTCCTGGACTGGAAACAATACACTGCTGTTGTGGGATAGTGACATCATGTAGAAATTGCCTAAATCTCTCTTTGATGGGAAGAAAATCAGTTATTATAATGATGGTTTTCCCTAAATTGATGTCCTCATTTCTGATGATACCCATCATTTTCTGAAATACTCCATTTTCAAATTGGTATAAAGTGCTATCAAAGCTTTTGTGGGCTGGTAAAAAACTAAGGCCCTTTCCTCACGGGGGGGGTGAAACGGGGCCGCGCACGCGGGGGCAGAGCTTACCCGCGAGTGGGTTGCTCCGTCCCTACGGAGAGCGCGGATCCGCCGTTCTAAACGCCACCGGATTTCAGCGGCGCTCGGCAGCGTTCGGCGGCGCTCGGCAGCGCCCAAAATGGCGGCCGGCAGCTTCCGGCGGCGCTCCGCCAATCAGGACAGCGCACCAGCCAGAAGCCCGCCTGCGGGCAGATCTGCAGGGACACGCTACCGCATCTCTGCAGTTCTTCATCGGGGGCTGCCACGGGGCAGCGCGGGTGAGTTTTATAAAAACCACTTGCGAAGGTGGTTTTTATAAAACTCACAGCGCCACCCCCGCGGCTGCGCTAGAGCAGTTTGAGGTCTAGAACCTCACTTTTTTTAACTGCTCTAGCGCACACCCCCGGTGAAGAAGACCTCCAAGAGAGGTCACCCTAGTGTGGGCAATATGCCCATGTGGAAATGGTTTAAGAATAAAGTGGAAAGTGTTAATTGATGCAAAGGAAGAAAGAAGATTAGGAGTACCAGATTTAAGAGGCTTTCTGCTTAGTGTGGATAAAAGAATGGATTACACTAGAAAACAAAAAGTTTTTACAATTGCAAGGGCACAAATTAAAATTGGGTGGCACATATACCTTTGGTATGGTAAAGTTAAAATGAATGTGGGATTTAAAAATCTTATTATAAGACGAATGTTAGTTAGGGTATGGGAAAAATATAAAAGGAGGTTTGGATTCAGGGTTGGCTGTCCCTGCAAGAGGCATTTTATAGAAGTGCTTAATAAGATACAAAGATACAAAGAGCTGCTGAAGGTAGACGAGGGCACCTGCAATATTAAATAATTACAGTATTTGGAGCAAGAAGGACATAAGTTACAATGGCTTACATATTTCCACTTAAGAAAAAGATTTAAAGAGGACAAGGAAAAATTAATTTTGAGGGAGATAAAACCAAATTTGAAAAATTACTAGGTTCAGAGGACACTCACTTGATTTCCAAGATGTATAAATTGTTGTTAAGACATAATACTGAGGAAGAACAGATAATGGAAGACATGATATACTAGGCTCAGAACCTAGGGTATAATATTCAACTGAATCAGTGGGAAGAAATCTGGATGAAAGGACTAAAATTTACCTGTCATAATGCACTTAATGAAATTTTCTATAAAATAAAGTTTTAATGGTATATGACCACTAGTAAATTAGTTAAAATGTATAAAGGTATAAGCAACAAATGTTGAAAGTATATAGTAAACATTTTGGGATCTTCTATCATTTACGGTGGACATGTAAAAAAGGAAGGAAATGTTTGCTATTATTTTGTGAACAGATACAGAAAAAAAAAATGAAAACAGAGATATTGTTTAGGCCTGAATTGTTCCTCCTGAACATGATGGGCAAAGATGATAAAAAGGAAAAATGATACAGAAATCTGATAAGTTTTATGATAGTAGCTGCAAGAATAGTATATGCAGAATATTGGGAAAACAGTGATATACCTAAAATGGAAGAATGGATGCAAAAACTGATGGACCTGGCAGAATTGGATAAATTAACAAAGGCCGATTAAAGAAAATTCAGCAGAATCCTATCTTAAAGTTTGGAAACCTTTTACAGACCACTTAAAGATCGGAAATGGGGACATAGCAATATTTGGTTTTGATATGTAAAAATTAAAAAAAATTATTATAGAGAAATAGATGGTATAGAATTTAGTTAGAGAAGAGATGATTAGCTTTAAATTAGTGCCTACACTTTGAAAAAATTGGGAATTTCAAGGGGGAGATTCAGTTAGGGTTCAAGAATTAAATTAAATTTAGTGAAATGTTTTGTTATAAACCATTTTTTGTATTATTGGTTTGTGTTATTTCTTTTTCTTTCTCTTTTGTTCTTTTTACATTTACATGTTTTACGTTATTAGGTTAGGTAGGTTCAAATGTTGTATGTCTTATCTTAAAGTAAATCAATAAAATTATTGTATTAAAAATAACTTCTATATTTCTTTTACTTATAGATTTTTAATCTGTACTCCTTTAATTGACTTGTGTCCCTTTATTGAGGAATAATGCTGATGATAATAATAATTCTGGTACATGTAAATAGAACAGGGCTACATATATACGTACATAACATGGCTGTAGTAATTTATGCTGGTGCAGAGCGCTTCAGAAGATGATGCAGCTGAGAGCAACAATTCAGAAACCAAAAAAATATTAAAAAAAGAGGTTTGTTTTAGTTTGCTTATGGGGAAAGGGCTTTTCGTACTGTGCTGCATTGTTCATATTTGTTGGTTTTTAATGGATATGCTTTCAGGCAGTTTTTAGCCCTAGTGATAATTTAAATTATATTTTAACTTTTGTGTATTTTAGTGATGTGAACGTTTATCTGTCTTTGTTTTAATTTTTATAATCTACCTGGAGTCCTACAACTAGGGAAGAAGTGGGATATAAATTAACAGAAGAAGAAAGTGAGAAAGCAGTAGTGGTCCTGGTAGCGGTAGTCATGGTGGTATTAGTAGTAATAAATGTAAATCTCCTCTGCCTCGTGTCACTAAATACTGTGTCCAGCTGGGAACAGACCTTCTCTCTTCCCTGCCTTACCTCACCACATTGTGCTCCTTGAAGATTCCAGTTGGTTCATTTCCAAGGATGACAAATAAAGCCACAAAGCGTGGGGACGTAAGCTGGAGTGTTTAGCTCTTACGCCCCCCAAATTCTATTTATTTATAAAAACTAACTGAGTTATATCCAAACCACCAAATTAACTGTAATTTTTTTAAAAAATAAGAGGGTTATGACCATTTTAGATCATTTTAAAATCTATTTTGATGTCCCACTAAACACAGCGGATAGGATTGTGTGTCCTAGATCAAAATGTAATCCTCAGAGCGTACTGATGAGTTCTTTTAGATGAATGGAAGAAAAAACTATGGATTCAGAGGATCTGTTCTCTTAAAGGTTATCTGATTTGGCATGCGGATCTGAGAAAGGTTTGCGCCAAACATCATGTTTGTTTAGTGAGCTCATATTTGTCCCATGGCTGGATTTGTGCTTCATACTTTCCATTTTAAAAACAGTGAATCTCTATCTTCTATCATAGAAAAACTGAAATATTAATATCTATAAGACAGTAGAGTATATGGGGTGGGGGGTGGGGATGGTTTCTAGCTGATCTCTATTGGTTTTGAAAAACAAACCAAAACATTTTTGTTTGGGCAGTTTAAATAAGATCAGCTACCAAATAACAATATGGAGTTTGAAACTTCAGAAATGTAATGAAGAATCTCAGTAGTGAACCAGTATGTGGAAACACATATAAAATCCTTTTAGCCATTTTCTATCATTTTAATGCACTTAGTCACTTCTTTTGCAGAGGAGAAGAATCTTCCTGTAAGCATTAGCCACTTTGGGAATTCAGTTGCGCAAATATGAACTCAAATATGCAAACAGTAGTCTCAGCTGCTTATGGAAATGAACCAGAATGAAAGGTTCTGGCTAATTAAGTATGTCTTTATTTCTTGGAAGGTTTGACATATTCAACTCTGTTGCACAAAGGCATAAACTCTAACGTTTATCTTCCAGAAATAGTAGTGCATGATTAACGCAGATTCTAGCTTCACATGTGGTTGTACATTTTCTATGGTTGAGCAAGGAGGCATCCCACACCTTCTCGCACAAGCAGCTTTCACCCTGGTACTGAAGCCAGGTGCAGAGGCCAGATGGCACAACAACCTGGCTGACATGTTTATCAGGTGCCTGTGAGGTACACAAGCACAACTCTATATCCCCCCCCCAGTGCCGGAATTTTCCACCATGCGAGCTCAACGACTCCCCTCACTCACTCTGGATGCTGTTTCGCTACACAAGCAAGGGCTTTTCACCACACTGACATTAAACTGGGTCTCCACCTATAGCAGCATAATTTTCTTGATGCCTATTCAGAAGTAAGCACTGCTGTGTTCAGTTACCTCCAAGTAAGAGTGGCTATAATTGCAGGTGTGCAACATAGTCCTATTCAGGTTTGCCTAGAAGTAAGTCTGACTTTGTTCAACAGAACTTAGTCTTCGGTAGAGGTTCATGACTGCAGCCTGGGGAAAACCCCACTGAAGAAAGGGACTTATTTCTGAGTAAAAAATGCATATGAATTCATTGCAAAACTATAGCACCAATTAAGGCTGACCCTCTCATTTGATAATGAAGGGCCTACTATAAGCAAGTTGTTGGGGGTTGAAAGGGCAACACATTGTTGATTAAATGTTGATTTTTGCTTTATTACTGTGCTATTTTTACTACCAGACATGGCTGTGGGATTTTCTGCCTGGTATGCCAAAAAAACTTGGCTGGATTAAGGCATTATGCAACTTCGCTTGGGTAGGAACAGGGGAGGGGAGATACCATTTGCTATTCTGACTCAGGCAGTGAAATGTCTTGGATTATTCCTGGTGCCAGCTGTGGTATGCCTCAAACAGATGTATGCTGCATCCAAGACACAAGGGTTTGGAACATTTGTGAAACCAGCCACTTGATGTGAGCATGTAAATCATTAGTTTTTATGTGAAATAAAGTCACTGATTTAGATGGGAAAGTATTTAGTGGCAGCATTAATTTCCTTTAGTTTTCGCAACAGAGATTGAACCCAAGTTAACCACTGTTTTCACTGAAAATTATATGTGAATAGTTTCTGAGGGCTTTCTTAATATGAGATACTTGTAGATTGATTGATCCCTTAACACTTTCAGATGGGGAGGGGAAAAAAGTTAAGCCTCCAAGTCAGAAATGTAACTCAGCTCTTCATCCTTTTTCCTCTGTTTCTCTGTACGAAACTGCTTAATAACCAGTTGTTAATATGGTTTGTAGTTCACCAAAAATGAATTCAACCATCACAGTTTCATTCAGCTCAAGACTGCCATGAGGAATCCTAGTGCGCTAGTGGAATTAGCTGCTTCCTCAGGAATGAAAGAGAGAGTTGGATTCATTCCAATAGCTGCTAATAAAATCTCCACAGTAAATAGCAAATAAACTAGACACATACTGTGCCAGACTTCATCTTTCTTCATTGCAAATTAGCAAGGCATGGCATTTTAAAGGTCCTTGCTTCAGATATCACATTACAGGACATCTGAAATCTTGGGCTGAATTTGAACTGTAGAACGGTTTCCTGAATGAGTTCATCCCCTTCTGGTATCTCAGTCTTCAAGATAGATGCCCATGTTATTTTGTATTTTGCTTTTACTCTCCTGAGTTTGGGGAACTGAGCTGATGTATGAACTTGAAATGTGGAAGTGTTAGTTGTATATGTGTCAGATTTCATACCAGTATTAACTTTGAGTGACAAAGCCATAATTTTACACAAGTTTCAATGATATTCTTCACCCTGTTCTGCAAACCAGCACGTAGCTCCGTAATAAAGATTTCCTTTTCTAGCTAGAATATTGTGTAAACACTCCAGATATAGACAGAAAACCTTGTGAGATAGGGGAGGCAAAGTTCTAAACTCCCAAAATCAGCATTTCTCATGCAGGTGTTCCCAGATGTATTGCTCAGTGTACAAAACAAAAGCAACCACACTAAATTCACCTATATTCTATCTCTGAAATCTGAATGCTGCTTGTTTGCCATGGAGTAGAACTGCAGGTTTGATCTTGCATGCTGTTTCTAACTCTCCCAGCAGAATTCCTTTGTGTGGAATGTGTTGTACCTTATTACATTTGTATCCTTGCTTTTATTTAGGGCAGTGTCAGCATTTCCAATATAGAGTCATATACCAGAACTTGTCAGGATTTGTTATTTGACTCCAGAGAAGCCTTTTGCTTGTGAGAAGCTGCTCTGAATCCCACAGTTATTTTTGCCATGCGTATAAAACTTGTTTGACCACTTAAAACACAATAAAGGGATCGTTGTTTGGTTTTTGTTAGAATCTCTTTGTTTGAGGCGAGTATTTTGTGTTCATTGATTTTATGTTATGCTCTGAACCTCTGATTTACCTCTTGCACATTAGCCCAGAAACAGCAGAGCTGACTTCTCACAACTGTTTCTCTTCTTCACCAGTTGAACCATCCTAAAAGCAAGATAAAATCATTTCCCTTTTGGGAAAAATTCATTAACTGAAGATACAGTCCAGATCCATTAAAGTCAGTAAGAATGTGCTGTTAGCTTCAAAGAACTGTAGATTGCAGCTGCAGAATTAATGAGTTCAATATAGCAAATTCTGTAGTCTACATTACAAACTAAGCTAGCCTTTCCTATGGAAATTCTGGACTATCTGGCATTAGAAATGAGTGACTTTTTCCTTAAGAGGTCAATACATTCTTACAATGATGTTTGTGGTTATTATTCTTGTGTGGGGCATGTCCTCTGTAATATTATTGCCCAGTATGAAATTGACTGGTTTATCAATTACTGAGAAGTGTATTTCAGTTGTAAAGGTATTACACAGTGGGAAGAGCTCTAAAATTTGTCAGACATGTAGTCCAAGGTACCCCAATAACTGGGGGAAAATCAAACTGGAACATTAATGTATCACAGAACAAGAAAAACAAGTTGTGACTCCAAGTCAATGAGGCACTTCTTGCCTAACTAGAAAGCTGAAATTTAGCACATTAGCATTCTTTGATTGTCAGATTATAAGAAAACTCTCCTGCAGAGATATTTGTAAGTCTCTTTCTAGATATGGGAGGGAAAGGTTTTTCCCTATTGCCGGCTCATGCAGGAAGCAAAAATTTGGTGCAGATGTAGGTGATCTCTTTTACTAGAAATGTCTAAAAATGGGAACTCTGGGCATGAAATACCGTTCCTTGAAAAAAATCTGGGCAATCTGTGGAATAAAAGAACACTGACCTGTGAGAGTTCCATTGCCTTTGGGGATTGAATCTGGGGAAGGAAGCATTTTCTGAAATGGATACTAACAGAGATACTAACTTCTGCTCTGGGTGACTTTATAAGCTTGAATCCAATTGTTAGTCCCCACTAGTGAATCAAGTGAAACTATGTAAGTCAACACTGACATTAAGTTCCATTGATTCAGTGAGTCTCCCCTACTTGGAATTAACAGCTGGATTCCAGCAGTAGAAAGCACGATTAAAACTAAGTCCTAAGTTCAGTTGTCAACAATTGATTGAATGGGCCTGGCTCTATTTGGGACTCAGCTACAGGGTGCAGCCTATACCTTAAAAAATATAAATTGAACAAACTTTATTTAGAAAGAATCCAAAGATGGAAACTGAAGCAGACTGAGAAAGTCTCCAGGAGGATATTTTAAATATAAGTAAGTGGACAATAAATTTTTAAAAAATGAAAATTAATTTACAATGTGTTTTGCTCATGGGGCAAATTCATATCTGTGTATCTTTATATTAACTGGAATTGTCTAGCTGGAAGAGAAATCTTAGGATCATAGTAAATAGCATATTGAAGTATAATATTCTTAGATGCACATTTTCAAAGTTGCAGCAGGTATGTGTATATGTTAAGTTAGATTCTGTAGATGGCAACTATATGTGCAAACTGGAATCCATGTGATAGAGTAGTGTAATAATAGTGTCCACACTGAATAGAATTTGGATTTAGGATGCAGATTGGACATATACTGATACTTACAAAGACATGGGATTTTACAATATGGTACTGGTATATTTTTTTTCTGTCTGTATGGAAAATGGCATTATACAAACTGGAAATAATGTTCAAGATTATTGCTTGCTCGGGGATTATTGCAATCTGCTTGCTCAGGGATTTAATGAGGACAGCGAGTCCCATGTTGTGGCACTTTTGTGACTCTTCATCAGTCCTGCATCTGCAGTTTTACATAATAAATCTCATTGAGTTACGGAGTACTGCTGGCTAGGGGAAACAAAATCAGAGTAATGGCGCATTGGACAGAACCACTTGTGAGCAAAAACATTCTGTGTTGGCATTTCCAAGTCTTTCTGTGTTGAGATTTTCATGTCAATATGGTTATGATCACCATCCCTAAATGGGCACATTGGCCATGCATTCCTAAGTGTGTCCACTGTTTTGACATGAATGCTTTATGTAACATGAATACTTTATGTGCCAAAAATGGTTTCATTAAACTAATTCCTACTGTAGCATTACTTCTTAGTGTGTACAACATTTAAAGAGTTCATCCCACACAGATTTCCAAAGCTAAGATGTTAATTATGCTTTAGGAATTCATTTTAACATAAGCAAGCATACTAAGTTGATTAAAAGAAATGTTTACAACAACAAAAACAAAAAAAGAATCCCACATTAGTCTCGGCACAACCTTCTGCTGAATATGACTTTCAAATCAGGTAATAGTAACTTTATGCATTGGGATTAGACTCTCCCATCCTGCCCACATCTTCTCAACTTGAAATAACATTGGAGCAGAAGTTAGTGTATTTATATAGTGAAACACAGGAACCCTGTCCTGATGGTTTTAATCATAGCTCTCACTATGTGGTAATTAGGGGCCCTATCCTAATGTTCCGTTTTTCCTTAAACATTAAAATGTGCTGGAAGTTTATGTTTTCAAAGGTATTTGCCACTAGCACAGTGACATTTACGTGTAGATTTCCTAAAGGAGACAAAAATCACACATCTGATGCCCAAACTAGTTTATATTCAAACTCAGTTGGGATCTTCTGACACAATTTAAAATTCCTACTAAAAAGCACTGCTGTTCAAGAATTAGCAGACAACGTATTTGATTATCATCTCATTTGATTCCCTTGTACACATAAATAAATCTGACTTTTTGTACATATGATGTGTTTAAGCTGGTAACCTGAGAAGCAATGGCAGTTTCCTACATGTTCATGTATGGACCAAAATTCACACATTTTATCTGGATGGAATATTCATATGTGGTAACTGTTTAATTGAATTGATTTCTTTGCAAGAATTTTCATATGTTGCTATGACTATCCTTATCAGCAGAAAGATTTCCTGGGGAATAATCTGAGAGAACAGTCTTCCAATCAAATGGAACTAGCTTAGCTTACACCTTAACTTATAGTGCAGTCCTGTGTGTGCTTACTCAGAGGAAAGCCTTAATTACTTTAATGTGATTTATTCTAGATAAGTGTAGGACCTCAGCCTTCTTTAGCCCCTATTAATTGTTCCTGCATTATGTTCATTATGGTTTTTTTCCAGAGACAGCTTTCCATGTAGCAAAATCATGTACAAAAGGGTACTAATATTTGAATAGAACCTACATGTGTCTATTCTCCCATCTGTTTGTTTGGACAAGAAATGAACAGTGAGGGAATCTAAGCCCCAGCTTTCTTGTCTGGCAAAGAATGCATACAGATTCCCAGGGGTAGCAGTCAGGATATATGCTTGATGTGTTTCTAGCCTCCATGAATGGAAGCACTTCAACACACCATCTTTAAAAGCATTTGGGATGACAGTTCATGCATCTCTCTCTTTAGAAGTGGACAGGCATATTGGAGGACAAACGTATCTGAGCCTTTTTGAAGCTTTACTTTTGACAGATGTTTTCAAATGCATGCCAACTTTTTCTGAAACTTCTTTTGGGACTAAACAAATTTAACATAAGAACTCTTTTTAAATAAATGTGCTGGGAATAAAAATGACTGGCAAAGGACTTTGTGCAGATAGATATCTTACAGATCGCTGCTTGAAGTGGTTTAATACTAGATTGTAACTTACGGTTTCTAAATTTCAGGTAAAAGGGTGTTTTTCCTTGTTCTTCTTCCACAAATACCCAAAAAACTGTAGCTGACATTTGAGAATAAGATATCCCTGACTTTAGCTTTTCCTCACAGATTGCAAACCAACTTCCTTTTCCTTAAAAAAAAAAAGATTGATCAGGTATACCTCAGTGTTTGTTTTTCATTTCCTCTTGTTGAGTGCTCTGTCAAGACAAGATTGCTTAATACCTGAATACTCGTCTGTACAAACAAACACAAATTAGATTTCCTAGTTTGTACTTGGCTTATAGTGCCACAATTTGGCAGTATTCTCATCATGGATGCTTAAACTTTAAAGGAGGTTTGCCAAGTACAAACTGGAGATGGCTGCTGCAGCTTTAATAGTTGTCTAGAGGAATGATTCTTAATCTGGGGTCCAGGGACCCCTGGCAGTCTGCAGAGTCCTCACAGGAAGTCCATGAAGCCCTGTTGTGGACACCTCCAGCAGTGGCAGCAACAGGGACACAGCACTGGAGGGAGTGCAGATGCCATACTTTATTTGCAAACAAGGGAAGAGTTTGAGAATGCACACACACCTGCCACCATGTTCACCAGGAATGCAGCAGTAGGGGTTGTGGGTAATGAGGGACATGGCAATAGGTGTGTGTGAACACTCAAACTGCTTCTCATTTGCAAACAAGGGAGCAGTTTAGGTGCCCACACCACCCCCACCCCCTTTACCACATCCCTGATGAAAGGGACATAGCAGCAGGCATGTGTTTGTACCCAAACCTTGAAACTGGAGGCCAGAGTTCGAATCCCCACAAAGCCATGGAAACCCAGTGGGTGACCTCAGACAATTCACATTCTCTCAGCTTCAGGGAAAGGCAAAGGCAACAAATCTTGCCAAGATACCCCCCGTGATAGGTTCATCTTAGGATCACCATAAGTCAGTTCTCAAAAGGGAGAGACATGGTGGCTAGAAGAACCTTCCCCTGTTGTTGTATGCCTTCATGACACTTCTGATTTATGGCAACCCAAAGGTGAACCTATCACAGGACTATTTATTTAATTTTATTTTTTGCAGGATTTGCTCAGAGCAGGTTTGGTTTTGCCTTCCTCTAAGGCTGATTTGCCCAAGGTCACTCAATGTCTGAGCAGGGATTTGAATCCTATGCCCTTTCTGCACCTTACCTCTTCCTGGCGCGGGGGCGCGGGAATCACACAAGCAGCCTCTTGCAAGAGGCTCTCGCATCCCCGCTGCTTCAGCTCTGTAGCTGTTGCCTGCTGGCCGGTAGGCAGCGTGAGGGCACCGCCTCTTCCTTCCGTAGTGCAGCCGGACATTTTCCCAGGCTGTGCTGGGGGAGGAAGCACGAGGGCCATGTCTCTGGAGGCTCCACATGCACAGTAAGTGTGTGTGGGGCCTCAGAGTGATGCACGATCGAGCACCATTTTCGGCTACAAGCCAAAAATGAAATAGTGTGCGATCGGCACCTGCCGGCCCTGGCAGCATCACGCGATTGCAAGAACGTCATGTGGACCGCTCCTCACAATCACGCGACACTCCAGAGGCCCTTTTGCATGGCAAATGCTGTGCGAAAAGGGCCCTAGTCTCCAGAAGCCATAAATAAATAAATCTAAATTTAAATATTTAAATAATGAGTCTTGATGCTCCCCAACAACAAATTATATTTATAGGGGGCCTCTAATGCAGAAAAAATTAAGAACCACTGGTCTTGAAGAATTTCTGCAGGTATTGCTTGTTATTTGGTAGCATGGAAGGCAAGACTTGCTGATGTTCCATCTTCTACACAACCGTTAAAGGTACAGGAACTAGCTTCTGTTTTCACTCTGACAAATCTGCTTTGAAGGACTAGGAATATTTCAAACGACTCTGTCACATAAAGCTATAAGTAACATTTTCACATTGTTTGTACTGCAGGCCACCATGCCTGAGAGTCATTGCCCAAATCATGTTCAGTTAGTTCACCACAGATCCCTCACATCCGCAACCTATATGCAACCCATCCTGTGACAAACTATTGCTCAGCCCAACAGTGAGCTGTCTGCTTTGACTTCTTCTTTTGATGGTAAACCAAGGTGGCTTCCTTTCTTGAAAACTATGGGAAAGTCTCTTACTGTGTAATGATAGGGTACCTCTTTTGGTTTTGCTGGTTTTATTGCATTAAGGCATACTGAAACAACTGCACTCCGCCCTTTTTTCTTTCTTTCCTGTTACACTGAACAAGTAGATTAGATTGCATTGTATTTATCAAGATCATCAAAGCTCCTTAACCATATCATAAAAGGGGGAAGAGTATGGTGTATGGCATAAATGCATTAGTATATTTTAAATCAATTCATCTTCAGAGTATCCACTCACATCTTATACAAAATTATCATCTTTAGAAATATGCTGCAAAACACTCAGATTAATTGAGTGTTTTGTGACTCCAACAACAAAAGAACACATACACATTAATTTAGGATGTGTATATATCTATTTTCCTGGTCTAGATGAAGTCTCTAGGGCAGTGGTTCTCAACCTGTGGGTCCCCAGATGTTTGTGGACTTCAGCTCCCAGAAGCCCCAGCCACTATGGTCAATGCTCAGGGCTTCTGGGAACCGAAGTCCAAAAACATCTGGGGACCCACAGGTTGAGAACCACTGCTCTAGGGTAAAGATAACTGGTGTGTTATTCTGTATCCAACTAGATTAGCAGACTAGAATAATTAGCAGTAGTATCTGGAGTGCTTGAAGTAAACAAGATCCAGGTTGACCAACTTAATTTTTTTTTAAAAAAACTGTACTTGCTTTTCCTGTTAAACAGTACAGGTATGGCTGATACTTTTTTTACCAGCAGAATAATGCTCAGATTTGTTTACAGTGTCCTATTCAATGTGAAGAGTAAAGCTCAATCCAGATAATGTGCAGGTTTAAGCCAAAATAAGAAAGAATCTTGGCTTTGATTTTTATGGACCCACAAAATGTCGACAAGTATTTGATACTGGTTTCAAAGATATAGCTAGGAAGCAGCTTCCCAAGAGCACCACAACAGCTTGGTTGAAGAGCTGTTGGCTACTTTATTTTCATCTGGTCTGGATTAGTAGGAGGAGTCTAGCAAGGTTCTTCCAAAACATGCGGTGAGTAGTTAGTGCTTTCCCTGTTGAAGTGGCTGCATCCTTGCATTAGTACTGGTCTACAAGTTCCACAGCAGAAGTTTAATCAGAGAAGATCTGGGTCTCATTAAGTGCTTTCCACTGGAAGTGTTTTCATATCTGGTGCCCTTGAATAAATACACATGACGTCAGCAAGCCAAATCATGACTGTGCTGAACTCCATGTTGGCTACTGATAAATCAATGGACCAGAAAGTGGAATTACATGGGACAGTGATGACTGCACAGAACCAGTTACTGAGTACTATTTGCCTGCAGAGTAAAACAAAACACACACAGACACACACAACCCAGCTCCTCTTTGAGTTACTTCCTTGTCAACTTTTTGTTGGTGTTACAATGACTGGAGAGGCTACTCCTCAAGATTCTCCCATTTGAGAATTAGAAAAAGTAGGACTGACAATGTTGTGAAGATAGTAGGCTGATAAAATAATTATGCTGTTGTTTTTATGCTTTTTGAATAGAGTGCTAGGAAAGATCCAAGTTCTCAATTTAAGTGCCAGACGTGAAGAGATCTGCATATGTTTTGCCTTTACAAAAATGCAGCCATGAAGAGTTGAAATGTGACTGTAGAAGCAATATGACTCCTTATCTTTTCTCTTGTGTTTAGAAAAGGAGCCAGCAGGGATTTGGACTGAAAAAAGAACTGTCATGTGTCTCTTCTGCTTCTCTTGAGTATTGTGAACTAAGTATTGTTTACTTGAACCCTGTTAAACTGAAGGCAGAAAAGATAGACACTGAGAGAGAAGGGACAACTAAAACAATGAAAAGAGTTCATTTTTATAATTGCTTTGAAATTATTGATTAAGGGTAACCAACTGTGTTTTTAAGAGTCTAGAAAGATAAGTAGAAATCGAATTCCAGTTACAAAAACTTGGGGATGAGATAAAAAAATCAGATCAGAGAGGACATTTAGATAATAGGGAAAACTACAACTTCTTAGAAGTGGTCCAGATACAAATCTTGGTTGCACTACTTTACCTCCAATAAGAACAAGAATTGATGTTGTCTATTTAATGGCTTGTGCAACCACCTCAGGCATCAACAGAAATTAGTTGGTTAGCAAATTAATTATGTAAGTAAAGACTTCATTAAATTGTCCAGGAAATTTGAGAAACAAGGAATTAGTAACATGATGTAGAAAGACCTCTTATCATTCCCTCAAAAAGCACACTAAACAAAGTCATGGAAAGCTGACTAGATTTAGCTAGACAGAGAATCATAGAATCATAGAATCATAGAAATGTAGAGTTGGAAGAGACCACACGGGCCATCTAGTCCAACCCCCTGCCATGCAAGAACACTCTCAAAGCACTCTCAACAAATGGCCATCTAGCCTCTGCTTAAAAACCTCCAAAGAAGGAGATTCCACTGCACTCCAAGGCAGCATATTCCACCGGTCCTTACTGAAAATTACTTGTTCAGAGACCCATGAAATAAATAGTTAGGCTTTTTGAATAAAATTATTTTTTTAAAAAAGAAATAAATAGTTAGGTTTAAAGTTATATTTGTGTCATCTATATTACATTAGTCACTATTTTAGAGTGATATATCTGGATTTTTTTTTTTCTTTTTCACTAGGCTGATTTTGCAAGCCCTAACCTGACTTCCAGAATTCCTGTGTTCCAGGGTCAGTGTAGACTTGACTCTTACCATGTAATTTCTGTGGGAAAGATCTGCACAAGCACAGGACAATTTAGGGCACTTGTTTGATCAGAGGACCAAATGAACAGTTGTCGCATCGATCCTTCCCTGTCTTTTCACAGATTTACATTGATAGATTTGATATTGATGTTGAATCCTTGGATGTCACTCACTAGAATCTCAGCGATGACAATCTCATTTCAGTAGCTGCAGGTCTATCTAACAAACATAGTTCACCTTGAAATCACATAACCAGTTCCTAAATATCAGCTTTAAATGCAAACTGTGATGGGCAGTGGCTTTGGCCCATGGGATACTGCAAAAGAAGCTTGAGGACTTCCTGTTAGAAGTGCTTGTTGTTTCTAGATACTAACCTACTTTGGAGAAGGGAGGAAGACACTGGTAGCTCAGCAGTATTGATGGATGCTGCTGGGCTGATAACAGGTCTTTCTGCAGTGTCCCGGGTCAGACGAAGACATTTTGCTGCCTAAGGCAGAGTAACAAGCAGCATGAATACAATCAAATTCAAAGTACATAATATCCAAAGCCAGACAAGTGATGTTGGCAAATGAGGTGTATAATCCCACAACCTTATTTCATTGTCCCTGACAGTAAAAGTACCCCACCATGCCCACCTGTTGTAGGAAGACTTCAACTGGCACACACCCTAAGGGGAGCATCTTGCTTGGGCCAGGTTACTGGGGGGAATCTGCCTGATTGTGGCTGCATTGACCAGCTGTTGTGAGATTTGGGATGAAGCTTATGTAGCAGAACGTCTTGTTCTTGCAGGATTTAGGATGCTCACAGGGGCCCTCATCTCAGGGTAGTTCTGGTGGGCCTTAAATAGTCCCACAGCATGTGGGCTGGCCTCTTTTGTACTAGGCTTGTATGTCTAGTTGTCTCTTGATGCAATATATTAATGACAAAATAAATAATGAACACTTTGCTCCTTCTTCATGACTCTGGTGCCTAGTTGCCTGATGGCATGACTAGACTTGGTTGCATCAGCAGTCTCAGATATCCCACTGTGCTGGTCCTCAAATCCTACATATAATATGTGGTCAGATAGAACCACAATTCAGTAATATTGATATTGTGTAAATTTATGTATAGAAGGTTAACTCCCTACCATCTCCAGCTAAATATCCAAAGTGTGAATGGCATCTTTGATGATCACTGTCAGCCAATATTAATAATACTATCTTAGAAGAAACAACAACTACAACTCTTTATGACATAATCTATTGGGAATACATATGTGTTGCTGTTGTGTGCTTTCTTATGGTGACCCTAAGGCAAACCTACCACAGGGTTTTCTTAGTAAGATTAGTTTGCAGAGGGATTACCATTGCCTTCCTGTGACTTGCCCAAGGTCACCCAGTGGGTTTCCATGGTTAAGCAGGGACTTGAACTGCCATCTCCAGAATTCTAGTCCAATACCTACACCACTACATCATGCTGTCTCTCTACATGCAGCAAATCCCATGTTCAATCCATGAAGTGGATTTTGATTGAATGCTGGAAGGAGCTTCTTGATGGTAAGAGCTATTTTGCAATGAAACCAATTACTTAAAGAGGTAGTGAATTCTGTTTCTCTGGTCACCATCAAAAGGAGGCTGGACAGCTACCTGCTGGTGACTGTTCTAGGTGGAGTTCCTGCACTGAGCTGAGGTTGAACTCTATGGCCTATAACAGCCTTTCCAACTCTATGATTCTATCTGAGGCAGCTGTTGCCTTTGAGAAAACAGCAGTGGACCACAATGGTCTGACTCAGTTTTTGTTTTATTTGTTCCTGTGATCTTCTGTATATTTGCTGTGGCTCATAGAATTGTACAGTTAAAGAAGATAACACCACAAAAATTAATTTTATGTGGAAGATTTTCCCTGACATATGTATTCACCTTTTAAAAGAAAGTTACACACTTTTCGTAACATATCTTAGTACATTCCACATTGAGATATGGCTGGTTCCTTCATTCCAAAACATCAATCATAAGGGTTCTTTGGCTAAATCATGCCCCTAGTAGCATCAGAGTAACTTCATCATTGACTAATTAAGCCCTCAGGGACTCTGTGGTCATGCATGTATAGGTTTTGGAGCTTAGTTAATCGTTTTATTGATGTGTTTGAGAGGAAGAGTAAAATCTACTGTTTTTCTCTCTTAATTGTGTCAGTGTTTAGCAGAGAAGAGTTACCATCAAGGTCAGTAGATCACATTGTGAAAACGGCAGAAATAATGATATAAAACAGACTTAGTGAGAAAATAATCTCCCATTTTTGTGTAGTTTCCTAGGAGGAAGTCTGCTTTTAAAACTGCAGACACATAAGGTTTGAGACCATTTGTGGCAATGTAGCTGAAAATGTTTTTCAAAGCCACTGTGGAGTGAGTTGGAACCATCAATTTACACACTAATCTGGATTTCATAAAGTTTAAGTTTGCTTTGTGTTATGGCGATATCTTATCAAAAGCTGGTTAACCAAAATTCATCCCAGCTGCATTAATATTGGCAAACTGTGAAGCTGAGAGAATTTAAAGTAAATGATTTCCCAGCATGAAAACAGAACGAAACTGGGAAGCTATCTTCCATCCCCTATTGTTGCTGTTGAACTCAGATTTATGATTTTGAAATAATTTTTTTAGATTGTTGGAGTTTGATCTTAGAAGTGTTGAAATTTAGGGACCTAGAAAGCACTTCAGCAGAGATTATTGAGAAAGTCCTACAGTAAGTGAGGCATGAGGTTAATACTGTGTTGTGTGCCTCCAAGTCATTTTCAGTTTATGGCCACTCTAAGATGAACCTGTCATGGGGCTTTCCTGGCAATGTTTGTTCAGAGGAGGTTTGCCATTACATTCTTCTGAGGCTGAGAGAGTATTACTTCCTCAAGGTCACCCAATGGCTGAGCTGTAGTTGGGTCAAGAGGTAAATGTGGTAATAGAGACTGCCCGTCTGACCGCTGTTAACTGAAGTTGTCCATGTCTCTCACCTTTGGCCGTATTGTGATTCAACAACATCTGGAGAGCCGCACTTTCAATTTCTGGAATGTGCTTTGGGCTAGAATGCTCAGGTACAAGGACTCTTCTTGTGCATCTATCCTCCAGTCTACAACATGTATCTTTCACAATAAGCTACATTAGTAAGTTCATAATTTTTAAAAACAGGCACTCATTAGTCAAAGAGTGAATTACATCAAAGAAACTGGCAAACAACAAATGGTATTATTTCTTTTGTTTGACATGTTTGTATTAGCTCTATTGTTACTGAACTGACAATTTAAAGATTCAGACTAGAATAAATAAAGCATCTACATCCATATACTTCCTATCATTACAAACTGTATCAAAACATAGAAACGAAAGGAATTTAACCTCTTTCTGAAATTCAGCCAGCTGTGGCAGGAGAAGACGGCAGATGTTTTACATCTCTCTAGATTTAAAAATAAATATTTTTAAAACCTGTTTTTCATTTGCAAAGGTGATGGCATAGTATCCCCCAAATCTGTTATCTATTAGATAAACCAGCATTTTGTGTTTGGTTGCAGTCTCATGACTTTTAAGCAAGCCTTTCAAAGCTCATGCAATTTGTGAATATGTTGGATGGGAACCCCCGCTGTGGTTATACTATCATTTTAAAGACCAAGCCATAAGGATTCACCCAGTAATTCCCCAAGTGAACCAAGAACAAACTTGAAGAGATGCATATGATTATTTTTTAACCTTCTATTTACATGTTTTAATTGAAGTACAGGAAATTATGACTCTGTAGTAGGCCAGACTGTGAAATACAGCTGAAATTTAATATATACACACACACACACACACACACACACAAGCAAGCCAATCTTTTTGTTGCGAGTGGACATAATGCTGGGTACCACTCTTCCAGCCCAGGCTTTCATGGTGGACATGGTTCTTCATCACCATTTATTCTCTGTGCTTAATACTGTGGCCTGTTGCCCTAATACTTGGGATTGAAGGGCTACTTAGGTTACATGAGGTGGGCAACTATGGCAGACCCAAGGGGCAGTTTTGTTCTTCTGTGAGTCACATGCACTACCTAAAACACATTTTTAAAAAACCTGCAAATTTTGGAAGGGGTCATTTCTTTTTTTCGTTTTTTTTTTAAGGCAATTTTAAATGTTAAAACAGTGCTAAGAAGGGTGGCCATAACCTAATTAAAGAGTAAATTGCTGCTCTTGAAGACTTCCTGAAGAGGCAGTTCACTTTTCACTTGGCAGTCTGGAAAAGCTGAAGGTGGCAAAAACAGATCTGGAAAAAGTAGACCCTTACTCACCCCTTTATTACAAAAGTGTTTCTACCCTGCCATTCAAGAGGAGGACTTACACAGCCTGGCTCCCAGTTGCTGTTTGTCCCCGTTTTTTCTTTCTCTTTCAGCTATAACGTGTAGAAAGTACTGCTTATTCCAAGAGATGCAGCCAACTTCTCCTTTTAGCTGTTGCCATTTGGCACAGAGATGTTTCAAGGGAAGAAGAGGAATTGAGGAAAGCGTATGGATAGGTTGTCTAGCCATTGACCTGTGATCTTCTCTCTTGCTTCTGGATGATCCAGATATTACAAAAGAAACTGATTGTACAAAATGCTAGAGAATAATCACCATTATCCCCTGTCTATAGGTGTCCAGAAGCATAAAAGGTTGGGCAATATTTGAAAATACCAGATTGGGCTAAGCAGATATTTGTTAGATACAAACAGTTTTTATGTTGTTATCTTCAAGAATTGGTGTTTCAGTATTTAAGGCTGATAGAATCAGGTTATTGGAAATAGGCCTCAGTTATGAGCAGCAGCTATGTTCAAGGAGCTGAAGTGTAAATTTGCAAAGCAGCAAAGGACTTGAAGTGTAAATTTTATTTATTTATTTACTTACTTACTTACTTACTTACTTGCTTGCTTACTTATAGTTGTGCTGTTTAAGTATTTTTATATCATTTTTCAAAGTGGCTTATATTCCTAAGCCACACATACGCACACATGTCTCAAAATATAATACAACAGAAAGACCATATTAAAATTTCAAAGTGCAAAGCAAACAACAGTACACTAAAGAACATGCTGGATGCCTTCTGGAATAAAACAATCTTCAGATCCCATCAAATATAGACAGGGCTCCACCCACTGTTCCTTGTAAACATCTTGAACTAAACTACATAGGTGATCTTGGAGAAGGCTTGGCCTACCACGTAGAAGTTGGTGTCATTCATTGCCCTCAGCCATAGTCCCAACTCGTTATCATAGCCATTGGCTGGTAGTATCACAATAGTGATTCACATCACTACAGCAAATAGATATATCCTTTGTTGGTTATATGTGGATTTCACATCAGTGGGGTGATGAATCTGCTCCAAGTTCTAATTAAGGTGTTGAAAAAGGTATACAAGATGCTGAACCTGTTGGAAGTGGGATTCAGCACTTTAGATAGCTCCTTCAAAGTTTGGACTAAACCTTAAGCACATTCCATTGACATGGAAACCACCTGCGATGATAAGTTAAAATCCCAACATATCTCACTATTAGCTGTGGGATTTCAATTTGCATACGAATTTAAGCCTTTTGAGCCTGAAAGCTGGTTCTTTGTCTCTCTATCAGTGCTTTGGCTTAATCCATTCTGTGGCTCTGTGTGGTCCTCCTTGGCTCATTACACCCAGTAGCCCCATAGCTTGAAAGAAATTCTACATAAGAGAATGTCAGAGTGTACCTACCCAGTCAGTCACAGGAGTTTGATACTACTTTAAATGCCATCGTGCCACTGTGGAATCCTGAGATTTATATTTTGCTGAGGTACTAGGAATCCCTTCCTGTAGAGCTCCAGTGCTACAATTCATGGGAATTGGACTAGTGTTCATTAGCAAAGAATTCTAAGTACTTCATACACTATTAGTCATTCTATTCGATGACACTTGAAGTGATTTCAAACGTCTGGAACTGTGTAGGCTAGATACTTTTTCAGTAACCTTCCTACTGCAGTTATTATTCACATGTTCTCTTAAATAGCTCCCACTGAGTTTGTCTGAACACAGCCACTGTTCCTCTCTCACTGCTGGCACAGTATCAAAAGGCTGTGCTCAGCTGGGTTGCAGCAGAACATTTTTATTAATTTCCACAGGTCTTTGAAAAAGAACTTAACTGGACTCAGCCCCATATTTGACAGTAGCTGTTATTGCATTGTTTTTATAATTCTCTGGCAAACTGGATGTAAACCAGTAACTGGGAATCATTCGTTCCACTAGAGATGCAGAAGACGCAATGCTGAAAGCAGAAAATTAGGGGCAAGATTTCAAAATAGCACCAGATATTGCCTTCCTCCTTTAATTATACATAAATGTGAGGAATGTTATTTTTATATATGTGTTAATAACCAGATGCCCAAACAATCTCCTTGATACTTATTTTAAAATCTTCCAGTGGGGAAGGCTGGAAGTGAAATGCATGTATTCTGCTAATAGAGTTACTCAGCCTAATAAAATAGCTGTCAGTCGTTACTGGGCAAGAAATGGAAGATCTTATCAAATGTTTGGATTAAGAAACCAATTATAGCTCAAGTAAAAAGTATGATTTCTTCAGCCCCAAGGAGACCTTGAAGATAGTTCAAGTCCAATTACATTGGGATCAAGATGATATGTATGACTCTGTTCTATTATCCTGTTTGATTTGTAAAATATAATGGTAGACAGCTCACACTTGGACAAAAGTTTAATTAGAATATAAAATATGCATTGATATATTACTGTATTATTTATTTAATTTCAGATGGGGATCATGAAACAGGACAAAATATCTCAGTCATAATCTATGACTGTGATCTCTGAATATTGACTGTGATCTCTGAATATTGGAAACAATTGTGTAGTTGGCCCTCCATGTTTGCAGGTTTAGTTTTTCACAGATTTGATTATTCGCGAGTTTCTCCAACTCTTGCACCCCATACCTCAAGTGCTTCTTTTCCAGGGGAACCTTCCTTTTTGTAGGCTCTGACCAGACCAATGCCGCCCTTTAAAAATCTGCAACTCATCTTCCTTTCCCTCTATCAGTCACTTTCTGACCAGCTAAGGATGGCCCACAGCCCAGTTTCTCAGCACCACAAACCCTCTCCCAGTGCCCCCACAGACACAAGGAAGGAGACGGTTGAGAAAGAGAAAGTACAAGATTACCATGTCAACCCACTCCCTTTCTCTCTCCTTTCCCTGACTTGATTTGGACCTTAGGTGTCTGTTCTCCCCACCATGCCCCCTCTGTTTTGATATTCATGTTTCTTCCACTTTTGCAGGGGTCCTATAACCCTAACCCTAGCAAATATGGAGAGCCAACTGTAACACTTTAGGTGCAAAATGGATACAAAGCCTTTCACTGCAAAAGAAGTTTTAAATATGAGGAACAAATAGTGTCTACGATATTGCTGAGTGACTGTAATCCAATTTGAGGATGATTATATAGATTGGCCCTGACTTGAGTGCATGGGAAAGGTTCCAGTTTAAGCAATTGGAGATCACAGGTTTCAAACTATAATAACATAGAATGTACAAACCACAGAAACAGGAAGCTAATGAAAACATTTACAAGAGGAGAGCAATTGCTCACTTTCTGAAAATATTATCTCAATACAGGTTATACTCATTGGTGAAACAAAAATCACAGCTGCAATAAAAAAGAAGAATGGGAAAATGAAAATTATAGTTCTATTCCCTACTTGTTTCACATCTGACAAAACATGAATAAAGTTGGCCAATTATTATCTCCTACATTGGATTGCATACAGTGGTGTCCTTCTGCCAGTGGAATGGATACTGTTTGAATTCCACCTTTCTCCTGAAGCCTCTGCCCCCTTGTGCATCCCCAAAATCTGATTTTAGGAATCCATTGTGGATTAAGGAAAGCCAGGCAACAGTGGGTAAAGGTTTCCTAGGACATTGATCTTGTTGGTCTCAATAGCCACTTGTATTCTAATTATTGGAGAGCCAGTGTGATATAATGGTTTGAGTGTTGGACTAGGAGTCTGAGAGACCAGCATTCAAATCCCAACTCATCCAGAAACCCACTGGAGGATCTTGGGCAGATTTCACCTTCTCAGCCTCAAAGGAAGACAGTGGCATGGAAACACAATGGAATCCTTAGGACAGAGTGGCCATAAGACCAAGCGGACTTCAAGGTATGTAACAACAGACAAATTCTAATTATTATGGAATAGTTCAAAAAAGAATAAAAACATCAATTATATACAAAAATGAGGAAAAAGAGAAAGCATAGACATCCTCTTATGTGTGCAGATGCAGAAAGCGGAAGAGATCAAAATTCCTAAATAGCATAGGTTTTTTACTAATTAATGAAATGTTTTGATTGAGTCTGTCCTCAAAGGCCTCAGCATGGTATATGTGATGTCTCCTCACCCTGGCATTCAGCTAAGGATCAAAATTCATACTGCATTTATATTTGTGGTGGTAGCATATCTTTCCCAGCTGCTTGCTCAAAGCACTTTCCCTAACTTGTTGAAAAACTTTCACTGGTATTCACAAAAGCAAGTGCTTTTGAAATGGGTAGCTAGCCTCATTGTTTCCCAAGTAGAATATTGCCAGAATTTTCTTTATTAGTAGCTCTTCCTAATGAGAAAATGTGACGTGCTAAGAAATGTTGGCTTCAAGATCAGACACACTATTCAATAAATTGTATTTCAATAAAACACTTCCCTGGTTGACACTGAATATTCAAGACAGTCACTTTCATAGATTGGCTCCCTAGTATTCATCATTTGTTTGATTACTATAAGGCCCATTATTTTGTTTTCCTTTATTTTGCTAATTTTACTTGTCATTTTTGGTTAGCATATTTTGTAGTCAATAGATACTACCAAGGGTATCTTTGCAGAAAGAATTGCACATTGTAATAGAGAGAACTGAGCACACATTATATACGTCGTCAGTGAGAATATAGTTCTGTTTGAGCTTAGAAATGCAAAGATCACATAAATTGAAAGATTATTTGAAATACAATATTTAGGGAAATACTGATTTTCGTGAATAAACATGTAAGAGAAGCACTAATTTGGACAGCAGGTAGGACAAGGACTATATATTACACTATCTTATCCTATATGACTATAGACTACGTTCAACTTCTTATTCTGCGCTTTCAAACTGACACTGGCTTCAAGTAATGCTCTGATAGCATTGCAATATCTATTCAGAAGTTTACCATTGCCTTTCTGTAAGGCTGAAAAAGTGTGTTATCTCTAAGTTCTCCTGTGGGTTTCCATGGCTAAGTGAGGATTCAAATCCTTATCTTCTAGTCTAACATTCAAAATGCTACACTGCACAGGCTCTCCTAAATGTAGTGACTAGTCCCAACTAGAGTACACCAAATAAATGAATTGCTAGATTGTAAGTCAATACAATCAGTGCTCAACTTTCATGGATTTGACTTCCATGTCTTTGATTATTTGCAAGTTTGTACCTGCTGGGGCTGTTGGCAGAAAAAAAGAGAGGGGAGAGGGAGGGAGGGAGTAGGAGTAGGACGTGAGGAAGACAAGAATTCCTAGGAGGCAAAGGGGCTTGGAAAATCTGGCAGAGGCATACCAAGGTGGGAAAGGAAGGTACAGTCTAGGGCTGTTGGTAGGAAAGGAGATGGAGAGGTGAAGGAGGAGGAGTGAGAGTGGAACAAGGAGGATGAGTTGCCACCAGCTAAAATCAGCTTCAGTACTGAGTTCCTAGGAGGTGGAGTGGCTTGGAAAATCTGACATATGTGTTGTGGTGCCAAGGTGGGAAAGGCAGATATTGGCCAGGGCTGTTGGTGGGAAAGGAGTATGTAGCATGCATTGGGGGGTGGCTTATGATATTTACAGTTTTCCCATATTTGTGGGGATCCTGCCCCCCATGAAAGTTGAGAGCCAACTGTGCTTACACAAATCCCAGTCACTTAATGCATCTACTCTAGTTGAGAGTAGCATGTGAATTTGAGCTAAAATCAGCTATGATATATTTATTACATATCATTTCCTGAAAATGGCCTGTGTAGACATATCATTAGTGCTGCAACGGAAGTATAATTAAATGTGTTTGAATACAAGTAATTTAGGCAAAGCAAGTATAACGGAAAGCTTGATTGTTCTGATTTAATGGTATGGTTTCATTTATTTAATTTATGTCTAAGCTATATCACATAGTTTTTACTGCTATAAGCAGAGGTGACTGTACCTAGGAATTAGTTCTCTTTATATTCAATGGAAACTGTATATTTGACATCTTTTACTTTGTCTACCCATGCACATGTGCAAGATAATCTAAATGAGAAATGCATGAAAATGTAACTAAAATGAAGGGAACCTACTCTTAAAACATTTGAAATGCTGTATTAAGAATTCATCCTGTTTTTAATAGTGAGAAAGTGAGAAAATAATAAACTTATAACTGACTAAAAAGACAGGACAGATGAACTTTACATACAATTTTCTAATAAATCTCATGAAAACAGATCCTATTTGAATAAGTGCGGCTGGAGTCTTACACCCACTTACCTTGGAATAAGCCCCATTGGATTTTATGGAATTTGTTTCTGGGGAGACACATATAGGATTTCACTGTTAGTAAACTTCATTAGTGTTTTCATAGCACAAACTGTGCACATTGCCCCGAAGTAGTTACATAATCCTTCTCACTTTGACTGCCTTTTTTCCTGTAGAAAGGTGAATGTACCCTTTCTCAGAGCCTTAAACAATTAATCATGGCCATCTCTGCACCTTGCCAGATCCTGTGGTTGTCTCGTTGAGATCCTGGCAGTGCCTTTGCTGGGATGGGAGCAGTCCCCTCTTCACCCAGCTGGCTGTCTGTGAAAGAGAGCATGAGCAATACATGCCTTCCGTCCACAGAGCAACCAACCTCTTTTCTGTGCTGCGCTGGGGAAGGAAGTGCTTCCATTATGCTTCGCCCCGTCTGCATGGCTGGCGGTGATGGGAACATCATGTGATCCAGCCGCATCCATGAAGTGAATATCCCACAATTACGGCGGTTGGGGATGGGATGGCAGTGGAACCATGACAACATCATGCAGAAGCACAACTTGCGAACCACTGCCATCTTGTCCCTAGCAATGCTATGTGGAAATGGCCCATGGCTTTCCATTTAAGTAGCTGAACTAAGGCCACTTCCACATTACCCTGTTATAGTGCTATTATTCCACTTTCAGCTTCCTATGGAATCCTGGGGTTTACAGTTTAGGGAGGAATATTTAGAATTCTCAGCCAAGAATTCTCGCTTACCAAGCAATATTGGAAAGAAATACATTTGGAAATCTCTAAAATATTTATGGTTCAAATTCCACTAACTCCGGAATTCTTCCAATTAAATATGTTACACCAATTGAATGATTACACTAGGAAAAAATATGGGAGGATATTTCTATATCTAATTACGGCGGCAAGAGTAGTGTTTGCCAAGAGGTGGAAAAACAATAATATACCAAAACTTGATGATTGGTACAGAAAAATATTAGAATATGCCACACTAGATTGCCTAACTTTACAGCTAAAACGGAAAGTAGCATATAACACAAGCACTCAGGAAGAAAATTGGAATAAGATATTTTCATATCTCAAGTCTGTTTGATTTAATAAATAGTTCTTCTTAAGTTTAAGAACGAAAACCCTTTTATACATAAGGAGGTTTAGAGCTCAGTCACTGTCTATCAGAATTTTTCGGCAAAATTGTCCACGACCTCTGTTTCTACTTTATCATATAAACGAAGAGATAACATGGATAGGAAATTGTAGGGGAAGAAAGAAATAAGATAAGAAAGAAACTAGATTTTTGATCTAGTATGATGATATGAATGCAGGTATAAATGTAAAATATGGGAAAGACACAGAAGAAAGAAAAGATCTTACGTTTAGCTAGATATATCAAAATTAGCTAAAGGAAGTTAGAAAATGCGGCAAGATAATTTTTTTTTTTTGGCTACAACTCTGTCCAAGTATATCTGGTGTCGGAAAGGTATAGACTTTATAAGTGATAGGTGTTATATGTATTTTAGATATTAAAATATTATATCAGTTGCGATATTTAATGCAAGATATAGTATAATATGTCTTGAGTCGATTGTGGTGTTATTTGTCTGGTTTTTTTCTTGTTGTCCTAAATATATATAAATGCCAATAAAGATCAATTTAAAAAAAAAAGAATTCTCAGCCAGAAAGTTATTTGACCTCAGTAAACTGCAAACCCCAGAATTCCATAAGATGTTGAAAGTGGAATAACAGCACTGTAACAGTGTAGGGTGGAAATTGCCTAAATTACTTCACTTTTCCACTTGTTAGAGGCCAACATGTAGTTCCTGGTGAAGCATACACGAAAGAAAGCTTTTGATCTGTTGAATATAAGTGTCCAAGACAGATCAGTATCTCTTCACATTTTCTAAATAGCTTGATACATGGTTACTGACGTATACCCCACTGTATTTAGTGGTATTTATTCCCAGTAAATTCTACCTAGATGTGCTATTTAAGCTTGTTGTATAAATTCTTTGGGGCTTGACCTAATCAAGTGTAATTCAGGAGTCCCATTGCTGAATATTAGCAGGGGTCTGCTTGAGATGAAAAATCCAATTGTATAAGAATTTTTGCCGGTATATTTCAACCAAGAGAGGGTCAGAGCCCTTAAAAAGGAGTGTGTTGATTTTGCAGGATTGTGATACCAACAGGCAACCTGCTTTTACCATGCGTCTGTTTTTCAAATTAAAAACACAAGTGCAATTTAAAAGATAATCTTGTATTACAGATTTCCTTGACATATGCCACTCTGAAGCACACAAAAAGCTGCAGGTCTGATATTTCAGTTTCTCAGACAGTATCACAACTTGTTATAGCATTACTTAATTAGCTTGATAAAATTGCCGTGTTGCCCTTTCTTAACACATGAAGGTATATGTGTGGTTCTGTTTCTTTCTTCTCCACTCCTACTGCCACCATCTGTGTAGTAAGCATTAAATGTGTTACGCAGACAGGCTTTAATCAGTCCAATGTGTGAGGTCAGCCAACAACATGAAAGCTAGTCCAAAACATCAAAGTATCTTCTTAGTTAGTATGGAAAGGATATTATTTTTACTTTAATACTCTGGAGTGTATATTCATGTTGTAAAGTTAGAACTGTTCTCCTGAGACACGTGTAAGTCTGACTCAGATTTGAAGTTCATTAATATACAAGTTGTAAGGAGAAATCCTTGTGAGCCCAGAAGGCCTGGAAATGTTGTCGGGGGGGGGGGAGACACAGCATCAGATCCAAATGGTGGGTTTTCAAAAATCACTGTGACTGTAAATTGCTTCTTTTCTTTGCAGAGCCTTTAAAAATAATTTTGTTCTTGTGTCTTGCAATGTAAGGTGGTCATTTTGACTAGAAATTGTTATATTTCTCATTTTTAGTGATAAGGTACTTTGTTGTGGGGCGGTGGGTATTTGGACAATTCTGAATCAGAGCTTTAGACTATAACCCTAAGTTTGCCCATTAGAAAATGAAGCCATGTATTTATCTGCTTGAAAGTGAACCTCACAGAGTTCAGAGACACTTACCCACAAAAGAGGTAACAGAATAACGCTTGTTGTCACCAACAGATCTCAGCTCAAATCTCATATATCCAGTGCTTCGTAAAGGATCCAGATTTGAGGAAGGTAGTGGGAATGGGTTGGTGCTTCAAGTTAATCATTAATAAAATCTAATTCAGGCCATTTCTGCACTAGACTGTTATAGTGCTATTATTCCACTTTCAACACTCTATTGAATCCTGGGGTTTGCAGTTTAGGGTGGGGCCAGTTGCATTCAAGTTGAAAGGGGGACATTTAAATAATCCAGCAAATTTCAAGATAACCTTTAAATAAGCCATTTGGCATTTAATTAATAATGAATGAAAAAATCCATTTATTATTTTACTCTCTGCTTTGTAGAGAAGGAAACAGCTGTATGAATTTTTGAAAACTTTCTCACGCTTCATACCAAAAACCCTTCTTTTGCTTTCTGTTTCCCTGTTATTCTTAACTATTTATCCTTACCCTCCAACTTCCTCCAGTTTACTGATTCCAGTGTTATTTTACTCCCTTCTTTACAAAAAAGGAAGCAGCTGCATGAATTTTGGAGAACTCAGTTTTTCACCAATCACATTAAAATCCCTTCTCTTGCTTTCTCTTTCCCTTATAATCCCTCATATGATGAGGATGTGTTGGGTGGGAAGGTTTTTTGTGTGATCTACAACCCTGAAAACTCAAGAACCTAAATTATATTGGAAATCTCCTGGGGCACAAAGATCCTTCTGTACAGACATTCACCCTGGTTACATGACAGCCCCAAAAGACCTTCATAGTCCCATTGGTCTGTGTTCATGCATATTGGGGTTAAAACCACCCAAGAAATCTGTTGGGCTCATGGAACTTACACCCATCCAAGAACTGGCTCTAATTGGTTTATCTGTTTGTCCATCTAACATTAAAAGATTTTAGAGAGTTGTGGAAAAAGATATAAAACTGACAGTAGGTTCACCAGTTCTCCTGAATGGCTAATTGTGTTTCCTGATCCAGATTACAAGTGGTACAAGGTACCAAGGGTAATTGCTCTAGATGATTTGGACTCTGTGATGCCATTCTGCTTATTACAGTGATTTACAACCCTGTTATTTTTGTCCGTTGATCTACTAGTTTATTCCTTATGCTGTGTAAATTATTTTCTGTCCTGATAAATTCTTGTTGCTGTGGTGGCTACATGCCCACTAAATGCTTAAGATGGGATGGTGGGAGGCTTGCTTGCATTATTTGACAAAGATTTGTAAGATCATGAGTATTCATTACAATCACCTGTAAGTGGTGCTTTATAAAAGTTCAGGACCAGTGCTCACACCAGCCCGCACACACACCCTCACAGTATTCAGCTGTTCTGTGAAAGAGCCAAACCTCAAAGCTATCATATCCCTGACATGGACAGACTAAAGGAAGGGAGAGAGCCAAAGAACAGGGTTTAAAAAGGAAATAGCAGTGGCAATTCAACTAAACTCTCTCACTCTTTAGACCCAGGAATGTTGCCAGCTTTGGCACAGGATCCTTTGGTGTCCTTCTACAAGACATTTGCTTCAGTATCAATGTACAATTGGAGATTCTCCAAACAGTGAGCAGTTGTGAGTGCTACTAATGACTTTCAAAATCATAGGTTTTTAAATATAGACAAGACCTGCTGCCATTCAGGGCAAGCTCTAAAGTTTTTAATGTAGGGCCCAAATAGCCTGAGAGCCAGGAGGGTATGGTGGTTTGAGCATTGGACTACAACTCTAGAGACCAGGGATTAAATCCCACTTGCCCATGGAGACCCATTGGGTGACCTTGGGCAAGTCACACACTCTCAGCCTCAGAGAAAGGCAAAGGCATACTCTTCTGAACAAATCTTGCCAAGAAAACCCCATGATAGGGTCGCTTCAGGGTTACCATAAGTTGGAAATAGCTTAACAACAACAAGATATGGCCAGCACAAACCACGGAAGTGGTACATAATGCTGAGTTGCTTCTTTCGATGTGAAGAGTGCAGCCTGCAATAAAATGTTGTGGTGTAAACCACTTCTTCACAATTTTCCTTTTTTTTCTATCTGACACTCAACATTTCATGGACACAGAGTATCCTCAATGGACTATGGAGATTTCTAGGCTTGATTTTAGATAGATAGATAGATAGATAGATAGATAGATAGATAGATAGATAGTACACTTCTGCTGATCCTGGAATTTCCCCAAGTATACTGACACTTAAATGCATGAGTTTGATTTCAGAGAATGCACTTATTGAGCCAAAATGTCATTTGCAGTGTTTATGATAGATCTAGAACCCCTGGTTATATGGGAGTCAAGCATTGTACAATTACCATGCATTATCAACAAGGAGTGGTAAACTGTATGATAACTGAGTAGTCCCTGTGGATTTCCATAGCAGAGGGGGCTAAGATGAATGCAAATTTATTTTGATTGAAGCACTCACCATTATGACAGCTGACTTGTCATATTTGCTCTGTGCATCCCCCCTCCATCATTGTTCAACTGGCATGACACCAGCCATTAGCCCTACTTGGAATGAACAAATCTGCCTCAAATGGATCTCTCAATTAAGGATGTAGAGCATAAGTTTTTCCTGGAAGATAGATAATTATTCATAAATGTGGAATTCAGCAGGTTTAAAAACAAAAGGCCAGAAGATTTCAGTGACATAGATTGTGGTAGATAAACTACAGTTCGTTCCAGAGATTATGTGGCTTTGTACTTCAGCCTCTCAACAGCAGCTGAAAAGAAGTTAAGTCTGCTGTGCTCTTCAAGGGCTATTAAGGCTCCCTGGGGAGACTTGTCACTTTTGTGCCATGCATGCTTACAGTCCAAAAAACAAAAGAAAAAAGTCACAGCACAGTGCTGAATTCCACACTTCTGCTGTTCTCCCCAGTTAACATCCCCTACTCCATATCACCCATGAAGGAGGTTGGAATGCTTACTCTTGTAGTTTTGCTGTGTTCCTGGTGCATAATAGTGATCAGAATTCGACAAGTGTCTTTATACCAAATAATATATTTAGGGTTTTATTCCCCTCCCATGGAAAGGATTGTAGGGGGCGAGGTACCTGCAGCTTTAATAGTCTTTTCTTCTTTTTTTGGCAGAGGGAACAACTTTGGAATTTATTGAGCAAAATGCAATTAAAACTAAGCAAGGGACTTTTCTGAAAGGACGTAAGTGGTAGGAACCCCTGCAATATCAGTTTTGTCTGCTCTGACTGAAGTCCGGGTAAATCTTGGAGCTATGACAATACTTGAGTAAAACATAGCACCTGAACTACACAGCTTTCAACATCCTGTGGAATCCTGGAGTTTGTAGTTTAGGGAAGGGCATTTAGAATTCTCATCCAGAGAGTTCTTTGGCTGCAGTAAACCACAAACCCCAGAATTCCACAGGAAGTTGAAAGTGGAATAACAGCACTGTAACAGGGGCTCTTTTCACACCTTACCTTGATAGCGTGACGAACTAGAGCCCTCACGATATTGCCAATATCGCAAGAGGCCCAGTAGAGAGCCCCTTGCAGTCCGTACATGGTAGGGCATTCGCGAGAGAGCACCAGTCCCAGCCCAGTGCCTTGTCCGCATGTCGGTGTCCTGGGCCATGCCCAGGTCCCGCCCTGTTCCCGCCTCACTGCCCCTGATTGGTCAGTGGATTTTCTTTTTTTTTATTGTTTCGTCGGCTATCGTGCTAATGTTAGCACGATAGATCCTGCCAACAGGTTGTTTCATATTGCGTTGGTAACGTGCTAACGTGCTAATGATAGCGCCGGGTTTTTTTTAAAAAAAAAACACAGTTGACCGGACCCCAGGGGCTGCTGTCATCTCGAGTGTGAGTGGCGATGCAACCCTGGGGTGGCCTCTCACGGCGATGTGTCGTGCAGTGTTCCCTGCTGTGATGGGGGCAGCAGCCGGCCTGCTGCTGGGCGGAGTGTCCCCTGGGAGTTGCTGCGTGAGGGACAGGCAGCAGGGACTGCCCACACCCCACCCACTTCCAGGTCCTTCCTGGAAGCACACCGGACGATGGCTCCCAGGCCCTCTGGTCATGCGACTGATGCGTGAAAGGGAGGTTTTCAGGCGAAAATAAGGAAACGCGCTCTATCAGCACTATCTGTGGCTGTGATAGCACCTCGTTCGCCAGAACATCATGTGGTACGGCGGCTCGTGAAAGGAGGAGGGGGCGTGCCTAATACGCTTTAAAAACACCATGCGAAAAGGGTCAGCGTGGTGAAGAAAGGCCCATACTGGTCCTCACTGGTCTCCAGCATGGCCTATGATTTCTACATTGCCAAAGTGGCTCAGAAAGAAGCCACAATCCCATAGTTCTTGAACTACTGAGATAATATGGGAAGAATACCATGCCTCTGAACTTCAGTTGGAGAAAAGTAAGCACATACTTAAAATTCCCAGTGAAATCGATGAGATCTCTAAGTGCTTAACACTGAATGAAGCAATCACCATTGTTTCTCTATACAGTTTAATTTGGCCTGGCATACACTGCATAATAAATCTCTTACTAGAAAGTAAGATCAGTGACAGAAATATTCTCCTCAAAGTCATGTTAGAAATATTGGATAGATAAATATAAAAGAGAGTTCCAAGTGAGCAACTGAAAACTCTTTGGCCTGTACACTTAAGAGACTGAAGACCAAGCGTAAAAATAATGAGGTCTGTTCCAAGCTGAAAATTTTATTTAGTCAGATGCATTTATGTAAAGGTGGTGTACCATAGTTCATGATTAGAAAAAAAGATACTGTGTATTATGTTGATGTAGTGTGCTTTGGAGGCATATCTTATTTGTTCCACTTCCTTGCTTGACCCACTAGCCTACAAAACTGGCCAGTCTAGATACAGCGGTTTCAAGGATGGATTAAATGTGAAGGAGCCATGAAAAAAGATTCAGAAGATCAGGAGATGTGTAAATAGACAGAGACAGTTACTCCAGACCTATATTAAGAGGTGGCAGTAAGTACGCAGAGGACTACTGAATGTAATGACCAAATCATCCCTAGTGAACAGGATTTGGGGTTGGAGGGGGAGAAGCTTTACATGCTGGGTCAGTAGTACTAACCGTTGGCATGCTCTGACCTCATCACTACATATCCCCCAGCTGTTGCAGGATTTGTTCTTACAAATTAGTTAAATAGAAGTTGACAAATCAAATTGCATTAATGCATCAGGCCTACCTCCCTAATCACCAGAGTGCATTTGTGGATTTGCTTAAAGGCATGAATGAAACTGGTTCACACAGATCAAATACTATATTTTTGTCCCTCCTGGGACGTGTGCACTCTTTGTGTCCGTGTGTATTTTACCATAGGGGAGATGCTAATTGTAACCCGATGTTGCCAGTGCCTCGTATCAGCATGAAGGCCATCCAGAAGGAACCGTGACGATAAGATAAAAGTAGCATGTAGGTGGGATGCATAGTATCTTTAAAGGAGTCATGCGGGAAACTTAATTAGGGGTTTAACATTTTTTGCTTATTGATGCAAACATCAGTTGAACTTTCTGGTCTATTGTGTCTATAATAAGTCCGTTCACAAGTCAATATTTTGGATGGGTATGTTTTAAAAGAGTTGCAAGGGGTGTGTGTGTGTGTGTGTGTGTGTGTTTACATTACTTGAGACTATAACCTGGAAATATTTGTAGTATGTCATAATTGGGCCAAGTGGGGAAAGACAAGTAGGGAAAGTCCATCACTTAATAAAAGAGCATAGGCTTTGCAAGGGTGCAGTCTGAGGTTTGACTCACTTAACAGCATCTGTAATAAAAAACAGATCTCATGTGATGATGTTGAGGAGAACCTCTTTGCTACAACACTGGAGAGCAGCTCTCAAATGGAGCAGTGTTTAAAAATGTGGCAGCTTCATTTACTCAAGAAGCAAGGAAACAGATTTCCATGATATCATCTTTTTTGGGACTGCTGTCACTTAAAGTCTGCCCTTTCTGTGAAAAAGTGGATTATGACATAATACCATGAAGGGTTGACTGGGTTTCTACTCAGAATCTCAGAATTCTGAGAACTGTGAGACTCTACTCAGAATCTCTACTCAGAATCTAGTCTCTGGATTCTGCATTCTTTATTTTCCTTTTACTGGCTGTATTAATTTAATAAGGAAGCATAGAACATAATATTGTTACATAACAGTACCCTAATACAACACGTATACTGAAATGTCTACATAGGCCACAAAAGAAAGAAAATGAAAGAGTAAAATGAGTAAAATATTTAAGCTTTTCCACTTATTTCTTCCCATTGCTTATGATTCACAGCAGACCAGTGTTAGCCTATTCATCATAACCACCTTTACGTGGGAAATAGGTTGCAATTCAGAAAAGGTGTGATTTTTTGATTTGTCAAGAGATGTAAATGTTGCATTTTTTTTTCAGTTTTTTTAAAAAAGAAAAATTTGCATGTTGCCCAACAAAGGTCAGCAAAAAAAAGTTTTTTCTTTGAGTGGCTTTAACATTTTCTGAAATTTTAAATCTCTGATCCCACAGCGTTGCTTTAATATTGATAAGCCATTCTAAATGGAGTTAAGGATCTACTACTAGCAGTATAATTATTAAATACAGTTGGCCTTCCATGTTCACCAGGGTTAGGCTTTCAAGACCCCCTCAGAAGTGGAAAAAATCACAAATATCAAAGTGTGTGTGAGTCTGTAGGATGGAGACCAAAGCATGGTGGAAGGAACAGGCACTCAGGGTCCAAACCAAATCAGGGAAAGGAGAGGGAAAGGGGTAAGTTGTCAAGTAGCCATCCTTAGCTGGCCAAGTTGCCATTGCCTTCCTCTAATGCTGGGGAGTATGACTTTCTCATGATCTCCCAGTGGATTTCCATGGCCAATCAGGGATTTAAACCCTGGTTTCCTGGAATGCAAGTCTTAACTGTAGTATATCTGCTATTCTGTGTAATCTTATATCTGTGGGTGTTATCTAGTAGTTTCTCTTGCAACAATTGGTGCTATTTGGAACCATTTTTCTTCCCAAAGTATCATCAATGTTTGGTTGCCATTGCATCCCTTAAATTACTATATTGAATTTTCGGAATAGGTCTGACCCTACCATTAAACAGAGTGAGGCAGCTCTGGACATAGATGCTGAAGGGCTTGGAGTGAATAGAGAAGTAAGTGCTGTGTGATCATGCGATTGTCTTTAGGTTTAATCAAGGACACTGTCCTATTTCAACATCTGTCAGTGATTTTACATCTCAGAACATTTTTGCTAAAATTTCATGAAGATTTCTCTGTGGCAAAAAATATTCTGCCAAAATAAAATGTTTTTCAGAAAGTGTTGTTGTTGTTGTTGTTGTTGTATCCCACTTTTTCCCAAAATTAGGACTCAAAATTAGGACTCAAAGCAGTTCACAATTTAAAAGAACAATACAGTTATAAGCATATGAAAACTGAATATTACAATTGAATTATTCATAGTGTTAAAACAATTCAAGCCTCAAGTTAGAATAAATGCAATTTTTTATGTATTATAAAAACACAGTATAGTACATAAAATATGTGTCTGTGCACAATACAAAATATAAAGTTTTGCACACTTACAAATGTGTGGGGAAAAGGCTTTTTTTTTTTTGGTGCGGTAGCGAGGCAGAAGGTTGATCATTTTTTCAGAGGTTGGACGTCTTGTTAAGATTAGCAAGCTTGCAAATGTTACCTCTCTACTGCCCCAACACCAGTGCTGTAATAAAGTCCAACTGCCAGTCTGCTTGGCTTTTGTACACAGACTTATGTGGTAGGGAGTACCCTCATGTTGTTTCCTTGAAGCATCAAAATATTTGATGCCAGGCATATCAGATATTTTCATAGTTCAGAAGAGTTTTTTTTTTCAGCGTGTCCAATTTTCAGGAAGTATTCTGGCCTTAACTCTTTGGACCAATATTCTGGTTCCTTGATTCTCTGTTCTAGTTCTGTACCTTCTAGGACACAGGAACCATTTGCACATTCAAAGGCTTCATCACTGAGCATGCAAAACACCCTGATAGATTGCAATGGAATAGCAAGGTCTGGTTCAAGCAGAAGCTGGAGTACAGGATGAATATTTTGTCTAAAACTCCTTTTTTATATTCCCAACACACATTTAGTAGCAGTAGTACTGCTTGATTTGGGGTGTGTGTGGTTTTTTAATGTGTGCCTGAGCCTGGCTTCATTTAAAAGGAAACCACTTCCTGAAAGCTACCCAAAAGAAAAAAGGATGTTAGGAGCAAGGTGCTGACTTTGTCTGAATGACTCCCCAATTAATATATAAACTTGTGGAATTTCCCAGAAATACCTGAGATAAACAGAACATTCCTTGAGCTTTTATTGTTAAAAAGTCCTGCGATCCATCACCAAACACCCACCAACTTTGTCAGTTTTCTCTTTGAAAATGTAGAACATGCAGTTCTAAGCTCATGCAATGGACAACCTGTGGAAATATCCACCTCCCATTGCTTTCTTCACATGATATATGTTTAATATTTGGTCAGTTCATTCATTAGCAGTGTAATCCATTTCCATTTGCTATTACTTCCATAAATCAATATATAGCTGGAAACTGAGGGCCTTTCTGCACTACACTGTTATAGTGCTGTTATTCCACTTTCAACATCTTGTGGAATTCTGGGCGTTGTAGTTTACTGAAGCCAAAGAACTCTCTGGCTGAGTATTCTGAATGCCCCTCCCTAAACTGCAAACCCCAGGATTCCATAGGATGTTGAAAGTGGAATAATAGCACTATAACAGTGTAGTGCAGAAAGGCCCTGAGATGAGCAAACACTATCCCTTTCTTGAGAAAAGGCAAAAAAGAAGATCCAGAAAACTGCAGGCCGGTCAGTCTGACCACAATACTAGGAAAAATATTAGTACAAATTATACAGAATTCTGTTTGCAAGTATCTTGATGACAAATGCAGTGATTAGTAGGAGCCAGCATGGGTTTATCAAGAACAAATCTTGACAAACTAACTATATATCTTTTTTTTTTAATCAGATCACTAGTTTAGTAGATAGATAGAATGCTGTGGGTGCCATTTATCTGGATTTCAGCAAATAATTTGATAAGATTCCCCATAGTATTTTGAATAGCAAACAGACTAAATATGGAATAGATAAAAACACCCTCAGATGGATCCATAACATGCTCAAAAAGTCAGCATCAGTGGTTGTGCTTCAAATTGGAAGGAGATCTCAAGTGTTTTCCTAGGGCCAGCAATCTTCAATATTTTTATCCACAATTTAGATGATGAGGTGGAGGGAATCCTCAAAACTGAGCAGGATAGCTAACATATTGGAAGACAGGAAGAAAATTCAAAAGGACCTTGATAAACTGGAAAACTGAGCTGAAGTTAATAAATGAAATCCAACAAAGACAAATGCAAAAGTCTACCTGTAGGCCACAGAAACCAAATGCACAGGTAGAAGACGGGGGATACTTGGCTCAGCAGTACTACATGAGAAGGATAATGAGGGTGATTAGAGGTATGGAAAGCAAAACGTATGAAGAGAGGCTGAAGGAGCTGGCCATGTTCATCTTGGGAAAGAGAAGAATGACATGATCACACTCTTTAAATACCTCAAGGACTGCCACAAAAGAGGAGAGTGCAGGCTTGTTATCTACTGCTTCAAAGGATTGAACTAGGATATTACAAATTGCCTAGAGAGGTGGGTGAGGTCTCCTTCTCTGGATGACACACGTATTGGAAGGTAAAGCAGATAAAATTTCCGTTAAGTAGACATGACAGTTCTGAAATCACCGTCTGACCCAGAACTTGGAAAAAGACACCCCCCTTTTTTTTCAGCCATATCTCCCAGAATACCCCACACAGTGCGCCTAAGAGGAAGCTGCGAATTGTAGTCCAAAGAAGTAACTTATCCCAATTCAGACCTCAGCCAGCAAGTGATACAGGCACTAGCTTATCTACCATACTGTTTAAATGGAAAGGTCATCTGAATCTCAGCCATTTCCCCTGTTAGTGGTTAAAGAAATAAACATGGTACTGGAACATTCCCCAGGGGGAGATGCAGCAGCTTTGAAAATAATTCCTCTGGTTATCCTCAACAATAACTGAATATTTTATCCCAGAGGTACAGCACATTTTAATTTTAAACAGAAGTCCACAGGTCAGATAGATGAAATGTGTATCAGAGAGCAGAAAGAATTTTTGTAAGCAATACAGTTTACAAAGTAACTGTGTTTTAAGTTATAGAAGGGAGGCAGTGAGAGGAAGGAAGGGAGAACAAGTCTGTCAATGAATTGGAAAAAGTGACATATGAATAGAAGTACTGTATTCCACTTCATTTGAAAAGGGAGGGGGGACTCCCCTGAGAAAGCTTAGGTTGCAAGATAAGTGAAAACCCCCTCAGATGGCGTTCGGATCCTAGACGGTCATAGCCGTGATGATTACTTGTTTAAACGCACACACACATGGGTGGAGGGGGGGCGAAGAGAGAAAGAGAGAGAGCATTGTTTACTTGCTGCGCTGTATCAAAATTGCAACCTTTTAAGACTTTATTGTTTGCAAGGAAAAGTCATTATTACTATCAAATGCTTATATGAAAAATGCAGTCTTTTGAAATTCATTTATGTGGAAGAGGTCCCACAGATTTTTAATGAAATTATACTTTCAAGTAGGCATGTTGAGATTTCTAGCCTATCCTAATTCTAATCTTTGGTATATGTACAGTCTCAATTGTGCGTTTGTCTGTGTGTGTTTATATATGATTTTCAATTATTTTTCATGAAAAGTGGAACAGATAAGGATATATTCCAGTGGCTAGCTTTAGATCTGGCAGTAGCAAGTTTCCTCCCGGTAATGCTTTCTGTTCTGCAAGAGTAAGTTCTAGATGAAATAGATTCTTCACATCCACATGCTTTCAGTCTGCCAGAAATGAAATGGAGACCCTGAATTAATTTCTCACAGATCACTTAAGGCATGTCAGATTTCTGTTATGATTTACTAGAGCTGGATTCAAATTAGCTCAGAGATAGGTGAATCTATATCCTTTTCATGGCTCCAGGAGTTTTTTGCATTATACTCTAAGAATTGTTGCCTTTGTTCCCACAAACCTTTTACTGAGTCAATTCAACTGTTATAGGTTCCTTCCCCAGCCTCCACTTTCGTCTGGTTGGACCTTTATATATGCATAACCCTGAAAACCTTCCATTTGGTTTTTAATATTGTGCAGATCAACAATAGATATAGATATGAGTTCTGTGTTAACGTTAGTATTAGTAGGTCATTTGGCTGTGTTTTGTTTTAATTTCTTTTGAGCCTCCTTGGATGCTTTGCTGGGAGAAAGGCAGTATATAAATTAATTAATTAAATAATAAGTTAGTTACTTAAAATTTGCAGTTAAAATATAGACCTCATTACAAATAGCAACTCACTTGTCATAGTTATCTTTACAGTAAGAGTACTTTACAGTGTGCGTGCCTTCCAGTTGCCTATGAAGTGGTTTGGACGCCATGCCCTATGAGGATAGACTTAGAGAGCTGGGTATGTTTAGTCTGCAGAAGAGAAGGTTAAGTGGGGACATGATAGCCATGTTTAATATTTGAAGGGATGTCATGTTGAGGAGGTAGCAGGCTTATTTTCTGCTGCTCTGAAGACCAGGACAAGGAGCAATGGATTCAAGCTGCAGAAAAGGAGATTCCACCTGAACCTTAGGAAGAACTTCCTGACAGTCAGAACTGTCCAGCAGTGGAATATGCTGCCTCGGAGTGTGGTTCAGTCTCCTTCTTTGGAGGTTTTTAAGCAGAGGCTGGATAGCCATCTGTTGGGAGTGCTTTGGTGTGTGTTCCGGCATAGCAGGGGGTTGGACTCAATGACCTCTGTGGTCTCTTTCAACTCTATGATTTTTTCAGGCCTTACTTGGTAACACTAGGAACTGAACCTAGGAGGTTTTACATGGAGAGTATGCTCTGCCTCTGAGCTATAGCCCTTTCTCCCATAGCTATCAGGTACTAGGACAATCTGCAGCAATGGTCTTTGGTCATTAATTAACCTTAATAAATTCAATGCCTTAATGATTGCTTCATGCATGTCATGACAATATACCATGAGTCCTCAATAACTGTCATGCTACTGAATCTTTGGAGAGTGCTGTGGGGTGTCCTCTGCCCAAGTAACAGGTGTAGCAGCTGTGGAAAGAATCCAAATGCTGAAATGAACATGTCATGGCCCATTTCTTTATTAACTCATTTTTACACACTCCTTCCATTGTCTTTTCATTTCTTTAGCATTCCCACTCAGGCAGTGAACTGCATTACTTCCACAATAGTGGTCTTTCCACAGTTATTTCAGTGTCTGCCAAGAATAATCTTTATTTTTTCCTGCAGTTGAAATATTTGTGGCCATTGCCTTAGTAGTAGTGGTAGTGTTGGCAAGGGCAATTCATTCATCCTTTTTAAATCTCCTTGATCAAGAAAGGCAATTATTTGATTGTATCTGAAGATAAATAGGAGAGACTAAAATAATTTATATGAAAGCACAGGAAGCAGCTCCCACAACTGGGAGCCCTTCGGTATTCCAGAGGTTTGGCATGTCTACAAGTATGCATTGTAACAGTTGTCATAGCAATGGGATATAAAGGCTTCTTTGAACTGAAGCAAAATAGACGTGTCGGAAGCTGCCAGTACTGTTACACTATCTAGTCCAGAATTGTCTATTCTGACTTATACATCCTCTCTGACAGAGCTCTTTCCTGTCATCTGCTACCTGGTCACAACCTCATTATGCTAAAGGCAACAGATCCTGTCTGAAGTAGAAGAATAAGCAAGATCAATTCTTGGACAGGAGACCAGCTACCAGATGCTGTAGGCTATATTTCAGAGGAAGGAACTGGCGAAACCACCTCTTGAGTGTTTCATGCATAAGAAAACCCTATGAAATTCATGGGGTCAGCATAAGTTGACAGGTAACTTGAAGGGACATCCACACACAGAAGTACACCTAGGGTTTGTTTTGTTTTGTTTGATAGATTGTACTCTTTCATCTGAGGCCAGTAGTATTATACGATCTATGACTCTAAAAGCTAATAAAGCGTTTCAAGTCACTGTTGATTTAAAATGATTATAGGTCAGTGATGGTAAGGCAAATGCTCTGTGGGCATAAATCCCAAGGTTCAACTCCTTGAGAATGATTCCATTAAGCTGCAGCCACTCAGACCGCAGTAATTGTCTACATCAGCCTTTCCCAGGAGAGTGCCTTCTATATATGTTGGACTACTGCTTTTGTCATCCCTTAGCCAGCACAAGACTTGTAGTCCAGGGCATCTACAGGGCACTAGTTTGGGCAAGGCTGGGCCAGATGACCAATGATCACATTCAGCTCAAGGTTGCCTAGTACATTCATTTTTTAATTCTGTGGTTAGAAAGTGAACTGTTAGTCTTGTTCGCTACTGAGAGTACTAGTGAAAGTGTTTTATATTGGACTCAGGAGAGTCTGAAAGGAGGCCCTGTGTGTTCCAGGTGTATTGATGTTTGAAGTAGTTTTTCTGCCAGGTTTTCGGGAAGGATAGTGGCACTAAGTGCTGGGAACTGTGAATAGAACATTGTTTAGGCTAGAGTTTAATTTTTAGTTTGTTTTTTTCCTAGTCCAAGGCAGTGGTGTGTATGTTTGTATTTTAGACTATGCTCAGACCAGCAATCTTGTCACAATTCATTTCATTATCACGCCTTGCCCCTCACTATCTCAGTATACATCTTTGTCCATTTCCTCCTCATACTGTGCTTTCTAAGGTCTCAAAAGAAGAATGCTGATTTTGTTTTTCACTCCTTCCTCTGCTAAGTTGTCCATTTTATCTAAGTATAGGGACTGTCATAACTATTCTGGGCAAAAAGTCTATGGTGCTGTTCACACAATATGGTAAACCAGGGAACTATAGGACAGGTATCATTACTTGGGCCATTTCCACAGTAGACTGTTATAGTGCTATTATTCCAGTTTCAACATTCCATGGAATCTTGGGGTTTGCAGTTTAGGATGTTGAAAGTGGAATAATAGCACTATAACAGTCTAGTGTGGAAATTGCTTAGGTCTAGAAATTTTAACTCATTCAAGTGCAGATTTTTAAAGCACTGAAGTTAATGTTTTCCCTACATTTTGATACTGGAAGGCCCATTCCAGAAGGTCATCAGGGGAATTCAATGGTGAATGCAACTGACAACCATTCTGATACAATTTTCAGCAGAAGTACTCTCTAGAGATGTAACTTTAGAGCTATATCTTTCAAGTGCCCTAGCACCTGGCACTCCTAGAAATTACACCATTAGCTCTTCCTGGAGGCTGCTGGAATGCTGTTAGTTTTTTGGAGAAGCAACACTTCTCTTTTGCAGCTTCAGTTTTAGTTCAAATAAGAGTTGAAAAGAAAAAAAGAAGTCAGTTCTCAGGGAGGGGAACAGCTCCATCCCTATAGAGGTAACAGTGACCCATATTCTTCCAAAGGAACATGGTTTGATCATTGTGTCCACTGGGAGGAACACATTATGGGTAACACCTTTCATTTTAACATATTATTTCCAAGAAACAGTCCACAGTAAGCAAGGATTCCCAGAGATCCCTGGTAAACTGTGTCATGTGAACTGGCCTGTGTCTAATCAAACAAACATCTGTGAAAGGCGAAACAAGAGAGCAGTTGAACTTTTTTCAGAATTGAGTTACTGTCTATAACAATTCCAAAATGTTTGTTCTCTTTGTCTCTCCTCTATAAAATGGCAAGCCAGGTTCAAAAATACTTTGATACCACTACTTTGGATAGAAATACTAAAGAAATATTAGGTACTCAGTCATTGAAATAGACTGACTTAACATTTTTTTTCTTGCAGTTAGAATCAAGTTTGCTGATAGTATGATGCAACAGAGCTTTTTTTTTTTTTCAAAAAACCTAACTATACATAGCCTTGCAAGTGACTGTGTTTCTACAGAGCAAGATTAAAATAAGATTCATACTTTGTTATGTTCCAACCAGAGAACACATTTGCTGCCCCACTGCCAAGTGCTGTGCTTCAGTAAATGTCTTTTAACTACTAACACATGTTTGGGGGTGGGGAGGAAGACCAGCAAGGAATGCTCCAAGGAGTACAGTAGCATTTCTGCATTCAGTAAGTTAGCCATTACCCAGAAGACTAGAGAAATGGACTTTGAAGGGATGGTGGTGGTGGAAATGGAAAGAACATTATGACAATGGTGTAGGGCAGCTATAAGCCAATTCATTGAGGCTGAAGTCAGAGAAGCTAGTCTAAAGACATCTGGAAATAAACTGGAAATGATCTGCCCCCTTCAAACTGAGGTAGCAAAGATATAAAGTATTGTTACCACCATCTTCTTCCAAACATCTTCAGCAGAGATGATAATGTGGCTTCATTGCCCTCTCCTCGACAGCCCTTTTCGCACCTTACCCTTTTGTGGAGCTGGGGTGCAGGGCTAGCGCAAGAAGCCTGAGGAGGAAGGCTCTCGCGTCCCTGCTGCTTCAGCTCCACAGCTGCTTCCTGGTCATGCGACCGCCTCGCCTCTTCCTTCTGCAGTGCAGCCTGGGACCTTTCCCAGCCTGCACTGCACAGGAAGCATGACCAGTCCGGCTCCCGAGGCTCTGCACGCCCGGTAAGTGCACGTGGGGCCCCGGAGCAATGCGTGACCGTGCAGCATTTTCGGCTTTAAGCCAAAAGTGAAAAAATGTGTGTGCGGTCCACGTTAGGCCCTTGAGCGTCGCACAAATGTGAGTGTGTCATGTGGACTGCTCCTCACATTTACGCAATGCTCAAGGGGCCTTTCGCTTTGGAAATGTCATGCGAAAAGGGTTCAAGTCTTTTTGTTCATATATGTTCTTGGTGTAGAGACACTACGAATAGCAAAACAGGAAGCCAGATCACTTTTGCCATAGCTGAAGCTGCTCAGAAGTTGCAAGGCCGTGTTATCTTTCTCAAGCCTGCTGAAACATCAGCACAGTATGGTAATGGTTTGCAGCATCTAGGGGGGAAAAATATGTTTTGTGTCTGATATTTCTAATAAAGCCATCCCTAGGATAGGATGTGGGAGGCTTACATTCACAGCAAGCTCAGGACCACTATGTGGAGAGCACCTCTTGAGTAAATCAAGGGTTTATGTGTGCTAGTATCTGGTAGGAATAATCAACTACATATGCAGAGAATTCACTTCTAACATGACATAAGGGATCCAAATTAATTGCACATTCAAAAGTGTACATGCGATATCCAAAGCTAACTTTTTATTTGTTGTGAACATTAGAAAAAACATTAAGTAAACAGGATATTCATGCTATGTTCAAGGGAAACCAAAACATTCTGTAGTTTGTCAAAAGCCACCTTTGTTTAAATTTGGTTCAGGTTTATCTGAAATGTCTTCTGCATTATTTTTAAGTAGCTGGAGGAAGGAAAGGAATACATAAATGTAAATGAATTCTCTCCAAGTGTCTCCATTTGTTGAATTATTGACACTCTGGAAATTGTGATTATAATTGCATTAAACTTGTAAAATGCAGTCTGCTAGAGGCCTAAGTTTGAGATGGAAGCTGCTTTGATCTTTCGGGTAGACAAACCAATGCTAAGAACTAAACAGATGGATTGCATCCAGTTTCGTTCTGCTAAATCTTTCAGTAGCTTTCAATAGACATTTACTGTAGTGCCCTCCTGAATCCAGACTGTGCTAGCAGTGCCAGTTTAGTTAGAAGTTGCTTGTTGATATTCCTCCACAATAACGTGGCCAGGTCTGAGGACAGCAGCTTAAATTTCAGAAACTTGCTGTTCTTCTCCAGGCCTTGAGGTAGGAAGAAGATTCTCAAGTTAAGAAGGAGGAAAAGGCTTGATTTTTGTTATTTATCTGTTTATGTATTTTGTATAAACTGAGTTAAAGCGTGGGTATCTTATCTCTGACCCATTCCCAACTATCAGCAGGTAGCTCATTGGATCAGTGTGAAGGGTGTTTGTATGTATGTTGGCCTTATTCTGGCCATCATAATGTTGTAAGTAATATTTCTTTATGAGATGGTTGCAGTCATTACATGAGAGCCTGCCCTTTTAATATCAAAAGGACTTGCTTCCTCCTCCCCTGTTTTTGGACCTGAAATCTCAGCGAATGGGAGACTATTGACCTGGCAACTCTGCTTGATAGAACTTTGGCCTTTTAAATCCCAGCTCATATGACTTCTTCTTTCTTTTGTATGCTGCATCTTATGGAGGAAATTCTTGTTGTAATCCTGTTGGTGACTACCATGTGGATAACTTCACGTTACACATATATATCTTGCTTTAGATGGGTCCTCTCTCCAAAACTTCCTTACTCTTGTCAGCTGTCAAGCCTCATGAGGCGTTGCTATGGCCATTGAATTACTAGGAGAGGGGGAGAGAGAAAGAAGGTTGATTGAATATTGGGGACTGCCTCTTGACCCCACTGCAATTTTGTAGGCAGAGGTAAGAGAACCTTGTGCCTCTGCTGTGTGTCTAGAGAACCACAACCAGGAAGGGGCACAGTCCCCACTGCTTAGTTGCCTTCCTCCCTCGTCCCCTACCCCCAGCCATTCAACAGCTATAGTAGTGCCCCACGAGGACTGACAGCTGCCTTAGGTTGACAAGGTCATGGTAGTGAACACAGAGTTTTAAGCTACACACACCTAGATGTCTGTATATTTCTCCCATTATTTGATTGCCATCTGTTCAGTGAATAACAATTGTATGACACACCTGCTTCTTTTGTTCTAGTCAAGTGACCAGTAAAAGTACAGACAAAAGAGCCTTCCTAGAAATTGTAATGTCTTGGCAATACATGCTATAGAACAGAGTACTGCATGCAAATAATAAATTAAATTCCTTGGGTTACAGTTTTTCTACCAATGTGTGTTTTTTATGTGGAGGCATCTTTATATGCTCTTAAAATCATGTTCCTAATACAGGATTACCCAATTTTTGTTGTTTATGTTGTTCTGGTGAAAGCCTCTTTCCCTCAAATCTCACCAAATAAATATCAAAGGAAAGCTTTCACTGACTCAAAAAAATTCAAATACTGACTCAAAAAAATTCAGCACTGATCTCGCCATGCTTGCTGAGACGCCTGTCTCTCCAGCTAAGGCAGGATTTTTACAATTGACACTGAAGTCTTTTAAATACGTCCGCTTGCCCACAGGGATAATGAAACCCAGAACATGACTAAACATTACCAGCTCCAAACACAAAGGCCACCATTTTAAGAATGCACTCAACTCAAAACAAATCTGGAATATATTATTGATCTGGATCAATTTAGTCTCTTAATGCTTTTATTTTTTATTTTTTTCCTTCTGGAGACTCTGGCATGGGAGTGTTATGTCTTTCTCCCAAAGGACAGCCGTTCTAAATCAGTGGCTTAGCTCTAGTGGCTGAGAGGGCCACAGCTACTTAATCTAACGGACAGGCTCCATTTGTACTACTGGGTTGCATGGACCATTAATTCAGTTTAAGGTATCAAGTTGGGTTGGGCAGGTAGAGCTAATAGTGAAGGGAGACAGTATTTGTGCTGAATTCCTGGGTGTGTTGAAGCAAGACATTTCAACCTCCTTTGAGGAAGAAAAGTTTCTGCCAGACCCATTTCAGAACATGTGGCCCTCCAAATGTTGTAGGAGTAGAACTCCCATTATCTCTTACCATCAGCTGTGCTGTCAGGGCTAATGAGAGTCGTACTCCAACTAAATAGGAAGGTTCACATGTTCCCCTTCTTGCTGTCTAGTCCAGCAGTAGACAACCACTATCATTCCACTTTAACTGTCATCAAAACATGTTGTGGAATCCTGGCACTGGTAAATTGGAGAGACACTACAACTCATCGGCTGGGAATTCTAAGTACCCCCTCTACACTGCAAATCCCAGGATTCTATAGGATGGAGCCATGGAAGTGAAATTAAAGGGCTATAACTGTGTCGTCTGAAAATGTTCTATGTACCTATTAAGAAGGGAGGGCCCATTTCACCCTAAAGAAATTATAGCACTGTGATTCCATTGTAGCAGCCATGGCTGCATCTGATAGGATACTGAGGTTTGTAGTTTGGTGAGATACTGAGAGAAAATTCCAGGTACCTCTCCCTAAACTACAAAAGGCAAACATACTGCAATGTACCATATTTGCCAGTGTATAAGATGAACCCATGTATAAGATGCATTCCATGTAAGACACCAGCATATAAGACATACCCCATTTTCAAACAGTATTTTTGAGGGGAAAAAGTAAGTCTTATACGCCAGCAAATACAGTACTTTTGCTGCTATCCTCAAACCCCCTGTACTCCCTGGACTTGACAGAGTTCTCACAGTATCTGGAGAGAGGAAGGAAAAATGAATTTCCCACCAATAAGATATTCTTTAGAGTTATCCTTGTTATTAAGCAAAGTATTTTCAGGTGGCTTGGGATTGTATGGGCAACAAAGACTTATCAGCTTTATGTAAGATCTGCTGCTGATTGAGATGAAAAATTGCTAGAAAGGGTTTGTTACTATGAATCATGGCAGATGCATTCCTGTTTTGATTCTCCTTTGGAGCATGGCCATGAAGAATGAGTGCCTGCCTGTCACAGTTTATACACAACTGCCAATCACATTTCCCTTTTCTCTGTTACTACTGGGAAGAAATGTGAATGAAGTCCATGGATCCTTGCTCATAACTGCCAGAGACAAGGGAAGATCTTGTAAAATTCCTGTCCATTTCGAAACAGAACTCAGGGGAAATGGTCTCATTTAACTTAATTGTCAGTCATTTTCAGATTTGGTATTTTTCTATATTTTATGTTTGGACAACTTCCTTTTCTTTCCTCATGTATTCACACAAGTAGCTTCAGGAAACTGGGCCTTGGGCTAGAGATGTGTAGGTACAAAAGGCTGAGCATCCAATTCTCAAACCATTTCTCTGCTACAGATTTTACCTTCTGGAAGCAAAAGGCTACTGCGTTTCCATTTTTACATATTTGCCTTTTGTTAGATTCACTTGTGTGAATACACAATATGTACAGCTGCTGTCATGCAATTTATGTGTCTTTTTTGTGCATAAAATTATAGTAAGGCCATTTGGACTGAAACCTGATCACTTTGAAAAGAGATACTTGCCAGGTAACCAATCTGCTTCCCGAGTGAAATCCAAATGTGTCATTCGATCTGGAGAGGGGGAGGAGGGAGGGATCTTCCTTGGTATACTACCTGTTAAAGCTCAGATCAAGCTGACAGGTAATAGCAGAATGGACTCATACTGCATTTCATTCACTTTCAGTGCAGAGTACAATGTGTCATTCCCCAGATAATATACCGCACAGAAGGAAGCTCTTTGAATTTTCACTCAGGTCATTGACTTGCACCAGAGAAAACTTGACACACTATAGGTGTTTTCACCACTTGGAAACACTTGATCTTCTTCCTTTCTTCCTCCTTCTTCTCCTTTTCATCCCTCCTTATGAGTTCCTTAAATAAAAATGTCATAGAATGATAACCTGCTGTCAGTTTGTATAAGATGATAATTGATATGTCAAAACTTTTGTGTCTAATGATTTAAAATTTATACACCATACCTGCACTAGAATAAAGGATTATCTATTCAAAATTGTTAGGTATTTTGCTTCCCCCACTTCCCTGACAAACAAGCAAATGGCATCAGCCAAATTAGCATTGTGGTGTGTAGTGCCACCCATCATGCCCAGGAGGACTGCATTTGGGAGAGGGTAGTAAGATGCTGTTGTGGGATTATTACCAGTACCAACTGGATAGTGATGCAACTTCACTGGTCAGGCATGCAATTCTATACGTGCCTGTCAGGAGTAAGCTTTATGGAATGCTAGTGAAACTTGCTTCTGAGTAATATGAGTGGCATGTGCTGTACAAGAGACACATTTCCCCAGTGTGTACATTTAGAACACTTTTTTACCTCAAGTTTAAGTTATAGTTTACCTCACATTAGAACTCTTCAAAGAGGTAGCTGTGTTCGTTGTTATTACAGCATAGAAAGGGGAAAAATGCATCTGAGAAAGTTCATGAAAACTCATGCGAAAATAAATAAGTTAATCGAGATGCTGCTAATTTCCTTCTATTCCCTACCTCCTTTTTTTTTCTTTTTACATTAGGAGTGCTCTGGTAGCCTTTTAAAATAAAATGGGGGTTAACAGTGCAGTGTCCTTTCCCCAAAGCAGTTCCCCCTTTTAAAGAACAAAAAGGCTGTGTACTTCCAGACACCAGTATAAGAGTGCAAATCATCTTAAGATAAAGTGTGGCTAGAGATAAAAAAAAAAGGCTGTGCTGGATTGTTATGTGAGGCAAAGGAGCTAAAGACTCTGAAGCACTGAGAGACAGGCATCTGAAGAAGCACAGATTTCTAAGTCCCAGCCCTAAGACAGCAATGGAAAAAAATATTCAAAAATATTTGGAAAATGGTCAAAAAACATGTTTTTTGAGCACTGAGAGATCCTGATGAGAGCAATCCTAGACTGATGCTCACAGTTCACAGCTTATTCTGGGCAAAATTTGCATGTGGTTATTTTGCACAGTAAACAGCATTTTCTGCACAGGCAATAGCATTTTCTGCCTGGAAAATAATATTTAAATGCAAAAATATTAATTCATGCAAAGAAAATCCTGTTTTCTATGCGGAAAATGCTGCAATTGGGGTTTTATTCTGCATAAAATTTGCACATGGTTGATTTGCATAGAAAATAGAATCTTCTACACAGAAAACTGATTATCTATTCAGGAATTAATATTTCTGTGTGGAAATATTATTTTCCACAAAGAAAATGTTTATCCACACAGACAATGCTGTAATTGGGGATTTTTTCTGTGTAAAATTCTCACATAGTTGATTTGCATAGAAAGCAGCATTTTCTGTGCAGAAATTTATATTTCTGCTTTAAACTGTTATTTTCCACTCAGAAAATGCTTTTTTCTGTGCAGAATAGACTGTTTTCTGCACAAAACAAGCATGTGTGAATTTTGTGCACCATGGGTCCCAAACTGTGAATAGCCATCAAAAACTGTGTGGTTTTTAAAGATTTTCTCATACTAGGAAGAAAATAGCTAAAATTATTGTCACTACCTTTGAGAAGAAACTTAGTGAAGGATTATGTCCCTTTGCTGGAGGGCTTCTTTATATTCAAGAGCTGTACAGAAGGAAGACTGTTGTGAGGCACAATCAAGGCCATTTCTGCCGTTAGGAAGAAAGGCAACTGTCCCAAGTATGACAGTTTTTTTGTGCCCTGAAAGGGTTCAGAGTTATCCAAATTGTATTTTCTATTCTTTAACAGCTGGGAAGAGAAAATATGTGTTTGGGGGATTCTCTCTCTTATGAAGCAACATAACTTGATTACCTTTTCTACTTTACTCTACACATTAATTTGGATAAATTTACTGGATACTTGTGCTATTTTGCCTCAGGAAGACCAGCCATAGATATGGTTTCTCATATTAGTGTAGCATTGTGTAACCCTACAGCAGCCATAAAAACTCACAGACATTAGGGCTGTGGCTGAATTTCTCTTCTTGATTTGAACCAACTAGCCAATTTTTTACTGCAGGCTCCTAGTTCACATGTAATAGCATATGCAATTCTACTGTATAAAATAACTAGGTAATTATGTTGGTCTCATAGAGCAAGCAGCCTAGACAAGGTGCATATGCCCTTTATTTGGAGAATTATTTGTTGAAAGTAATATAAGCCTACAAGGTTCCTGTAGCAAAATAAACAAAATGACAGAATCAGATCTCAGAGTTAGTGGTTGGGTCATTTTGGATGGAACAAGGCCAAAGAGGTGGTGTGGGTAACTCCTGGTGACTAAATTACAGTTGGAAACCTCTGGATTTTTGGATTGCAAAGATGAAATGCATTAAGCAGAACCTTTTGAAATCTGATGCCAAACCAATTCCCCAGCTCTCTTCTCACCTCCTGTTTCCCCTCTCAGTCATCTTCTCTTGTGTGATACAAATCTGTGTAGACCGCTTCTTACTGCTCAGTTTTCCCCCTCCCCCAAAATAACTCCAGCAACCGAAGGTCACAAAATCTGGTTTGCTTTTGACCATTCATCATACTCAGTTTTCTTATGAAGCCTGTCCCCCTCTACTGATAAGCTATTAAAGGGAGACCTGCAGAGGCTGCTAATGGAAAGTATGAAAAAACCGGGTTTTGTTTCTCTTTTCTGCAAACTGTAGACTTTGATAGCCCTTCAGCACAGAGACCCTTTTTATTGATGGTAAAGTATGATTTATTTCATGGCATTCACTGGAGGATATTATAAGAGAAAAGTCAGTGCTGCAAAGCAAGCTGGTCACAAGTGACCGACACGACATGTAAGCTTTTTTATATCTTTTTTTATTATGTCAGTTGCAGATGGGATTTATTTAATTCTAAAGCTCTTCTGTTCACAGTTCAAAGAAGGAATATTTCTGGAAATATGTACAAATTGCTTGCTTTCTTTCCCTTTGGGAGATAAGAGCCACTGTCCTAGACAACCATACAATGGATGAGACAGCAGCATGTGCATGGCCAGAAATGTTTTAATTGAAGCTGAATAGGATTTAAATTGAAGAGAAACCTGCTTGGTTGATTCTCAATAATCTTTCCAAATACGTCCATTTTCCTATTTGTTTATCTCTTATCTGGCCTGAATGTTAACTGCAAGTGCCCCTCAGTCTTGATTTCATTGAGCGTCTCTCAATTCCACCTGTTTTTTATTTGCTTTGCTCTGTTTTGTTTTGTTTTACTGTGTCTTTTTTGTATTGCGTGCAAAACACTGGTTGAGATTCTATACCTCCACAGACATAGTTATGCTAAAAGGACAGTGGCAGCAAGACAAAAAGGGTGGCAGTGAGGAAAGGAAGAAAAAGACAGCAGTAGCATCAACAGGAGGTGAAGGCCACTGGCTTTGGACACCTATGTCTTAGACATCTGGCTTCCAACGAAGTCCACAGAGGTCAGGCGCTATGGGAGAGGTGGTTTGGAAAACTGCCTGTGCCATGAGATAAGTGATTGTCCACCCATCCTGTACTTCCTTGGCTCCATGGATTCCGATCTCAGCCTAAGAAACCAGACATTTGAAGAATAGCCAAGCTTCTGTTCCTAGCAGCAGTGGTGCCTCTGTTACATGAGCAGTGGGCCTCTGTAATAGAGGCAGGCAACAGCTCAGGGGAAGGAGTCCATTTTCATGCTCCTCATGAACTGTTTTGCTGCGTTTGGGCGCACTGGAACTGACATTGCATCAGTTCTGGATGTTGATTTCGACTGATTTATTGTATGAGGTTTTTCATAGGGTTGTGTGGATCTGGATAACAAGAACTGCTGCAATTACAGACAATCTCAGGTCATTTTGATCACTTTCAGAATAAAAAAAGTGCCCCAAAGCTGGTACAATTTAAAGCAAAAAACAAAAACAAAGAATTGAAGTGCACAAAGTTTAGGTTTGGGGTTGCATGTAGCCCACAGGTAACACTTTCCTTGCCCCACTGGACCTTTTGTGAGGGAGTGGTTTGAATCTTTTCTACGTGTGATAGATTAAATTACTTTATAGGCTGGCTGCTGTGTTTTGGGGTATTCTTTTCCCTTGTTAATAACTTCTTGCAAATAAAAAGGTATCACATCAAGAAAAGAGGCAAGCTAAATGTGTTGCCACTGAAGTGTCCCTTTTCCATTTTAGCACATTTTGTACATAATGAAACAATCAACATGGCATAATCCAGCAAAAGCCGGAGGTGCTATGGACAATTCACTCACCTCGCTGTTCTATCACCTCACTTTCACCTTGATGGCGTGTTTAGACCCAGATGCAGAAATAGTCTATAAGACAGAGAATTAATGGAAGCACTGTTTTTGAAAATATAAACTAGCAGGTGTCTAAATCTCTTCTTGACACTGAATGAGAATCTAGAGGTTACTTGTGGTGTAAAGAATTCACATAAGATAAATGTAATTGGTCTTTTATCAACCTGATGATTCATTTTAGAAAATGCAGCAGGTAGGCAGAAACAATCCAATCCAAACAGAGGCAGAATAATAAGATGAAAGTAGAAAGTCTTCAATCCCCATTCCTCTAGAAACTGAGGTGCGGCTTAAACATACAACCAACAAAGAACAAAAATACCACCCACACAGTCTTTTTCTAAAGCTACTAGCAGCCCAGATCTTTTTGCAGAAGATAAGAATCCAGACATTAGGACTGCTTATCTGAACAGAGACCAGCTCAGCACCTTTTGAAGTTAACCAGGAGAAGCAAAGTCTTAGAGAACAACAGCTAGTGGCAAAGGTCAGGTAGCATAAGCCACCAGAAAGTTGATCATAAAGCTGGAGACTGAAAAAACTCTTTGTACAGATGAGGAATTTGCATACACAGTGAAGCAGTTTTTGTGTGATAGAAAAAATGTTTTATACATTGTATCCCCTGTAGATTAATAGAATGAGAATTATATTAAAAAATTACACATTAAAGAGGCTTTATATCTGTGCTGAAGAATCACCAAAACAGAAGTGAATATGGAAAAGGACAAAGGACCAGCAAATGAGTTTGAACCCCGGCAGTGTCATTTTGTACAAGTCCTACTGAGTTCAGTGGCAGTCATTGAGTATAGGATTTCACCTTTAAATGGGCTTTGAGTAATTTCTTCAGCATGATGGAAGCCTCTCCATCTTGAGTTAAATGATTCCAATCCAGATTATGCTCTAGTCATGATTTAAGTTATCATCTGACATTTGTAGAGTATTTTTTTCCTTGTAAAATGCATCATTCATTTTCTTTTATGTTGTTGTACACATGGATTACAAAAATAAGAACTTACAAAACATCCTATGATTCTTTTTCTGCACATTATAGTGATGTGAAAGTGGTGCAAGGAACGGAATGAGTGACACTATTCACATGTAGTACATAAAAAATAATTGAATTTTTTTGCTGGAAATCTTTCTGTCCACTACAATGAATAGTACGATTCTGTATGGCTTAAAGATATTCATGTCTAATGATAGAACACAGATTATTCCATAATCAGGCCAGTCTTTACAGAAGGGCAATAATACAGAGAAAAATCTCTCTTTGGTACCATAAAGAAGGTGGTATCTTCCACCATGTTGAAGAAACACACACAGTGTTGATAATTCGATGGCACATTTGAATATCTACCATCAACATGGAACTGTTTGAACCCTGGAAGCTTTTAAATGCCTTCTTAAGGGAGGGAGCCTATGAGTCAAACTAATCTCTGTCAGAAAGCTCTAGTGCCCTCACCAGACTACAGACCCCAGGATATCATGGAATGTTGCCATAGGAGTTGAAGTGGAATCATAGTGCTATAATTGTGTAGAATAAAACTCCCTCTGGAAAGGAGCAAGAACACCCACATCTCGAATGTTAGAAGCCACACACAGTGAATCATGCCACATTCGGTTTGCCTCTTCAATGTGTTTGTTCATATTGTTGCTAAATGAATGCCATGGAATATACTCACACACACTTTCAGCATAGCAGTGACAGAATAAAACTATATGTAAACACTGGACGCTCTGTCTAGGCAGAAACTTCTCTTTTCCTTAGCTTCTCATTCACAGATTGCTACAATACCAGCCTTATGTCATGTATATCCTGATCTTACACCCACAGAGTTCATTCATTACCCCTTTCATTGTTTTGTTTCTGTTGTAATAAAAATGAGTGACTTGGAGATTTGTTGTGGAGAGCAAGTGTGGTCAGAAATGACAAATGCTTCTGGCTCTCTTCCCTTCCCACCCTTCCCTGTCTTCAAGGGAACAGAGTGCAGCATTATCCTCTCTGCTCAGGCATCAAAACTGCAGTGTCTCCTTCCTCTGGCTGCTAATGCAAGCCATATTTAAGCTGTCATCCTAAACGTGCTTGCTTGCATACTTTCAAAAAATTGCCCGTACTAGTTTCGTGTACCTTTCTAGATTCTGTACACAAGATCTTTTCCTTGATTACTGTGCAGGAATTTGACTGGAACCATATGTGTTGTTAATCACATAAGATCAATAGTCTTCTTGGGGTGCACACCATGGCAGTGTTAATTCATACTGCACACTTGTGTGTTAACAAGAAGAACTAGAGGACAAACACTGAATGTGACATGAGCAGACTTTTGCTCACTCTATGGGAGTTTCCATTCTTTTCTTATCCACAAGCCCCTTAAATCTGCTCCAGAGGCTGTCTCAGTTCTGTGGAACAGATTTGTGATGAAACTGAGGAGACTGCAAGGAAGGGGGGATTCAGCCATTCAGCTAGCCATGTTATGAATTAATCTATTTAGTTTGTTTAGGAATATCTTGAGTAACAAGCATCAGGCTACAGTATCATATAGTTTCATGTTTCTTTGGCTTTGAGGACAGAATGTCCTCACTGCTCCTTTCTCCCTCTCTCTCTCTCTCTTCAGTGGTTACTGGAAATGTACTTGATTTGAACATTAAACTAGAAAAAACAGAGACCATTGGATTTGGTACTGGTGTTAACTTCAGGACAGCTTAGAGATACTGGAGGTTGTAATGATCATTCCTGGCTGTTTTCAGGTGGTGAGCTTTTTCCTAACGCTGACAGTGTGACCCCAAGGACTCAACATTAGTTCCACTATGAGAGAATGTGAGAAAGCTGTGTCAAGGGGCAGATACTGGGTTCAGCAGAAGAAAAGCGGTAATGAGTTGTTTTTGGATGGCCATACTGGGTGTGCCATGAGACCTGTATTATGCCCACTTTGCCAGCCTGCTGCCGTCAGGTGTGGTAGAAGGCTGTCCAGTTGGTAGTGTGGAAGTAAAATTCAGCTGCCATTTCAGTAAGCTTCTACATATGAAAGAGGAGGAGGCAACAACTTTCCATTTGCCTCACGCAGCAAATTGTCTTAGGTCATCTCAGCCACTGCTCTTTTGATTCCTAACAGTCCTTTCTCACAGCATGTTTGTGTCTTTTTAATGTCACCCATTTTCAAGGTGGTGCGTAACATTGTGGTAGGCCATCAACAACCTATATTGTACTGGGACTATCCTAGGAAGACATTCGTGGCCTCTACTACAAATAGATATTGCGGTTCTGGGTATGCCAGGATGAGGTCACAGGTTAAAAGATGCATTTCACCACTCAAAAAAAATGATAAAAAGGCAGAACTCGCCAGTACAAGGTGCTTAAATTACTTTCTTACATCATCGCAATCTCAACCAGCTTTCCTTCTCACACTCCAACTTGGTGACCTTTGTGGTAGACATTGTATACATGACAAGGACAATGTGTACCAAGCTGCTTCCAAAAATTGTTCTTACAACTCCCCAGGAAAACACGGGACAGAGGAACTTGGATTGGAGGGTTTAAAAAACCAAGCCTTACAACAAAAAACAACACTCTCTAATTCTACCCAGAAGAGGTGTGCAGAGGGGACCTTATTCACCCATCTGCAGCAAAAGTTAAAATGTTTCTTCTCGAACACACACATGGCCTGCTCACGCAGAAGCATAAAATGCTGGGAAAAAAACTTTTTTGTACTATTGCTTCCAGCACTGACCCTATTGGCAGTAGCATTATTGAAGTTGTAGTCCAACTTTTCTTTACTAGACTTCATACGTGGCAGGATGTTACTAGCCTACATAATGCTGCTTACAATGAAAGGCCATAAAATTAAACCTTTGAAAGTCATTTAGCCAGTTTATTTGACTTGATTTATCTAGATCCAAAAATCATTTTGTGTGCATGTTTTACAGAAGCATTACAGCAATGTTGCATTCTGAAAACAAGACACTGTGTTTTCTTTCTTCTAAAAACCTGGAAACTGTAACATCCAAGAGCATATCCTGCCTACAGCCTGGAGTAAAGACTGCAAATACTGAAAAGCAATTAAAGAGGCATTAAACCAAGCCAAGTGGCTGGGCTTTTAAGGAAAATAAAACTCTGTCCATTTCATATCTTGGCAGTGAGTCTGCTAAGTTATAGTCAAGGCTGCTCTGCTTGCAAAAGGGACAAAAGAGGCTGAATTAGCAGCTTATTTCCTTACTTCGTAAAGCTATAGAAATGTCAAAGTCCTTCCTGGAGAATTTCCAGATAAAAATCAGATAAAATAAGCTGTTTTTCTCTGCTTATTATCTCAGAAGGATGATTTAGACTGTCACGGGGTACGTATTTGATCTAACCCCCCCCCAACTTCGCGTAGGATATGTACTCCAAGAGCCTGAATTAAGTAGTACTGATTCACCAGAGTCACCAAGGCCTGGTGGTGCTCTGTATGCTATGTTAATCAGCCCAAGAATGGGAAATTGAAAAAGGGATACTGGGTTCCATTTTCATATTGCAACGAGATAAAATCAGGGGGGAAAATAACTGCTTTCACATAAATAATTGCAATGAGGACATGAGCAGGACTGACACAACTGCATAGCTCCAGATAAGAGATGAATAAAAGCAGCCTGGAAAGAAAAGGAAGGAAAGAAGGAAGGAAGGAAGGAAGGAAGGAAGGAAGGAAGGAAGGGGTGAAATAAAATAATAAAATAAAAGAAAGACAGACAGACAGACAACTTTAAACTCTTTCAGTGTAATGGTGTCACATTTATGCTGTAGGATTTTGGGCTGAGCAAAATGGAATAAAGAACATGAAAACTGTATCAACTTCCAGTCATTAAGGTCTGTGGACATAATTGATTATCTCCATTTTGTTTTGTCAAAGAAAAAACTGCAATAGTTTATTTGTTCAGTTTATACTACAACGTTCTCTCTAACAACATAGATTAAAGCAAAAGAAATCTAAAAACAAGTATTATAATAAAAAGAGTTTAAAATCTTTAAATATCTGTTAAAAGGCACTAATTTAAAACATCTTAAAGATATTTAAAACATAACATTGAGAGGAAAAGTAGAGAATCCCTCCATTAGAAGACCTTTCTGCCATCGACCTGTTCATAGCCAAAAGCCTCAGGGCTCTTCCTATCAGTGGGAGGACGTTCCACAGCCTGGGAGCTAACGTTGGCCATTTCCACACTTGACTATAATAGTGCCATTATTCCAGTTTCTGCAATCCCCAGGATTCCATAGGATGTTGAAAGTGGAATAATAGCACTATAACAATGTAGTGCGGAAATGGTCGTTGACAATGTCTGTATGATAATGGCTGACAGCCAGTTGGGCACATACACATGCAGATGTCATTCTAGGCATCTAGGCCAAAAAGTTCTAGGCCATTCTAGGCCAAAAAGTTATCATTGCATAGTGGATATATTCTGCTGGTTGTGGTGGAAGTGGAGTTGTGCAGACATCAAGTTCCTCTGTGTCTTGTGTTTGCACATTGCAGTTGAGATTTGTGTGTTGCGTATCGTATATTGTGCATTGCACATTCCCCAACAGCACTTAGTCATCAACATTTGTTGTTCTTCATGAGGGTTGTGTAGTGCTCATGTAGTGAAATCTCCATGTGCAGACGTTAACATTATACTAAGGAGATAAGGGATTACAGCCAATATTTAGCTGCATGAATTGTAACATTGCAACTCAGCCCAGAGGCCCCGTTAACCAGCCATGGGATAGTCTGCATTGAATTATTTGTTTAGAGGTCCAATTGTACCACTGACTGTGAGGAGGTGGTGAAGCCCATCAGCAAAAGGAGTGAAGTGCTTGAGTGCTGCATTGCTTATGACCAATAAAACTTAATGAATGTCATTTTTCAGTATCAAATGAAATTTCAGGGAGGCCTGGAACTACAGCCAATTCCAGCTTAAATCACATCCTTTCTTCCAAGGAGCTTTGAGTGGTGATGAGTTGCCCAAGACTTAGCCCCATAAGTTCTGTAGGTGAGCAGGATTTAAACCCAGTTCCAAATCCAGCCTGTTAGCTAGAAGAACATACAGTGGTGGCTCCTCAAAAATATGAATACTTCTGAAGTCAAGTTGAGAAATTATAGTCCTTCAAATGTTTTGATTCATTTGAAATGTGGTGCTAGGGAGGCTTCTGCTGATACCAAGGACTGCCAAAAAGACAAATAAAAGGGTCAAAGAGCAAATCAAGCCTGAACTTTCCCTAGAAGCCAAAATGACTAAACTGAGAGTAGAAATCAAATATCCATGTTAGTCTGGACTAGCATGCAAAGTGATTTTGTAGCACCTTTGAGACTGAGAGAAAGAAATTGGTAGCATATGTTTTCATAGACTAAATCTACTTCATCGGATACATGGACTGAAGTACCTAGGAGGAGACCTTTCTAAGTATGATTGAACAGTTTTAACAGTGGTTGTTGGGGGACAAAAGCAGGAAAGATATTGCCTAAAACCAAGGTGCATAGATAACAAGATGAATGATGGAGGGAGACACTGGAATGTTTTATGATATTTTATGTTTTATGATGGTGGCTGGGTCTGTTTTGAAAATTGTCTGAAGTTTGAAGCTTCTTCTCCTTTATTTCTTTTTGTGTTGGCTGTATAAGAATGGAGAATTTTGGGCCAGAATTCTTTCCATCATCTTTCAACAAACAGGAGATCCAATCTTGTAATGCGTAAGTTGTGGAGAATTTCTTTCTTGTGAGTTTTTGAGGGAATAACCTGAGCGTTGCTTCAGACAGCCATTGGGCTTGCCACTTGAACTGTCTGCATGCATCAGTTTCTTGGTGTGGCTGACTGGTCATGTGCAGTTGCTACCTCCTGCATGATGCTGTTATTATCCAGCAAGAAAGTACTATTTGGGGCAATTCATGGCTTGATGGTCACTGGAGGAGAATGAAAAATAAAACCTAACCTGGTAGACAAAAGACACACCTAAACTGGTGCCATAGAAAAGGAGAGAGTAGGGACTTTAGAAATGATGACCTGTAAGTCAGCTTAAGTAGCAATGCATGTGCTTTGGCCTATAACTTCCATCAACTCAGGCAGCATGACCAAGTGTAACGGATTAGGGTAACTGTGCTCTGAAACAGTTGGTGAGCCAAAGGGGCCCTACCCTGACTTGAGAAGCATTCATTTAATGGCATCCTGAATAGGAACACCAAGTGACTACCTTGTGACTTTAACATTCTTTGCTCATACAACATACAACAATATGATACAAGCAGCCTGGCTATCATGTGAATACTTATTTGTTAGGCCATGAAATAGTTTTCAGTTAGTTCCTGATGCTTTGGTTAAGGCTGAATGGTGTGTCTCCTGTTCCACTGAATTACATTCTTTCACTCTGAAAAGCTGATGATAATCATTCCTCTATCACTCTAATCATATCTGTAAACAAAATTTCAAAAGAAAGCTCATTTTAAAGTGTGATTTGTATTGGAAAATCAGATGTAGTGGTTGTCAGTGGTGAGCAATGTGTGGCCCTCCAGTTGTTGTTGGACTACATTCCCCATCATCCTTTGCCATTGTCTGTGCACTAGATTGGCTTGCAGGGAGTTGCAGCACAGCAGCATCTGAAATGCTAGGAGTTGCTAAAGGTGCGTTAAAGGAAGACATACAATATGGTTCCCTACACACACATACCACGAAGACGTGTGGAAAGGGTCAGGACTGACTGACTGACTGACTGACTGACTGACTGACTGACTGACTGGCTGACTGGCTGACTGACTGACTTACAAAAGCAGGACCAATTGCCATGCATGCTTCACTGAATTAGTATGTGTGAGAGAGACCAAAGAAAGTGCTGTATTCATAATTTCCACAGCTCCTTTATGGATAAAGGATGGAATTGGGGTGGTGGTGAATGACTAGGAAGCTGCGATGTGACTGAGGTTGATCAGCAGGGCAGAATTATTTATTTATTTGGTGCTATCAATATGCATGAGACATAGGTTCCCTTATCTTTTCCCCACAGTTTTATTTATGTTTATTGTGGAATTGGTTTTTGAAATTGCAATTTATTTTTTTAATACTGCTAAAGCTTTTTGATGTGCTTCTTTCTTGGCCATGTTGGTGCTGGTGGGGGGAGGGGGAGAAATGATGTGCTGCTATCTTGGTTTTAATGGTCAAGCTGACAGATGGGGAAATAGAACAGGCCAGTGGAATTTAAAAAGAAATATGACAACTTGTGGGTTGTTCCCCTCTCTTGTTCATCATCTAGCCTACAGATTCCTCACCACTCCAGCGAAGATCTACTGGGTTATAAAGTTCTACTGCTTAATTTCAGGTTTTTGTTTTTGTTTTGTTTTTTTCATTGTCATCCAAGATTCTGGGCACTCAGTGTGGTTGATCCGGCACAGATGAATAAAATCTTGTACAAAGTCAGAGGTGCTTTAGTTTGATCCAACTATGCTTGCCATGTTTCTGCTTGAAGTGACAGGTAAGATCTGATAGGCAACAAGGTCAAGCAGCAATGGTCTATTAAGTCCATCCCTTGCTGTGTCTGGCAGACTCCAGAATCTGAATGTGTGCTTCCAGTCACAGGACAGCGAGAGGCGTTAAGAGATTCTGTTAGGATGGAAGAATTCCTAACATCTCTATCTGCCCTGTGACTTGATACACAACTCAGATTCTGCAGCCTGCCAGACAAGGCAAGGGTGCACTCAATAGACCACTGTTACTCCATTCCCGGTCCTATGAGATCTAGCCTGTCGCTTCATATGAAAACATAATGGGCACAGAAGATTAAATCCTTGCTAAGTCACAGAAACCCACTGGACAAGTCATACTCCCTCAGTCTCAGAGGAAGGCACAGGCAAGCCACCTCTGAACAGATCTTGCCAAGAAAACCCTATGATTGGTTCACTTTACAGTCACTGTAGGTTGGAAACAATTTGAAGGCACACTGTAATAACAGACCTCCAGGGTAGAGGGAGAGAAATATGGAAGGGTAGGAACAACTGAAAAATTGAGAGAGTGGGGATTTGGATATACTTATTTTGATTGTCACAATTAATGTGAAAACCAAATGTATCAATTAAAAAAAACACTTGTGTTTCTGAGAGGAACAAAACACTTCAGATACCGCAGAAGAGAAGGGGGAAAGACTGAAACATTTGTCTAATTGGCAAAACATAATTTGTATCATTTTTAAAAAGGGCAGAATGTACAGCAACAAATACCATCACTTCCTGACATTTTTTTCCCATCTGGAAGATCCCTTAGTCTGGACCCACCCGCAGTCCATCTGTGAGAACCTGTTATCCTAACCTAGGTGCTAAGCTCACGGTGCAACCAAGGCACCTTGCTAACTGAAGGAATTGTTAGCCTGATCACAGCTTCCCTGCAACATCACACCAATGCAGATGGCTTCCAGCTCATCGGGGATCAGATGATAAAAAGAGCTTTCTTTCTCTCCCTTTCTAGTCAATGTGTGTCAGAGGAGATTGGCTTAAGTCCAAATGCCTCTAAATTAAAGAAGTGTGAAAGATATAGATGCAAATTCTTCACATGTGACTTGACTTCTGAGACACTGTTCTTAAATTCACACACTGTAATTTTTCCAGTCAGGCTTTCACAGCGTGCAAGCCGTCAAGCCAAAAAGCCCACCAGCATTGGCATGCCAAGTGTACAGTACATACAGTTTGTGTGGTTCCAAGCAGGCAGAAAAAACTAGGCCATGTCTAGATCACTTGAGACTGTTCACCATACGTAATAACTCCTTGCATTTAGAAAGTTAGATAGCAGAGATATATCCTCTGTTTCATTGCACAGTACAGCTAGGATAATAATGGTCTCCTTCTCTTCCCTTTTCCAGCCAAAACATATATGCTGCAGGACAACTAAACTCATTTAAGAGTTAGGATCTAGTGCAGTGGTTCTCAACCTGTGGGTCCCCAGATGTTCGTGGACTTCAGCTCCCAGAAGCCCCAGCCACTATGGTCAGTGCTCAGGGCTTCTGGGAGCTGAAGTCCACAAACATCTGGGGACCCACAGGTTGAGAACCACTGATGTAGTGGGTTTAGCCTTTGCCACCAGCCAAAAAAGGGTTGGGAATCCATGTCAGGATCCCAACCAGATGTAAGTAGCTGTCCACCACATAGAGGGAATTAATTTATTAGTGCCTTTGTTTTATATGTTTTGCTTTAGCTTAGCAGTTTGAAGCTGAGGAAAAGATATACAGGCTGGGGAAGGACTAGGGAACTGAACTTTCTCTTTTACTAATCTGCTTATATAGTTCTCATAGCTATGGTAGGGAGGAATTGGATCATGGTTTTACACTTCATCCCCCCCCCCCCCGTTATTTCTGCGGTCTTGGGAATCTATCTTCCATTGAACTTGCTGCAAAAGGGATGCATACACAAGCCCAGTTTAGCCAGTCACGGAGAACTGGATTCCTGGCCGTAGCATAATCTAGGCAGAATTAGTTATTTAGGGGCCCACTTCCATCACTGACTGTGAAAGGATGCTGGATCCCATCAGCCAAAGGGTTGGAATGCCTCTCAGCTCTGTACCATCAGCTGCATCATTTACAACCAATAAAGCTTATCTTATTGCAATGACGTGTCAGTGTTCAATGACAAAGTCTTCCAGAACAGAACAATGATACTATTTTACCTTTATCAGTTTGAGAGACAAGGTAGAAATGAGGTATTTGCATTGCAGTTTCTTGATGCAAGTTCTTGGATTCCCAACATTTTGCACATGCTGCTTGGGTAATTCTTAACCATAGTCTGTCATCTTAGTAGACATTCCATCCATCAGTGTATGGTAAGAGCGATATAACACTTTGACTTCCATATCAGAGAACTGGACAGCATATTCAAAGGTGCCTATGTTGACCATGCAGCAAAATCCAACAAAATCCAAAATCCATAAAAGAACAATACCTTTATTAGTGAGCCAAAATGCCGAAAATATATTATGCAGACTTCTGAAGCTTCACTGGCTTCTTCATTAAGCAAAACTTGTAAAAATCATACAGGAGAAGAAAAGTGGAAATGTTAGAGCCACAGGCTTACGTTTTGTCTCAGATTTTATTTCTGTTACCTATTAAAGTGGTCTAGAGGGATATCAATAAGACAGAGGCCACTCCCCTTCTTAGCTATGTGGGAATCAGGGACAAAAGAGCAATGGACTGGAACTTAATTGTTTAAGGATTTAACCTTCAATAAAAGTAAAACTTTCATTTGGACTACAATTGGCAAGTTTCACCTATACAGCACCTAAAAATTTTTTCCAGAGGTAACAATACAGAGACTTCTGGAGAAATTCAATGTTCTCTGCCTAAGAAAGGGGCAGTTAGCTTCACACAGAACAGAGGCAGCCTGGATCTCAAGGGAAGTTACTTTTCTGTTGGTAATGGACTTGAAATTTTATTAACTGTCTTTTATTCCCCTTTGCACCCAGTCCACACATGGTCAAGAAGGAGAGTAGCCTCTGCTGGGGTTTATATCCCTCTAGACTATCTCAACTGACAATAGAAATAAAATCTGAGACAAAATGCAAGCCTGTATCTCTAACATCATCATTTTTCTTCTCCTATATGGTTTCTAACATCTTTGCCTGATGAAAACATCAGTGAAGTTTTGAAAGCTTGTGTGACCTATTTTCTTCATTTTGCTTGACTCAATAAAGGTATTGTTTATTTGTGGATTGTGGAGAGAAAATGGCAAGTGTGGAAAGGGACAGATGTATAAGATGTTTGGGAACTTGTGTTTGACAGCCGAGAATGAAATTAGTCCAACTGATTTTTACCAGAACAAATTCTTTTACTCCAAACATCACAACAGCGACTCATTGTGGGAGAGTGGTTGCGGCTGTGGTTGTTTTTAGTTCTTCTTTTGTTTGTGCTGGCAGCATCCCAGTCAGTGGAGGTCCTCCCAAAAAAGAACTTCTATCAAGGAGAGAATTACTGGCAATCCAGTAGTGCTCTAATTAGGCTGAGGCTTCTGGCTATGATTTGCATGGTCCAATTAGCAGCAGCACCCTCAGTTAATTAGTAAGGTCTACAACAAAGTGATGTATTGCAAAAGTACACTTGAAGTAATCATGTACTCAGCAGTCTAGGCCACAAGTTCAACAGATTTAAACAGAAATCTCTTTTTAAACTTTTAATCCAGAAACTGTTAACTTCACAAGACAAATTCATACATTGTATTGATTCTGAGCCTTTCAAAAACCTATATCTGGCTAATTAGTGTATTGCTAAGAATGTCATCCCACACACACACACACACACACACAGTTCTTTTAAAAATATTCTGTTAAAAAAAAACAGGATGTCAATAATCCCAAAGACCATTGATACTCTTCTAAAAACAAAACTCAAAGTGGCATTGTTGTAAACTGAATTGCTCTTTGAGAGAGTTATATATAGTCCTGAATTAGCGGAGAGTCTTAATAGATGCTGAAGAAGGGTAGCCCTTCAGTGAATGAAGAACAAGTTATGCTTGCTATGCTTCTGTAAATGGCCAAAGGCAAGTGGCACAGATCAAAACAACCCTCTGTATCAGATGACAGAGTATAAAGAGAAAACTTTATAACATAGATTGACTGGAGGGCTCGCAGTATACCACCCTGTGACTGCTTGATCACCGTTGTAAATTGGGAGAAAACAACAGGGCTTTTCAGAAGTAAAAATAACGTTTCTTGTTTATATGGTTATGAGGGGTTGAATGAAATAAAGATTTAAGCTGTGGGTCATATGCTATAGTGGTTGAGGTGACGAAAGGGTGGAAAAACCTCTGTTTGTTAAGTCTAAAACTAAAACTGGCCAAAGAAACACAGAGGAAACATAAACTTGGAAATGAGGAGAGTGACAGCCTGGAAGAGCAAGAGGAAAATAGGAAGGAATTATTGAAAATAGGAAACAGCAGAAAGGACAAAGAAGAGGTGGATAAAGGGAGAATGCATGATGGATGTATGATCAAAGCAGCTTTTCAGTCATCCAGCTAACTCAATATCCACTCTTCAATCCAACTAAATGTCTGAGAACCCTCGCTCAAAGCCAGCTTTAGGCATTATTGTTTCCTGTTCTGACAACTAAAAAACAAAAACAAAAAAGCACCATGGATTCCTGGGTCTTGTCATCTAATAGCTGTGCAGGCCACTTGATCATTCTGGTCTCTTGTTTCAGTCCTTCCTCTAAGGCCTTTTAAGGAAACTGTTTGCCAGGGCTGTCCCCTTCACTTGTACCAAACATACCTGGTCTTTTCCTTGTACCTACATACTGTCCTACATGCCCTGTTCTCCTGAGTAACTGACTCACGTATAGCTTGCTTCTGAGACTGCTGATTCCTATGAGGAGGTATTCAAGCCAGCTGTGGCATCTCTAGCAGTGAAAGTACCATTGGTGCTTCTTTCTTAATGTAAGCAGGTGGTTTTTTTTAATATTAGACATGATCACAATAGATAACTTTATAAACATTGATCAGGCTTAAAAACCTGGCCATTGACTGCGTAAGGCTGAAGTATGAAATGCTGAAGATCCTGTACTTGGAAAATCAATGTCAAATTCTGCCTAAAGAGGATTATGATGCGTCTCCTTTTCTGCAGGACTCACCTTCCTTCTGTGGGGGTCCCTCCTCACAGCCATTTAGTGGCCTGTGGAGGGCATGGGGCATTGGAAGAACATCTGGATGTGTCGATGTAGCCAGACATATAATGATGACATCATCTTTTGCAACCCCTAGAGGTGGCCTTTGTCATTCTGTGTCTTGCTACATGGACATCACCATACACTTCATGGCCACAAAATGGAGGTGGAGGGTAGAGGGTACAGAAGGCAGGTAAGTATTGTGGAAAGGGTTTTTTAATCAAGGATGAAGTGAATTCTTCCCTCCATGACAACCAAAAATGTTCAACAGGCAAACATAATTTTCAGTTACGCCGGTGTATGTCACTCACAGGATGTCACTGAAGTTGTCATGGATTTATGGGCTAGTGTTGCACATCATGTGTGTTGTGCTCTTTTCTTCAGACTCACAATCTGATGATCTTTACTTTGATCTGAGTATAATTCTTAGCCCATCCTCTTATTTTATATGTTTACTACCTACATCTGACAGTGATATCAATGTGACAATTACTGTGATACATTTGTCTGGATTTTTCTTATATATATTTCATAATCTGAAATGTGAGTCTCCCCCTTTTAATAATAGTAATTAGCACTTTTTAAAAAAATTACGTACATCCTTTTAGTAGTCCTTCAGATATCTTTTTGTTGTTCCATTAAAGAGTCTTATGTGATTGCAGATGGAAGGCTGAGGTTGACATGCCTAAGGTCCCATAATGAGTTTATGATTGGAAGGAGTTTTAAGCCAAGGAGTTCCTCCAGGCTCACAGTTCACACTTGTAGCTACTATATTATACCAGCTCATTTTTGGCTGACCCTCTTCTAACCTCTCATTACAGTGAGTTCAGGAGAGCTATTCTAAGAATAAGAATTATTGAAGTCTTCTGAAGAGGATGCTTTGTTATATTGTGAATAACCTGGCCTACTAAATAGTTCCAAGTGTGTATTTGAGAACATCTAAATCAAACAGCAGATGGCCTTTTTTCCAGTGCACAGATGACACAAAACTACATCTGTATCCAGATGATACTGAACAGTGCAAATAAAATTGTCAAGAGACGCATGAGTTTTATTTTCCAGAACAAACATTGCTTTGCAGAGTAGATGTGGTGACATTTATCTAAAAGAGCAGGATTACAAAGTCTGACTTGAACCCCAATCTGTTTGAGATACTGGTTTGGCCAGTATTAACTTTCTGGTTGTATTAGCTTTTGTTGTTACAGAAAAAAATACATCCCAGACAAAGAATGCTGCAGAATATACAGTGAGTAATTGCAGGGAACCCAGTATTCCTCCACTTAGTTAAAACCCCTTCCCATTAGTTGTCCCCTTGGGCTTGATACTTCTCTTTCCTCTTCTTTCCACTTCTCTCCACTTCCCTAACCGAGAAAGAGAACTCATCCTTGGCAGGCTCCTTTTCTTTAGTTATTCAAGTATTCTTACTGCCTCTGGCTAGTTATGACAACTGGAGCCTAGTGTAAGTTTGTCAAAACAGCTTCGTGACTTTGGTTACTTAACAGGTAGGGTGTGAATAAATTTTTGTTAATAACCGTAAAATGAGTGGAAGAAATGGGTTCTGATTCTCAACTATGCAAATAAGACATCCAGGAAGAACTGGGAAATTGTTATTACTATTAAGGTTTTCTGAATATTAAGCTATTTAAGAAAGTATTCTAAAGGGTAATTTTATAGTGCTTAAATTAATTCTGTGTCTGTTTATTTTTGGTATCACTCTTCTGTACCTTCCAACATTTCACAGATGAAAACTGGGACACATCTGACCAAACAAAATCAGAATGGGGCCCAGAGGGCAAAAGCTGTTGATAAGAAAGAATACACCAGCTAAGAGAGGCTACAGCAGTTTGTCCTGACCTGAACCCACTGGGAAAGACAAGATTTCACCCTCACATCTCCTCTACCGCCTGTGGTGTTAACAGAGTGCAAACGACTGTTGCACTTTGAACTTAGTTTGCAGCAGTTGACGTAAGCTGAAGACTAAGTGGGAAAGTGGGAAAAGGAAAGAGAAACTGGGACATTTTAAAAGCAGTGGACTAAATGGAACAACAGAGGATTAAGCAGAACTATTCCCACCAAATCTGAACAGTTATAAGACATGCCTTTTCCCACATCCCTGTCACATATATTTTCCACTGAAGAGAGACCCTGCATATATTCTAGAAGTCTCATAGAGAAAGGTTTTGGATTTCCTACTCAATAGTATAGAATGAAAGAGAAACATCACAGCACTCCATCTTCTCTCTCTCTCACACACACACCAATCAACCACACATGTATACTTAAGTTCTGTTATGATCCTTTCTTTCGACACACTTTCCAAATCATACCAAATGTTCTTAAAATAGGTTGTTTTTCACAAATTTATCTTGAATGCATGAAAGAGCAGGTCCTTGAATCTTACTAAATAATCCCCTCTCTCTTCCTCAAAATGTTACTCAGCTTCAAAAGAAAGTTGGGAGGGGATGTATTTTGTTCTTGTCAATAGAGACCTCTGTACAAAAGTGACACATTGATAGTGCTTTTCAGAGTAAATGGTTTAGCTACGGTGGTCAAAGAAAGTGATATGCTTCACAGCAGCTAGAAGACAGAACAGAGGTCAAGCCTAACCACTCTCAGAAAGAAGCCACATTTTCAACCCAAGGGCCAAATTCACTTTCAAAGTTTGTGGGAGCCACATTCCAGTTTTGGACAGGACCAAAGGAAAAATGGTGGAATAAAAAAGTTAACAGCGGAATTGAACTTCAAGGTTCTTAGGGGAGGCATTTTCACCTTTTTGAATGAAAAACTGTACAAAAGCAGAAAAGCCACCATACAGTGGTGTCACAGGGAGCAAGATCAGCAGCATCCCAGAAGGTCAAATTGGGATCTTGGGTCTAATCTCCCACAGCCCATGTCTTAGTCCCTACCTTTCTCAGTAGTATTGCTTAGCATTTCCATTTTGAACACAAGACTGGTGTTATATTGGTGTGGGAGTCATTACAATATTGTACTGTGCCTCATAACATTTCTCCGCATTTGTCTGTGTAGATGTTCTTGTTTTAATGGAACTAATTACAGTCTATTAGGGAGATGTTTGTAAATGCAAGGAGACTTCAGCTAAGGACCTGGCACCTGGTAATGCTATCACATACCCATTAACAGGTTGACCAATTGTCATGTATAATGTTTATATGCAAAAGGACCACGCATCCTAGCTGCCAGTTACTAAGATGCCACCTTTAAATGCAGGAAGACCAATGCATATGGTAATATAAATGAGATGAGGTATATGTGAAACATTTATATGGGTAAATGCTTTATATTCAGCCTGCATACATTACAAATGGATTTTTATACTTAAGGCTCAATGATTGCACCTTAGTTCAAGCTGAGGCAAACTGGATTCAAATCGATGTAAAGGCTTTCATGGCTGGAATCCATAGGTTGTTGTGGGTTTTCCGGGTATATCCTCTGAAGATGCCAGCCACAGATGCAGGCGAAACGTCAGGAGAAAATACTAATAGAACACGGACTCAAAACCCAGAAAACCTACAACAACCTATAGATTCAAATCCATACTTACTCAACCATAAAGTTCACTAGTTGACCTTGGCCCAGTCACAATATCAGTCTAATCTACTTCATAGGATTGTTGTAGTATAAAAATCAAGGTATGCCACACTAAGCTCCCTGAAGCAAGGTTACAACTTTTTAAAAAGGAAATAGTATTTGATGCAACAGTTCTGAACTGGGTGGTGTAGTTGGATGCATGATTAATGTTGACTCACCATTTAAAACTTGGATAGGCTACTTAATCTTTGCTGTTCTCTGTCATACACTAAAACTTAGACATCTTTACAGGTAGTGAAGGCTCAAATACAGGATGTTAATTATTTGAAAGCTGTTGTTGAGATTTATACTGCAATGGAAACATACCTACGTTCTTGCTTTTTTTAGTACCCTAATTTGCTCAAGAATATATCATCTGATCACATAAGAATGAGCAGACTTCTATTAAGTTAATAGTTAAATAGTAGTCTCTCAGAGATAACTGGTGCTATGGAAGATGGTAAATATATTTTAATACATGAGCTTTGAATGCAGAAACAGTGTTTACAAAGTAGAAAACATTTGAACACTCCGAGTCTCTGATAAATGAGATCCCTATTTATATTTGGCTAAATTAGCTTGCTTGAGGCTACAACATATTGAATGCCACAAAGTAAATTAGGTCAGTTTTTAAGGCTATCATCGAAGTCCTGTGCACAGTTACTTCACAATAAATTCCTTTGAAAACAACTGCTTAGGTTTTTGCTTGTTGATGGGGAAAGTGTGCTCAGTGAAAGAACATGAGCAGAAGTCTCCTTCTGTGAACAGTTGCTACTCTGTACCATTGGTGCCTGTAGTCAAAATGGTGGAGGGAGATCTCATCCCACTACAGCAGGGTGAGGTGCAGTCTATATTCAGACCTCAGTTCTGTTTTCACAGCAAAAAGTCAGGATCTAGGGTAGTGAGACTTCCTTCTAAGACAACATGTGTCAGACTATAGTGCAAGACCATTCAAGAGTTCAGATCATGGAGCAAGGGCAAAAGGCAAATAAAATTCAATATGTCAAGAGTGTTAGTCCCGGCCAGTTGTGTGATCCATACTGAGCCTGAAAAATAGTATTTCACGTGGATTGACTATTGTTTCAACTGAGTTCTATCTGTGTTCTATCAACACAACTGTGTTGAAACTGTGTAGACAGGAAATCTCTGACTCAGTTCAGGAACCTCTTCCTGGCCATTCCTTATTATCTTAATATCCAAGTGGTTGATATTACTCAGTGAGTTAATTGAATTGAGATGAAGTAGCTGGAAAGTTCCACTAAATATTATAGCCAATTAATTGTTGATGCCTTTATTGAAAAATGCATATAAAACAAATACATCTGGACTATCCGGTATCAAAAATTATTCCACTTTTCTGAATCCCAGCACTAATGCCATCATATGTGACAGAATAAAGGCTTTGAATACAGCACACTTTCCATGTTTAAATTTCAAAATTTCAGTTTTAGGTTTCTAGGGAGAGGTATATCTTTATCTTGTGTTATAATAATTTATTGTACACTGATGAGGAGGAGGGATAGCTTTGGGAAAAATGCTTTGCAGTTTGGATTACTGATAATGGATTTTATTATTGATAATGGATTTTATTTTACAGCTCATAAATCTAGAAGAAGTTAAACTTTCTCTTTGTAGAGACTTCCCAGGGGAAAAATGTATGACTCCAGGAAATGTGTTTGAGTTAGCAGGTGGGGTTCATGCTTTGGAAAGTAGTAGTGAATCAGTGTTTCAGGATACGCTTCTAGGACAATACCCTCTTTGGTGTGATGTAGAAGGCACATGAATGGAAGCTCTCACCATTTGTGGCCTCTTAAAATATATTGGCATACTTTGTATAAGGATTTCATTCTTGGTGCCTTGGCCCAATTCCAGTGTGGAGCTGCAGTTTCAATTAGATGAGAATATTTTACTTGCTACAGAAATATTCAAGGGCACAGTATTAAATAGCCCTGGTTTGAGTTCATCTGCAAACATTTTACAAGTATATTGCTGGTGCAGAATTTACCATTATCACCCGTCCATGACCAATATATATTTACCTGGAGTTCCAAGTGCCTATTTTAAAGCACAATCTCTGACAGTTGGGATCAGTAGGTAATCCGCATGGATCCCAGCAATGAGTACCATCTGGGGTACCATTTGCTGCTTCAGAGGCAAAACTGGAGTGGGTAGGAATTGAGTTTTTGATAAAGAGTTGCCATAGCAGCCAGACAGGGAGTGGGCTATGACTGACCACTCCCTACTTCTTTCTCATATCATCTCTTTAGAAAAAAACTAGTTGTTGGCCAGTGTTTCTAGAAGCTGCTTAGCACTAATAACATTTAATATGCGTAAATTGAAAAGAAGCTGTTCCCATCATTCTTGTATAGTAGTAAATACATCCAATAGAAGTGCTCATACCAGCCATAAACTTTTTAACTAGACTTGATGTATAATAAACAAATCCCATACATTTCATCATTACCTAGAGAAGTTTTGAATCACATGGTCTCTGACCTCTATGGGAATGAAGCCAGTGTTAAGATAGACATCCATCCCTAAAGGCTAATGGATCCACTTGGCTTCCAGAATACTTCAAAGAGTCTCCCGCTGATATTTATGTATTTACAAATTGGATTTATATCTTCCCATCCTCTCAAAAGTGGGATTCTAGAGCAGCTTATAGTGAGACGTGAATACAAAACATAATTAAAATTGAAACAAAGCATTTAGTTAACATTTGACAAACAAGCTGAAAGATTCAAACAATTAAATTAAAGGCATAGTTAAAACGATTAAAAACACAATTTGCTACCTGACTTTGGTATTTGACCTCTCAAATACAGTGTCACAACTTCTTCAAAAATGTTGGTCTCCCAGCTGTTAACCAGTATAAATCCCAGAGAACATTATACCTATACTAATTAGACTTTATTGGCTGTCAGTCAAGTTTCTAGGCATGATTCAAGGCATTGTTTTTAACCCATAAAACCTTAAGATGTCAGCATCACCTGCATTGCTAAAAGCAAATTTCTGTCATATGAGAGCAGCCTGTTTATTCAGGTCATCCAGGCCTCCATCTTCTACCTCCCTCATAGAATCATAGAGTTGGAAGCACCATCTAGTCCAAATCCCTGTGATGCAGGAATATGCTCTCCTACCAAACCATTCTATTGCATTTGTCTGGGTCCATCATATTTCATTCTTATCAGATGAAGAGACTGTTGCTCTTTTTCTGGTAATAGATGGTGTTAACCATCTAGTTTGAAAAGAGAACTCAGACTCACAATGCATCTCCAGACTTCATACTCTTGAATACTAATGGGTGTGTAACCTAGAAGACTGCTCAATTTGTGATCCGTGCAAATAGTATTAGGGCTTTTTCTGCGTTTTAGCTTATCTCGTCGTCCTCCAGTCATGATCCTGGCAAGGTCTTTGGTGGGAAGGGAAATGCTCCTCTTTGCACAAGACCGGCTCCCTGTGCAAGGAAGCACGAGGGACATGCCTGTTCCTTCTGCAGCATAGCTGGGCAATTTCTCATGCTGCCTTGGGACCAGAAGCTTCTTCATCATGCTTCCAGGCCATCTGCAGGGCAAGTAAGTGTGGGAGCATCACGCAATCAGGGGCCATTGATGGAGGAAATCTGTTAATGATTTACCTCACTGTCAGCAACAAGCCAAAAATGATATAATGCATGATGGTCCCCTAATGGCCTCAGAAGCATCGTGCGATTGCGAGGACATCATGTGGAACAGTCCTCGCAATCATGCAATGCTCCCGGGACCATTTTGCAACAGGACTGGCATGTGAAAAGGCCGCTGACTCTGTCTGTCAAACACCTCCAAGTTGTTACCTAAAACTGCAGGAGTAAATAAGATGGCCTAAACCCAGTTGCTTGTCCCACCTAGAGCAGACTCCCTGAGTCAGTAATAACTTGGTAAATCTACACTTAAGTAGCTTCCGTTGATTCATTGGGACTACTTAAATTAGAACTAATAATTGCTGCTGGATTTAAAACAGCCTTAAAAGTATTAAGTGGCTTCCAAATTACACTTCATAAACCTCTTCATTAAATTACCAATACTATAAGCACTTCTTGATTGACATTGCCATTTCATTTGGGATGTTTGCCTTTTAATTGGCGCTTAAATTATTATTTAAATCTATAATTACTCATCTATGGTTAAATCTGTAATGATCATTAATTTAAATCTGTGCAGATTAATAGCTGTACACATGATTTAGGCATCTTTTTCCATTAACAGAGATGAGAACATATTTGACTTTTTGTTCACTTAAGGCTTTTTTTAGGCTATATGTGAATGTAATTTCTAGTTTTTATTGAAAGTGAGTAAATACTGCACACCTTCCAGCACTTTCTGAATATCACCCTTTTCTCAGATGTTTTTCTTTCAGTTTTAATTTCCTGAATCTGACTATAGGTTCTCTTTAAATGTTTTTTTTTTCTCTGTCAAGAGGAAAAATGTGTGGGAAAAATAAATTTATTGGGGTTTTAAAAACTTGTTTAATGAGCAGCACAGAGCACCCTGCCTTCTCTGCATTCCCCCTGACCTGTGCCCCGGGGTGATCAGCAATCACTGCTCCTTAGGGCACAGTCTTGGTGTTTTTCTAACAGAGCCAGATCTTTGTACTTTAAATTACACTCCTATAACAATGTATAATGACAGTCTCCGAGACTTAGCTTCTTAGACCTTCTCACTGGCTCTTGGCACTTCTTGAGTGTTCCATCTTAACCTTTATATATGTAATTGTTTGGAAGGCTACTAAAAGCTGACAAAAATATTTAAAAGATTGGGAAACTGGCTTCTGTTTTTAAGGACATACAATTATGCAGCATATTAGACAGCTTCAGCAGTTTTTCCTTCCTCCACTACAGTTGACCCTCCACATTTGCTGGAGTTAAGAGCACAGGAGTCCCGCAAAAGTGGAAAGATCTCAAGTATCAAAATGTGTACATGTGTGTATGGGAAGAGGGCCAAGGCATGGTGGGAAGAACGGGCACCCAGGGTCCAAATCAGGTCAGGGAAATGAGAGGGAAGGGGGCATCAGCATGTATTATTTTTAAATATGTTGTTAACTACCTTGATTGAGAGAAAGGTAGGATATAAATGAACTAAAAGAAAAAACGGATAAATATTTATTCAGATTTTTATCTGGACTAATTATTACCAATGATTATATTGATTAGTTATAAGTTAATTTAGAGGTATGGATGGAGAATCTGTTGCCCAGTAACATCACTACAACCTTCGTTCCTGACCATTGGCCATTTTGACAAAAATTAATGGGAAGTTGAGTCCTACTGTACCTGGCCACAAGCTCCCTCATAGAAGTGTACCCTCCAACATTTCACAGAAGAAAACTGAGACGTGTGGGCAAGCGATATCAGAATTTGGTAAAGAAAAAAAAGTTATTAATGAGGATGAACATACAAGCTAGGAGAGGCTGCAGCAGTTTGGTTTTGTCTGAGTCTACTAGGAAAGGCAAAGTTCCACCTCTTCCTCTCTTCTCTTCCTGCTGCATATAATTGAATGCTAACCAATTGTGCATTTTCAACTCAGTTTGCAACAATTGAAGTCAACTGAGCACATAGGAGAAACATGGGAGGAAGAGAGAGAAACCAGAACATTTTAAAAGCAGCTGAAAAAGTGGGACAGCAGATGATTAATCAAGATTGTCCCTGCCAAATTGGGATAGTTAGATGGTATGCAGGAGAGGTTTCCCTCACTACTACAGCAGAAGAGCCTGCTGTAATCCAAATAATTATCCACCTCTCCACTCAAACACATATACAGAACTAACACTAGGTTGTTGTTGTTATAGATTGGTCCTTCTCAAAGGCGAAAATACAGTGAGTACTGCTGAGGTTCCAAGGGATTTGCTCACGCTTGCAAAGTAGTTTGCCTGAAACAACTGTCTATATCATTAGAAGCAATGAAAAGGGGGACTCCATGCCCTCCCCCTCACTTCTGTTGAATTGATTTTGGCTAAGAAACTGGAAACATTGCAGTTGCTTTAAAAAGTATCATGTTATAGGCAAGATTAAAAAAAAAAGAATACTTTTCAGCTGGCAAAATTTTATTTTTGAAGAAATGGCTTACTGGAACTCCACCCTGTCGCGCCAGTCTTTTAACAGCACTGGCAGAAAGAGCCCATAAGCAGGTTTCCTGAATTAAGTGAGGCAGAGTAAACATACCTTATTCCCCATTGCTTTTTCAAAGGCTTTGAAAGATTCCAGAAACTAATTATTTTTGCTCAGTTCCATCTCAATCACAGAGATGGACAATCTGCTCAGTACAGATGTTGTTCTGCTAATTTGTATTTATTTTATATATTTATGGCCACAATTTCTAGACTTCTTTGGGAGGATGTGAGAGATAACAGAGCATTGTTGGCAAAGATCTATTTGAAAATTAATGTACAGTTAACAGCCATAATCTAACACAATATCGAACCCCAAATGCATTTAATTCCATGTTGGGTTTTGGCCAACAAAATCCACTGTATCACAAATTTGGTACCATTTATGAATGCATTTCTGATTGGCGTTACTATTCTTTTGGTGGTAATATGATTAAGACAAGAAGTTCTAATAGATTCCTACACAAAAAGAGCAGTAAGCTTTACACATTAAAAAAAAAATCAGTAGCAAAGTTGAAAAACACTTCTGTAAAAAAGGCTCACATAATCACATCAGTTGGTGTCAGTCCTTTTGCCCTTCTTAAACTGGGATAAAAATCATGCGGGTCCCCAGAGGCTGTTAGACTGTAATTTCCAGTGTTGCTCATCATTTGTTATGCTGACAGGAGCTGCTGGAACCTGACAGACTATAATATCTATAGAATACCTCATGATTCCCATCCTATCTTAGACCCCTAGAATCTGAAGCAACTGAATGTTTCTGTGCATCATGGGGTCACCTATGTATCCCACTGCTACCACCAAATGTGGGGGTCATCCAACTGTCCCACCAGTGCCACCAAATGTGAGGACTTCTACTGTCCTACCACTATGGTTCTGGGTGTAAGAATCTATTTGTATAATCCCACCACTGGACACCACCACATTTGAATCACTGCTACCATCACGGACACCGTGTATCTGAACTTATCTACAGCAGTAAGACTATTGCGGTGTTTTTAGAAATACAGAAATATAGTACAAAAATTAATTTATTAAATAGAAGTTCAACATGCAGTAAAGGGTTGCTTATTTAACACATCTAAATCCTGATTGATTCTAACTAAGGCCCTTTCCACACCATACCTTATATTATTGTCCTTCAGTGGCAATCAGGAAGGGAGTGCAACAGGAGTGCCCTCCTCTGCACCAGCTGGCTCCCGGCTGAAGGAAGAGCAATGAACATGCCTCTTCCTTCTCCAGCGCAGTTGGGCACTTTCCCAAGCTGTGCCGGGATGGGAGGCACCTCCATTGTCCTTCCAGCACTTCTCCAGGCCAGGTAAGTGTGGAATGGTCGCAGGTTTGCGTGTCATTGACAGGAAAAACCCATCAATGATTTAATCTGCAATTGCACCACCTGGTGACGGAAGAAGGATGGGACTGTGACGACGTCATGCAGGATCATTGTTGTGGTCCCGCTCCTCTCCCCTCCCCATGCCAGGATGGGAAGTGCAGAAGTGGCCAAACTGTAATCCACATCTCTCATTCAAATTCCTAACCTTGACAAACTCATATCTCTCACTTTCTTGTAAATGTAATTGTCATACTTGCCAGCTTTGTTAAAAATCCATTCAAAAATTCAGCAAGTCACTACTAACTTGCAACATTCCGTTCTCTCACCCTCTCCCAACAGCTCCTTACCTTATTACATATACTATACCTCACATACATCACCATATTTTACCTTAATTTCTCCAATAAACACAACTACACTCCCCCCAAAAAATCCATCACATCACATGCATCCCATGCATGGTGGGTTGCTCAGTGTTTCTCAGGGATGTGTGACTGCATTTCAGCTATCATCTCGTACAAACTCTCTGAGTATCTCTCATAGATTTTTCATCAGCATTTGACTTAATGGATAGGCAGCGCCTTTGGTATAAACTAGAGAAAACAAGTATTGATAAAAGACTGCTATGGCTTATCCAACTATTGCATCAAGATAATTATTTACAGGTGAGAACAGGTTTGAATGGCCTGCTTACCCAACCTGTCAATATATCCCAGGGTGTAAGACAGGGGTGTATCCTGGCACCCTTTCTATTCAATTTTTATATTAACAATTTGATCCCAGAAATGACTGACTCTTCATTCTTTCCTCCGGCCATCGGCAACTACAAGATTTCAATTTTGTTATATGCCGATGACCTTGTCCTATTATCACAAAATAAAATAGGCCTTAAAAGGATGCTAGTCAAATTTGGGAAGTGGTGCCAAGAAGAAGAAATGTTTGTTAATTATTCTAAAACCAAAATTGTGGTTTTGGGAAAAACCCCAGGAAGAGTATATGTTCCTTGGATGGCCATCCACTAGAACAAGTACAATCATTTAAGTACCTAGGGCTCTGTTTTGATGCAAAACTTACATGGAGACAACACTTGGAAGTTTCTAAACTTATGGGTGCTCGATCTATTGGGTCATTGAAAAAGTTTTTTTATTCAAGAGGAGGGCAACTAATAAAACCTGTAATAAAGGTATTTACAGCTAAAATTATCCCTCAAATGCTGTACGGAGCTGAAATATGGAGAGAAAATGCTAAAATCGTGCTCGAAAGGATACAAAATCAATTTATGAGACAGATTTTGGGCCTTCCACCTGGAGTGCCAGGAGCACATCTGAGGGCAGAACTTGGCATTCCTTCATTAGCAGCCAGGATAGATTTGGCCTTTTTAAGGTTCTGGCGCAGGTTAAAGGAGCTTGAGGATAGCTCTATTAGTAAATGCTGCTGGTTGGAGGAGTTAAGGGCTGGAGGCTGGGCAAAACAGTGCCATAACAAACTAATGAGTTACCAGCTTAATGAAGAGACCTATTTAAAACTTAGCAAAAGGAACCTTAAAAGTTGGATTTTCAACTATGATGCAAACCAAGACAGAGCGGAGATAGTTGGGGCACGGTTTTCTATTTGGTACCCCTACATTCAGACCAACCATGCAATGCCACATTACTTTGAAGACCTGACCTTTGTGCAGCTCCGAAGGGCATTTACAGAGTTAAGGTTTCAGCAGATGCCCTCTGCATATTTGGAGGGGAGATATCAACGTATCCCAGTTGCAGAGAGGAAATGTGGGTTTGGTTGTAACCAAATAGAGGACATAATTCATTACCTATTATATTGCCCGCTTTATTCTGAACCTCATCAAAGATTTGTGATACCATTGATCCATCCTTCCTGGGTCAGTTCCCCTCAAAGTATTGTGGTGGAGCTCCTTGCGGACAAACAAGCAAGGGTCACTTACTCAGTTGCTCAGTTTGCAATTGCTGCTAGGAAAATACGTGCCTCTTTTTATCAGAAGCATAGCGGCTTCAATAAATAATTTCTAATTCTGTGATTTTATAGTCTATATATATATTCACTGTTTTATTATTTTAAACCGTAATTTGTAAGTATTTTGTAATTTCTATACTATTTTTATCTGTTGTAAAGGTTGTGATGGCCATTGGCTATACAGCAATAAAGTATGTATTCAACTCTCTGAGTATCTCTCATGAGTCAAACTTGCATCTTTTTCTCTATCCAACAAAAACACATGATACCTCATTTGATATTAAGTACTATATTCATTAATAGCATAATTGGACTGTTGTTTGCCTTATTGTACTCTGGTGTTATTAATACTAAACCACTAACCACAGTTTAAATCATTCTAGAAAAGTTTGTATGTCATTTAATAATGAAAAAGACTCCTCAGGATTACTGGGGATATGAAAAATATGTAACTTAAATATTTTCTAGATGTCTTGTTTTAGTAATACATTCCTTAATTTCTGCTGTCACCTTCTTTAGTATTATCTGCTTCTGTATCAGCCTATTTTTACTTTATCACTGCTGTAAATGCAATGTATGCAGTTGAAAACATTTGTGATTAATGAGGAAAAGAAAGGGAATCAATTTGGCATGGAGAGAAGGTAGGTTAGTGTCTGCTGACTGCTTCTCTGGGCAGATCTAGTTTGCATGTGCTACTACTATTTCTTTTCAGCTTTCCAAATATTCAGATTACTGAATTCACAGGCTGGGATTTCCCCTTTGCTCACAATGATGCATGTTGTTGGGACACAGCAGATTTATTTATTTCCTTCTCCTTCGGATACCCAGGAAGTTGTTGATGATCTGATTGTTGGCTTTGCCTCTCCCCAGCCTGTGAAAAAGAGGGCACATGTGATCAGTGAGAGAAATAGCCATAGTTAAAACATAGATGGGCAACTAAGTATTTTAATCAATTCTGGCTTTTGATGAGTGCAAATCCCAAGCTCCAACCATCAAACTTATGCGCGGAGTAGCAGTTATGGGACTATTGTCTATAGTAGTGTCTCTCAAGCTATGTTATGTGGGAGACTGGCATTTTTTTTCTACTGTGCCAGGGACCAGCACTATAATAGTTGTGTCCATTAGGTACAGTTGTGCCTTCCTTTCCCGGAAACTTACCAGGGACAAGCAGCCAGTGCCTCAGAGACTGGCATCAACCCAGGGACCACCATTTGGAGTAGCACTGGTCAGTATTCATCTAACTTCTGGTGGCAGAAGCTTCCAGTACTCAGTAGTCTCCCATACCTGGGGAATTGGGGAGAAGTAAATGCAGAGTCATAGGAGTTGTGGTGTTTTGTGAGATTTGAGAGTGAGACTTGAGTTGACTTATATAAGGTTTCGCATGAGATTTTTAGTATCTCAATAGATTTCAGAGTGAGACATGGCTAGACTTATATAATGTGTGGCTTGGCCTCACACATCTCACCCACCATGAGGTTCAGAGTTGCCCTAGATGAGGAGTGGGCAAAGTGTGGCGTGTGGGTCCCCAGGTCCATTTTTGTGGCCTCTTGGCCTCCCAGTGGTGTCAAAAAAATTGCTCCAAAATGCTCTCAAAAGCCTTCTAGGGGGTGTGGAGACCATGTTTGGAAAACCTTAGACCACCCAGGGATCAAATAATATGTTTCCAACATCTTAGCAAAATTTTTCCAAAACATTTTAAATGCCCTATAGGAGCTTTGGGAGGCATTTCTACCACATTTTGGACCCACCCTTGGCACAAGAGAGACTTTTTTTGAAACAGGAAGTGACTAAATCTGCCACCAAATGCAAGTCATGATTAGCATGTCTTCATCTTGTGTACTAAAATCTATATCAGAAACACTTTTTTTGTTTCTTTTATCAAGGTGGGCCAGATCAGTCAATTTGGGCCCAAGGATTTCCCAATATGCAAAGAGGGGGAAAAGAGAATACACGTTATACTTCAGTGTCCTGGTGAATTTACCATATGTCCAATAGCACCATCTTTCAAAATGAGGACAAACCACTCAGACAAGGCCTGGTACAAATAAATGAAATCCAAGGCATGGGCAAATCATGTCTATTAACTTTACTAGTTGTCCCCATATGAAATAGACACTATATAGCAAAAGAATGATAACTAGGTCTGACGTGGATTTCAAAGGAATGATAATTAGGTTTGATGTTGAAACCTGGTTACCTCACTTCTTGACTTCCTTAGATGGCAGCCTTGTTTAATTCATTTGCCTTGATTTAATCCAGCATTCTTTTGCTGATTGCACAAAAGTGTTTGAAGCCTATAAGCAGGGCATGATGGCAACAACATTCTCCTGTTTGTCCCTAGCATTCAGAGGTATATTATCTCTGCATAAAGAGGTTCTTCCTAAATATGATGGGTGATATAGAAGGGATATGGGCAAAGCTGGGGAAAAACTGGAGAAAATTTGAACAGAGAGCCAGGGAAAATTTGAATGAAAGTAAGCAGGTAGAGCTGGCAGGACTTGTAACATGCCCCATTCTTGGAGACACACTCCACAGAGAGATCCAGAACAGATTGTTCAGATTTTCTCTTGAATGCAAAGACACAGAATATGTAATACAGTATTCCAATTTAGTTTGGCAGTATTTGTAGTTGACACTCAGTTCTTGTTAACTTGACTGGATAAGGAGTACTGCAGCCTGACCTCTTAGTCTGTTACAGCAATTTATGTACACATCACTTGTTTTGGCCTATGTAGGATTACAGTCTTTTGAAAATTAAATGAAAGGAGCTTTTATTTCTCTTTAGATCTTGACTATTGTTTGTCTTCTGGCACATTCAGCTGCAGACAGAATGATTGTTTATTTCCTAGAGCTCATGTATCCTGTCCTTACAATTCTAATGCAAAGTGGTCCAGCCTTTACTGATGTTGACCTCACTTCCATCACAATGTCTTCTTCTCTTAGAAATCAGTTTGTCTGCATAAGAGTATATGCACAAGTAGTTCTCAGTGACTATGTGGTATTTTTCACTGGAAAAGTAATTGGACTAGAAGACACCATAAAGTCATCTACATTGCCCCTCCACATTCGCTAGGGTTAGGGGTGAAGGACCGTTGCAAAAGTGAAAAAATCGCAAATACCAAAATGTGTGTCTGTGTCTGTGTCTGTGGGTAGGGGTCTGAGGCATGGTGGGGAGAGTGGGAACCCAGGATCCCAGGTCAGGGAAAGAGGGGTAGGTCAGCATGGTATCCCTATACTTCTTCTCTCTTGCCCATCTCCTTCCTTTCGTGTGTGGGAGGCACTGGGAGAGCATTTGTGGTGCTGAGAAATTGGGATGTGAGCTATCCTTAGCTGGCCAGGCAGCAGCTGGTGAAGGAAGAGGAGGACCTGAGGCATGTTTCTAAAGGACTACACAGCCTGATTGGAAAGGCTGAAAGGGAAGGTTCCCCTGGAAAGGAAGCACCTGAGATGGGGGGGTAAGGGGTTGGAGACACTCACAAATAGTCAAATCCATGAAAGTCAAACCCACAAATGTGGAGGGCTGACTATAGGTTGTCCACTGAAAGATTCTTGAAAGAGCCATGTACAAATTAACTTTTATAAGATGTATTACTACGTGGCACAAATGAAAGGAGCAAACTATCTCCCAGTTCCACCGTTCAGACTAATGTCTGTAAGCATGAAACAAAGCAGCGTTTCCACGAAAGAAAAGGGTTGGGGGCACAAAATCACTCAGCTCAACATCCCTTTTTCTAATTGCAACAGAGCTACTGCTCCAGAAGCAAACGTGACAAACGAACAGACATGGATACCAGTCAGTTTCAAATGGGGAAACACCATGCACTTTTTTTTACCCTCTAAGCGTGGTATTTGTTGTTACATTTGTTCTGGTTCTTTTAACAGGCCTCTTTTCTCTTCCTTGTCTCTATTTAGGAGTGCTTTCTCTGCCAGCATACTTCAGTCCATACAATGATGGATCCGCATGCAGCAATGGGAGAGCAGATGCTTATGCTCAGCTAGAACTTCGAACTTTAGAACAATCTCTCCTGGCAACTTGTGTTGGAAGCATCTCTGAACTGAGTGAGTTTCACATGCAACTCTTAACTTGCTTGTTTACACAAAGTATGGAGCTTTTCTCTATTGAAGTCAAGAGAAATCTTGCCATTGGCTTTGCTGTTGTTTTGCTTGGACTGGTATTATGCAAGTTATAAATGCTTCAGGATGTTTTTCAGGGAAATTCAGATTTCTTTTAAGTTTAATTTACTACAATGATGCACAAAAATTAGCTTTCTTACACCACCATCATCTGTTTCTTATTATTATTATAATTATTGTCATTATTGTTGTCATTATGGCACTATACAAAGAACAGGTTTGACAGGATTTGCAATCTAAAAATGAACACAAGCAGAGCAAAGTATGCCAATAAAAATGCAGGCAGGGAGAAACCATGTGATTATTTCATTTACATATAATATGGTGGCCTAAATTCAACTGTCCAAATTAGAGTACATCCAATAAATCTATAGGGATTTGGTAAATCAGTACAAAGTTGTACAACACATACTATAGGAACGTGGAATGTGGAAAGCAGGAATCAGGGAAAGCTAAACATAGTAATACAAGAAATAGAACATATAAATATTCCCAGTACTTGGGGCAAATGAACTAAAGTGGACAGGAATGAGATATTTTGAATCTAATAATTATACAGTGTTTTAGTCAGGAAATAGAAATCTAAGAAGAAATGAAGTGGCATTAATAGTGAGGAGAGATATAGCAAAATCAGTCAAAGTGATAATGCAAAGTCTGACTGAACAATATCACTAAGACTTCAGGAAAAAAGCCATCAGTTTAACCATATTCCAAGTTTATGCTCCAGCTACAGAAGCAGAAGAAGAAGAACCTGAAAGATTCTATGCATGAGTCCAGGAGGAAATTGATCACACACCAGAACAAGGCTTCCTGTTAATGATAAGCAATTGGAATGCAAAAGTAGGAGACAGAGCATAACCAAAGATTGTAGGAACATTTCTCCTAGGATCAAGAAATGAAGCAGAAGAGTGACTGATTGAATTTTGTGAGACTAACAGTTTGTTCATCACAAACACATTCTTCAAGCAATCAAAGAGGTAACTGTATACATGGACATCACCTGATGTCCAATATAGAAACCAAATAAGGCCCATAACTGTAAGCAGAAGATGGAGAAGCTCTGTTCTGTGTGCCTAATTGTCTGGGACCCAAAAGAACTCTGGACTGAAGCCAGGGACATCGTCAGGGAGGAATGTAAAAAGACACTGTCTGCAGCCAAAAACAAAGAGAAGTCTCAGTGGATGACAGATGAAACTCTTCAAGCACTGAAGCACAGACTAGAAGCAAAAATAAAAGGTGACAGAAATAGGACCAGAACCCTAAATGCAACTGTTGACTTGTGTGCAGGGACAATGAGAACTACTTTAATAATTGGTACAGAGAAATAGAAGATGGCAACAAAAAAGAAAGAACAAGAGACCTCTTCTACAAGATCGAAGAAACCAAAGGGAAACTTAAACCAGGAGTGGTGATACTATAGGACCAACAATAGAATCAATACATGAAGAACATGTAAAAGAGATGAAAGGATGACAGATTCATTCAAGGAAGGACCATTTGAAGATGAATCTATGATCTATGAAGTGGAACCTGCAATCAGAGCACTTGGGAGCAAGAAATCACCAGGAATAAAATGGCATATTAATATCAATGTTTCAAGCTACAGAGATAGAATCTGCTCTGGTTTTAACTGAGATCTCTCAACAAATATAGAAAAAAAAACAGTGGCCCATAGATTTGAAAAGCTCAATATACATTCTAGTCTTCAAAAAGGGGAACATCAGGGATTTTAGTAACCACAAGATCATTGTATTAATTTCCCATACAAACAAAGACATACTTAAAATTCTTCCAAAGACTTATCATATATGGTGCAAGAAATAGCAGATGTCCAGGCTGGATTGAGGAAAGGAAGAGCCACTAGGGATGATATTTCAAGCATACATTAGATAATGGAGTGCACCAAAGAATTTCAGAAGAAAATTAGCCATACTTTATAGATTATAGAAAAGCCTTTGATTATGCAGATCATGAAACTATGGATTGCTCCTTTAAAAATGGGTGTGTCACAACATTTCATTGTCCTGATCCGTAAACTCTACTCAAGAGAAGAGGCTGCTGGGAGGACAGAATAAGGAGAAACAGAATGGTTTCCTGTTAGTAAGGGGGTCAGGCAAGGCTGCATTTTATCACCCTGTCTGTTTAACTCTGAACATATCATACATAAAGTGGGATTAGACTGGGAGGAAGGAGGCATAAAAACTGGAAGAAGGAACATCAACAGTTTAAGGTGCAGATGACCCCATACTACTAGAAAAAAATAGTAGAGACTTTGAAAAATTACTGAAGAAAGTCAAGAAGATTGGATCTCGCAGAGACCTTGATAAAGATGCTCTTTTTCCAGTCAGTTTTGAGCCACAAAAGAGGAGAGTTGTCAACTCTTAGGGGGGCACAGTATATGGCTGGCACTCTACGTTTGGCCTGGAGTTAGGTTATTACTGGACTTTAAATTAGTAATGCCCAAACAATGAGTACTCAGCTTTCCAGCTTACCAGCTAATTTCACTTTCTAGAATGAAAAGAAAAGGAAAAGGGGGAAAAGAACCCTTCCGTGTTATCAGTACTTTCTGATTTACAGACGGGCAAAAGCAAATCGCAATATTATGTAGTTTCATACAAAATTTGGAAAGTCTGTTTATGTTTTGGTAACAGAAGCTACATTTGAAATCTTTACTGCCCAACAATGTTTCTTTAAGTTGTGCTTTGCTGGGCTGCTTTTTTTTCCCTGAAACAGACATTATCCCTAGCATTTCTTCTCAAGTGTACTACCATCTAAATGTAACTGTCAGAAGCCAACACATACCTTACAGATTTCACCATTTATTTTGTGACCTGCCTCAATTTGAGGTTTAGCATGCCTCTATATATTCTTCAGTACAAGAGGGTACTTGTAGCACAAGTCCATGATTGAATGCAACTTCCTTTCCCTGCTCTCTGATTTGGCTGGCTCAGTGATTGAGTTTAATGAATGGATCTCCTCATATAGCCTCTTAGTAGCATTTTTTCCCCCGAAGCAATCATACGTTGCCAGCGTAGCAAGGACAGAACACAGCGTAAGGGGTGTGTGTGTGTGTATTATTCTGCATTGAAAATTTGAATTCCAGATGTGCATCTTGGATAATTGGGCAGTGCTGTAGAGCAGCACTAATAGAAGATTAATAGGATGTTAGTACACACATAAAGCACACAATAGCCATGGCTTTTTTCAAACCTGTGTAAAAGAATGTGAAGCCCAATCTTATGCATTTTTTCACTGAATCGAAGCCCCACTGTTCTCAGTCATACTTACTCCTGAGTAAATGTCTTCTGTATTGCATTCCTAGAACCCTAGGCATGTTTACTCAGGAGAAAATAACAAAGAGTTCAAGGCAGTTTGCATCCTAAGTAGTGAGTCCCACTAAAGCCCTACATATCCTTGCATTAAAGGATGCAGCTTTAGTTTGCTTACCACATTAGAGGGAAAAAATATTCACCCTTATGTAGCCTTTAAAGAATAAGCTTTGAAGTGCTCTTTGCTATTTTCATTCCAACTTTTCCCAGAATTGTAATCATACACAAACAATAGAAGGCTTTTTTCCTGTGAGTCCTGCTTTCTCAAAAAATTGAGGATTCCTAGAAGGCGAAAGGAAACCTATAGCTTATTTACACACAAATATATCACATTGTATTTACACATGCCACTGGTATGGGAGAAACCCAGCTTTGACCTTTGGTATTGTTAGCTGCTACATAAAAGATGAAAAGGTCTGCATATTCAGTACAGATATAATTCTTTGTTCTAATGGGGAATAATAAATAATTCTCCACTATGAGAAAGTCTTTGAAAACTGCACAGTTTTTGTATACTTATCACATTTCCGGATTTAGTTCGTACAAAATTCACCCATGGTATTTTTCACACATGGAAGCAAACAGCATTTTCTGCTCAATAAGCCACTTTGCTCACAAAATAATATTTCTGCATAGAAAATGTTTCTGTGCAGAAATATTACCTTCTGTGTAGATAACACTGTTTTCAGTGGAAAAAAAACCTGGAAAAATTGCACAAAATAAATCCCAAACTGTGAAAATTCTCATCAGTTCAGGTTTCTCCTTGACATGGGTTCCCAACACAAAAAATGGGGGACAGGTTTCTGTATCACAGTCTGTGTTTCATAACTTTAAGAATCCATAGCTACATTGCAAAAATGCAATTAAATCCTGTTATGAATTGTGAAGATGTGCCTCCAGGTATTGGCAAGAGTGCTCCAAATTACATTGGATGGTCCTGGTGAGCATCAGGCATTTGTGATATGAATCTGGTATTTCTGGTGCACTTCATACACTTCTCATGCTTACTGGGTATGCACGATGGGTGCAGGACACTTGTGATGCACCTTTGGCACTTCTGATGCCTGTTTGACATTTCTGATGTGCATCAGGCAGTTGTGATACATATCAGGGACTCCTGTTGTGCTCTGACCACTTTGTAGCTGATGTCCAGATGTGCATCATGAATGCATCATGAATGCATCAGGGGCATGATGCACCAGTCACTCAACTGCCTGCCATCGCACAATGGGTGTCCATACCTTGTAACATCACAGCAGCACCTAGGTGAATATCAACATAGCACAACTACTCAGTTGTATTTCCCTTGTATGTAAACCGCATTTACAGAGACACAGATCCCATGCTGAATTCCAGCCTTTTTTTTTAACAATTTTTCAAATATTTTCAAATATTCTTTCCATCCCTCACATTAGGCTGATAAAAATAAAGAAGATATGCCTTAAAGGAGGTCTACACAACTTGTGATCCAGTAAGCCAAATGGAGCTCCTCAGCTGTATAGTGTGGCCAGCCTACAAAAGGCCTAGCAGAGTCTTGTCTTGCAATCCTATTCAGGCAGCTAAACCAGGTGTGGGAGTTTGATGAGCTGACTGGTGAGCTTTGTTTGGCTTGGTATGTTATGCTGTACATCCCTGCTTTAAAGAAAATACAGTTAACCAAGAGCAAAATTACAAAACCACTGACATTTTATGGCCACTGTGCTTTACTTCACAACCTATCATGGCCTTTACTGGAAGATGCATGGTGGGAAAAATACTCAGGCTTTCTGAATTCTAGTAAAAGGTTATTTGTGCAAGAGTTAGAATTTTGCACCTTTCCAGATGTTGTACTGGACCTCACAACATTCTTTGCCATGGGGTATTCTGCCATTTTAAAAAAAAAGTGGTTAACAATTTGAATTTTCTAATAGAAGATCGCAAATGATTTCTTCTATATAAGGCCAGCTCTACCATTGGGTGCAGTGAGTCAGCCTCCTCAACCAGCAAGTTTTAGGTATTATGAAAAGGAAGCGAATTGTTAATTATTTTGCTTATTGCATTTTAGCTGATGGAGCTAGGCAGAGGTGCTTGAAGAATTTCAGTCTCTTTACCCAAATAATTTTGCTGGTTTTCAGTACTAGGCACATATAGTTAAATAAAGAGGAGCACCATTTGTTGCCATGAGAACAAAATGCTTTGGGCCAATCCTGGCCATTGATGAAAGATGTTAATCAGAATATGTGGATGTTTCAAAAAAGATTTTTTGGAAATAAGACTATTTTTTACATCTTTTCCCTCTCCTTTTCCAGGTGATCTGGTCTCCCGAGCAATGCATCACATGCAGTGTTTGAACACACTGCGCCCTGGCATGAGTCCTGTCCGACAAACCAGGCAGCAGCAGCAGCCCATAACCTGGTCCCCTGATGCTCTCCATACCCTTTATTACTTTTTACGCTGTCCTCAGATGGAGTCCATGGAAAATCCCAACCTGGATCCACCAAGGATGGCTCTGAATAATGAACGGTAAGTCTGCCTGTCTGTAATTCAAGAATCATCTTTCTCATCAACAGGGCCTTATTTTATAGCACAGACATTTTAAACTACCTGATTAGTTCTGTTAATTTCCAAGTGTTAGAGATCACTTGCTCCTTGGACACTGTCAATGTACTTTCTTGCCTTTGCCAGCTATTTAAAACTGAAACTAGAAAGCAAGTTGCTTTGCTCATTTACTTTTTGTAAGTTAGGAATATAGGCATGGGTTCTAGTGGTAATTTACCCATTGAGTCAATGGCACTTACATTAGCATTGACTCCCTATTCAGCAACCAATTAAATGGCTTGGCACTAGTGACAAATGGTAAATGTTGAAGTGCAGACCCTCACTGTGAGACTCTATAGTGATAACCCAAGGAGAATCCAGAAAGACTAGTGGTTCTGTTCACCTTCATAAAAATAATAATTTATTTTCCATCATGAACAGACTTTTGCAAAGCTAGTGATTCTTGCCCACTCAAGACCAAACCATACCAAAATGCTTTGGATTTCAACAAGGATAGATCATAATAATACACTGTTGTTGGAAAATTCCATTTCCCTTCCACCTGCACATAAACTTTAAGGAACAGGGGAATCTAAGTGGGTAGCAATTGATGTCATAGTCCCTGCTAATCAAGAAGTACCAGAACATTGACCCTAAAAGCACTGGCTGTGCTACAGCATTAGCTGGAACCACTAATAGGATTCAAAGAATGTTATATAACTAGTCCCAAGTTTATGTGCAACTTAGATATATGACTATATCTAAGTTGCATCAGGTGGATGCAACAAGTTAGTCATCACTAACGTAAGTTCCATTGCCTACTTCATATAGACCTATAGACTAGGTCTATATCATGCAGTTAGTAGATGTAGCAGCAGCAAAAGTATCACCATTCTACCCTCAACAATTTGATTATATCTGATCTGGAAGCTTGGCATGGTGAGTACTTGGATGAGAGACTCCCAGGTAGGCGTAGAAAAGAATCTGGCCTGAAACTGCTACTGTATTGCTGCTGCTGTTTAGATTTGCCAGTACTGGACAGATGGACCCATGACCTTACTAAGTATACATTAACTTGCTATCTTCTTGTATTCCCAAAGCACACAACAGATCACCCAAAACGTATTACAACCTGCAAAGACCTCGAGAAAATAATGTTCTTGGAGCATGATGCCTAAAAGATAGGGGATTAGGCCATTAAGGGGTGTCTCTGGAGAAGGTATTCCATGTGACTGAGTTTACACTATCTTCAGCAATGTCATCCTTACAATTTTAATCCTTTTTGGAATTCAGTTTCCATTTTCTAAGCTCCTGCCCTCTTCCTGTCACAGCATCTGTCATTTTTCCCCCTTAAGTTACAGTTCAAATGGGCTTGTTCAAAATTCCACAGAAAAGTGTAGCAAGAATGAATGCTACAGCTTCCTTTTCCCTTTCAGAAATTCATTGCTAAAAGGAAGACAGAACTTCTTTGATGACATTGTCAATGTCACTGGAAATCCTCAGTGAGCAAGTACCTTCTGTGCTCATTTGCTTTCAGTTTTTTTCAGCCATATGCATATTTCATCAGATACAGTTTTATCATGGGTTGTGGTCAAATCTGTGCATTCTGAGGAACTCAAAGTTCTAAAAGGAGAGATGCAGTAGTAATGGGAGATTTCAACTATCCTGATATATGTTGGCAGTCAAATTCTGCCAAGACCACAAGGTCCAATAGCTTCCTCGCTTGCCTTGCAGACAATTTTATGGTACAGAAAGTGGAAGAGACAACAAGGAGAGCAACTATTTTAGATCTGATCCTGACCAACAGGGATGACCTTGTTGATGGGGTGGAGATGGTGGGATCCTTAGAAGGGAGTGACCGTGTTCTTTTGTAATTTTTCATTCAGTGGGAAGGAGAAGCCAAGTGTAGCCAGACAAGCATCGTAGACTTTAAAAAGGCTGATTTCTGTAAACTTAGGGAGTTTCTTGCCAAAATCCCATGGTCAAGAATAATGAAAAAGAAGAGAGTTCATGTCGAATGGGAGTTTCTTAAAAGTGAGATACTGAAGACACAATTTAAAACTGTGGAAGTTTTAAGGAGGGAAAATGGCAGATGTCTAAAGAAACCAGAATGATTGATTAAAGAACTCTCAGCTGAGCTGAGTGTTAAAAGAAACAAGTTAGAACTCAGAATAAATACAGAAAGCAAATATTGAAGTTGGCGACTAAACGATCAACTTCTGAGAAACGAGTACTATCTGAAAAAAGCGAAGGAAGAACTAAAACATTACTTTGAAGAAAATGATAATGATGATGTAAGGAGAAAAATTATGTGGGACGCTGGAAAAGCAGTAATGTGGGGTCTTTTTCTGAAGTGGAATACAGAATGGAAGAAGAAAAAGGAGGAAAAAAGAAAAGATTTGGAATTAAGGTTGAAAACAATAGAAGAGGAGCTTGGAAAGAACACGGGAAACGAAAAATGGAGGAAAGAATTCAAAAAGATAAATTGGAATTACAAAATCAGAATTTGGATGATATGGAAAAGAAACTAAGAATATTAAAGCATAGAGAATTTGAAAATGCGAATAAACCCGGGAAGTGGATGGTATTTAAGCTGAGGAAAAGAAGAGAAAGAAACCTAATTTTATAAGTTAAAACGGAAAAAGATTTGACTACAGATCAAAGAATTATAATGAATACTTTTCGTAAATACTACAAAAATTTAAATCAGAAAGATGAGAAAAGTAACATGGAGATGAAGATACAAGACTTTCTTAGCAAACAAGATATTGTAAAGCTGTCTGAAGAAGAAAAGAACGATCTAAACACAAGCATTTCGTGTATAGAGGTGACAGAGGCCTTAAAGAAAATAAAAATTAGAAAAGCGCCGGGACCGGACGGATTCTCGGGGTTATACTACAAGGAACTTCAAGATTACAGACTGATTTCGTTATTAAACATAAATTACAAGATATTTGCCAATATAATTGCAGAGAGATTTAAAAGAATTCTACAAAAAATAATTCACCAGGATCAGAGCGGTTTTCTACCGAAAAGATATTTAAGAGATAATACAAGAACATTAATTAACATCTTAGAGTTTTACGAGAAACATAATGAAAGGAAATGCGCTTTGATTTTTGTAGATGCCGAAAAGGCTTTTGACAATGTGAATCATACATTTATGTTTGACTTATTGGAGAAAAGAAACATGTACAAGAAACGGAAGAATGGCATAACCACCAAAGAGGAATTCAAGCAAATAGCCAGGATATGTAGGGAGGTCAGAAAAGCTAAAACATAGAATGAACTCAGGCTTGCCAGAGACATTAAAAACAATAAAAAGGGCTTTTTTAGATATGTCCACAGCAAAAGGAAAAACAAGGAAATGATAAGGTCGCTGCTTGGAGAAGATGGCCAATTACTAATGGGGGAAGGAAGAAGGCAGAACTACTCAACACCTTCTTTGTCTCAGTTTTCCCCCAAAAGAGTAGAACTACTCAACCTGGGGGGTGGAGAACAGGTGAGGAAGGGGGGAATGCAGCACAGAATAGGTAGAGAAGCAGTACAGGAATATTTGGCTAAACTAGATGAATTCAAGTCTCCAGGGCCAGATGAATAGCATCCAAAATTACATCCAAGGATATTAAAGAAACTGGCAGAAGTCATTCAGAACCATTTGCAATAATCTTTGAGAACTCTAAGAGAACAGGAGAAGTTCCAGCAGACTGGAGGATGGCAAATGTCATCCCCATTTTCAAGAAGGGGAAAAAAGAGAACCAAATAATTATCAATCGGTCAGTCTGACATCAATACTAGGAAAGATCCTAGAGCAGGTCATTAAACAGTCAGTTTGTAATTACTTAGAAAACAATGCCATAACCATGAAAAGTCAAGATAGATTGCTCAGAAATAAGTTGTGTCAGACTAATCTTATCTCTTTTTAAGGTAGAGTTACAAGGTCGATAAATGAAGGGACTGCTGTAGACGTAGCATATCTTGATTTCAGTAAGGCCTTTGACAAAGTTCCCCATGACATTCTTGCAAAGAAGCTAGTAAAATGTGGGCTGGACAGGGCTACTGTTAGGTGGATTTGTAATTGATTGACTGACCGAACCCAAGGGGTGCTCACCAATGGCTGCTTTTCATCCTGGAGAGAAGAGACTAGTGGGGTGCCACAGTGGTCTGTCCTGGGCCCAGTGCTATTTAATATCTTCATCAATGACTTGGATGAAGGAGTGGAGGGCATGTTGATCAAATCTGAAGATGACACCAAACTGGGAGGCTTTGCTAATATGCCAGAAGACAGGATCAAAATTCAAAATGACTGTAACAGATTGGAGAGCTGGGCCAAAGCTAATAAAATGAATTTGAACAGAGAGAAATGTAAGGTCCTGTACTTAGACAGAAAAAATAGAGGGCAGAAATATAAGATGGGGGACACATGGCTGGATAACAGTATGTGTGAAAGAGATCTAGGAGTCTTGGTAGATCACAAGCTGAACATGAATCAGCAGTGTGATGTGGCAGCCAAGAAAGCCAACATGATTCTTGGTTGCATCAATAGGAGTATGGTGTCTAGATAGAAGAAGGTAATGGTACCACTCTATCCTGAATTGGTTAGACCTCATTTGGAATACTGTGTCCAGTTCTGAGCACCTCAGTTCAGGAGGGATATCGACAAGCTGGAGCATGTCTAGAGCAGTGGTTCTCAACCTGTGGGTCCCCAGATGTTTTTGGACTTCAGCTCCCAGAAGCCCTGAGCATTGACCATAGTGGCTGGGGCTTCTGGGAGCTGAAATCCACGAACATCTGGGGACCCACAGGTTGAGAACCACTGGTCTAGAGGAAGGTGACCAAAATGGTGAAGGGTCTGGAAGCCATGCCCTATGAGGAGTGGCTTAGGGAACTGGGGATGTTTAGTCTGCAGAAGAGAAGGTTAAGAGGGGACATGATAGCCATGTTTAAATATTTGAAAGGCTGTCATGTCGAGGAGGGAGTGGGCTTGTTTTCTGCTGTTCCAGAGACTAGGACAAGGAGCAATGGATTCAAGCTGCAGGAAAGGAGATTCCACCGGAACCTCAGGAGAAGCTTCCTGGCAGTCGGAGCTGTGCGGCAGTGGAATGTGCTGCCTCAGAGTATGGTGGAGTCTCCTTCTTTGGAGGTTTTTAAGCAGAGGCTGGATGACCATCTGTTCTGAATGCTTTGATGTGTGTTCCTACATAGCAGGGGATTGGACTCAATAGCCCCTGTGGTCTCTTCTAACTCTATGATTCTATAATTCTAAAATATAGAATGTAAGTGGATTCTTTTGGACAGAGGTCTACCATAAGAATACCTTATTTATATGTGCTTCCCTTTTAGAATAAACCTGTGGGTGGTAGTGAATTATGATGGTGTAAGTTGAACTTATGTCCACATGGAGATCAGAATTCTATTCCAGCTGTACAACAACAGAAAGCTGATTTGAAATCCACCTTGTAGTCACTGAAGGTGTGCCCTGACATGGCCATATCCATGTTCTCAGGGAGCTGGGGGCAATAGGGATGCATCCAGTTATTTTTCTTTAGTTGGAAATGTTTTAAGGATGTCCCATGTAGAGACTTGCAGAAGATCCCTGACAATGCCTGTTGCAGCACATCCAGGAAAATACCTGGACATGTTGCCATTGATCCTTTCACTCTCTAGCAAATCAGAAATGGTTATGTTGGGTGAGGCTACATAGTTTACTGAGTGGGTTTGGGGACATCTGGAGAAGAACCTGTGGAAATGTAGGTATATGATACAAATATGTCTCCTCATGTGAAATCTCAGCCTGTATATTTAAATAAAAAATATTTTGAGAGAGAAAAAAATAGACAGATGCTAAAGGAATCCCTTCCCCAACAGATTTCATTGTGAATACTGCACAGTTGTTCTATGTTGCTATAGCTAAAAGTAGAGATAGAAATAACACCCATAAAAGGTCAGGAATGTTCACTATCTTAATAATATCACAAAGCAGGGGAGAGCAGCTCTTATGGGTCTCAGAAAGCAATACCTCCCCTGCCATGCCCACCTTCTAATTTTTAACTATATTTTAACTTCATTTAAATATAATTAACTAAATTGCCTTCTCTAAACCTCCCAGGGCTTTCTCCATCTTTCTGGGCCTGGTCTGCTGTCTTCCTTTGACTAGCTGTATTATTGCTTTGCAGCTAAAACAGTCCAAGGGAGGAAAGAATGTGAGGAAATTGCCTTCTGCATTGTGGAGGACAATTTTAGTTTTAAAAAATGAAAGTCAAAATGCTTTAGCAAGGCTGGGGTTTTCACAAACTGCCTTAGAACCTGCATGCAGAGTGTAGGTCACACTTTCCTACCTCTGCTCATAAGAAGGGCTTGATATTGGAGCCCACTTTGTTCACTGTCATTGTTTGGTTGGGGAAATGAGAAGCTGAGTGGTTGATTAGTGGTCTCAGGGTCAAGAGCTAGGGTGTTAGTCAGACGCCACAGAACAAAACCAACAGGGGCACACAGAAGAGCAGTCTGGATTCAGGAACAGGGCCAAGTCTGTGAGCAGGTTTGGAGGTCTTTCACAGAGTGGGCAATTGATGTTGCTTCCAGCACCCCTAGAGCATTTTCTACTGCCTTATCTAGGGAGGCTGATGGTTTAGTACAAATAGCTGGGGCTGCACTATCTAAGCTGCAGGTGTGCCAAGTCTATCCACAAACATTCCAGTCCTGCTAGTATTTATGAGGGAGAACCAACATTTGCATGGTTTAGAGCAGTGGTGCCTGGGGGATTCCAGATCAGTGGGGTGATGAACCTGTGGGCCAGATGCCCTCTCCACGTTGGTCTCATCATTCCACCTCCTGGGCTCCTACCACTCACCTTGCTCTTTCTCTCCTAAGATCTCTCTATGATCTGACATTCAGGCTCCAGGATAACCACTACACTGAACAATCAGTTGTGTTTATTGTTGTCATGTAGCATGGCCAGTTCTCCTCACTAATTCTTAAATGAAAATATAGGCCCTTTCCGCACCGGGGTATTAAAATGGTGCAGAGCGACCTCCGACAGAGGTCTTCTGCACCGTGGAGTGGATTGGGGCGGACTATTTTTTGTAGTTCCACACCTCAATTTGCTCCAAAGCAACCGGAAGTGGTGGCGTGGCGTGTTTTTTAAAAACCTCTTTTCAGAGGTTTTTAAAAAGCATGGAGCGCGCAGCCCCATGCAGCTCCATTGCCGCACTCCGGTGCAGATTTGCAGGCGCGCACTAGTGCGTGCCTACAGATCTGCCAGGGGCGGGCTTTAGGCTGGTGAGCTTCTCTGGTTGGTGGAGAGCCTCCACCAGCCGGAAGCCGCCATTTTGGACACCGAGGCCGCTATTTTGGATGCCGGAGGACTGTGGAACAGCGAGATCGCACTGCTCCGCATGGCGATGGACTTATCCAGCTGCCGGTAAGCTCCATTTTAGAGCGTTTTCCCCCATTTCCCCCTCCATGTGCGGAAAGAGCCATATCCAGACACGGATGTAGAAAATAAACCAGTAAAACTTTATCGCCAAACGAGCAATTTAAACATCTAGTATTACACTGGCTCCACATGCATAATACAATATAATACTTTAGTCAAAATAAAATAACACTTTTCCCTGAACTCTTTTCACAGTCTCAGCTGCCATCAAATCAAAGTTCCTCTCTCATCAGCTTTATCTCTCTTTCCAACTCTACCTGTAAGTGTCCCTCTTATGCCTGTCTGTTCCCTGTTCCTATCTCTGTTTGTCACTGGCTCTGTCTGACAGTTTAACATGTTTCTAGTTTAATATTCTTTCCCTGAGAGACACCCGCTGCCCCTGCAATAGCATTCCAAATGCTATGATTGGCTGGCTTTACTCAAGACAAGAGGCTAATAGTTCAGCCTTTCTTCTCAAACTACTCTAGCTTTAGTCCCCAGTTTGAAGGAGGTATCCAAGGTGCTGAACTTATCCCCCAAATAGGTTCAGCACCTTGCCATTATAAATTATGGGAGTACCTTCCAGAGTGGATTCCCATTCCACTGACACGGATGCCACAAGATTCCACTGAGATAGTGGCATTTTATGAGACACAGTAGCCTTGTAAGTCAGAAATGACAAAGCAGTTTTTCAGGATCTGTGCCCAAAATGTCATTTCTGTGACAGCTCAACATGAGACTACCACACACTCGCTACTTCTTGTTTTTCCTGTTCCGTAGGCTGGGAGTTGTTGATCAGAATGGGATGCACATATTAAAATACAAACATTTTTAGCCTTCCCACAGATTTCTCTTCCCTTAGGCCACATGCCAGAGAAACCAAATGCCAGAATTGCTTTTCAAGCTGTACCTCTTTCATTCTTAAATCAATGTTCTGTATTCTCCATCAAAATCCATTGTTTCTGATTAAGTCAATGCACAGGAAATTTAAGGTAATATTTAAACAGCAGTGACTTGAGAATTGAATTAGGACTCTGAAAAACAAAGGTTTGAATCCCCATGCAATCCTGGAAACCTTCTGGGCAAATCACACACTCTCAGCTACAGAGTAAGGCAGTGGCAACTTCCTCCGAAAAAACTGTGCCCCAAAAAACTAGGATTGCCATAGGTCAGAGTTCATTTCAAGCTACATGTCAACAAATGGGCCCATATTTAACAGAGCAAATGCACTGCTACTGCAGCTGTGTGATTGGCTACATGCAAGGAAAAGGAATGTATTCAGGGAACTGAATACAGCCCACCATTTTACCCCCCAAACAGCTGATCAGCAGGATTTAGTGTTGTTTAGTTCAGGCTGAGGAATTAATTGCTCATGCAGAATGTTTCCATCTAGGTAAAGGCACACATGTGCCTGGAGAAGCCTACTTCTATCCAAAAAACAGATATAAAAGTATGTTAAACAACTTGGATGCAACATGGGAGCCCAGAAAGATCCTCAGTATCTGGCCCCCAAATATACTGAAAGCAACTAAAATCCAACCAGCCTGTGAAAACGTTCCAAAGTATATTTTGTGTGTCTTGCCACAGTGACCTCAATTCCTGGGATAAAATTTTGCAGAGGATACTCTGTACTCAGGATCCTGTTCGCTCATTTCCAGTGAGAGGAAAAAGTAAATTGAGGTTGCCTTTGAGTGTGCCAGGCACACAGCATGATGCATAAAGGCATTGATTCACTAACTCAGCCTTGGCAAGCTTTTACAGTTTGGCCTTTTTTTTTCTTTTTTTTTAGCTGCCTATGCTAGATCAGCTGCAAACTCTGCACTGCTCTATTGTACCCCATTGTTTTTCTGGAATGTGCTTCTGATGCACGATGCAAACGAAGGGAAAAACCTTAGTCACATCACAATGCTCGTGATCATCACCTGTGATTTTTCAACTATCATTCAAGGACAAGCAAATATCTGGTATAATTGACCCTTACTTTCATATTTAGCTCCACCACACTGACATTTTCCAAAACAATATTGTGGAATAGGAATATATAAACTGCAACAAACATGAGTAAGTTCTAATGAAATCTATGGCTTAGTAGTTAGTTGTGGACTAGGAATTGGGACGTCTAGGTTCAACTCCCCCGCAAGCAGTGAAGCTCACTAGTTAACCATGCACCAGTCAATAAGATTCTTTGCTTCACAGTAGGAAAGCAGAGGGCTATGTCCTTTGCCTTAAGCTTCTTGGGCAGAAGGGTGTAATTTTTAAAAACGTAGCAATAAATTTCGTTATTTATGGCCACTTCTGGTGTTGGCTCATGTGATTGTCTGGGAATGCGATGCGATACAGTAGTTTGCACATGGAGTCTTTTACTCTGTATATACCTATGCTCCTGTAGTCTGAGATTTAGGCTGTAATGCTGGTGTGTAGAGCCAGGTCTGCACTTTGGCTTTAATGAATGAACTAATGAAATACCTGTCCTGTTTTAATGCAAAGCTTTGTATGTCACAGGACTCCTTCAAGGGGAAGGAGTAAGAGAACTTTTGACTGTCTGGGAGTGAAAATTGTGTTGACTTCAAGAGGTGTTTTGCTTCTCACATACCTGTATATTAGAATGTGAGTAAGCTTCTTTCACATACCATAAACCCCCAACTGCCTAAGGGAATCAACAGTTTTGAGGTGTCATCATCACAGAACATTTCTTAGCAGCATCCATATGCATGTGCCCCAGTATCTCTTGGGTTTCACAGAGATCCAGCAACTGATGACATACTTTCATATGTTGAAAACAAGCAAGGGTGTGGCTATGCTACTGAGTGTCTGTTCTGTTTCATTTCCATCACTAATATTAGTAGCATCCAGTCTTGCAGGAAAAGAACCTGAGTTCATTTATGGAAATACCAGAGAGAGAGGGAGGGAGGGGAACATACTAACACTGGGAGTCTGCATTGGCAGAGAGCTTTATGTGCTGTCCACTTTGCCAATGAATCACCGTTTACAAAATGCCTAGCATTTGCTGGAGTGTAGTGTTTTAGGCAGAGTGACAGCAAGGAAATAAAATAAAATAAACAATATGTAAGCATGGAGGTGGTCCAGCTTGGTACCCCATTAGGTTTCCTTGATGAAAGCCAGTAAGCATTTTATTTCAGGACAGAGGGGGAGTATGCCATCCAGCTAGAAATAAAAATTCTGAACTTGCCAACTTGGTGGAAACTGTAGGCTGGAAAAAAAACTGAGCACTGTGAAAAAGATTTTAATGAATACAGAGGGGCTGGCTAGCCTGAACAAGAGAGACCTTGTTCTGGTTTTTGTACGCCAGGGGCCCTCAGAATGTGTCAAGTTTTGCTGTAACAAGACCATATGTGAGATGGCAGCAAAGTGCTACTATATCAGTCAATCGCTATACCCTGCATTAACATCAATGATGCTTGTTCTGTATTCATCTGCATATTACTTTTACATACCAAGTTTTTAAATTTTGAAGAAATGCCTTGTTTCAAAGAGAACACTTCATCCTGTATTTACTTCTATAGAGTTAATGTCCCCACAGAGGCCTAAGGCCTAATGAGAAGAAGGCAAAGATATTATTTAAAGAATCTAATATGTGCAACGTAGTTATTCAATATTTGAATTTAAAAATGCAAATTTGCACTTCTACTAACTATGGCTCACAGGAGGAAGAGCGGGTGGGGCCGTGAAATAAAGGACTCCTAGAGCTGGGTTGAAGACAACCATAGCTATAGTGGTTATAGCCTAAGCAAAATTTTGGCACTATGTGGGGTATGGATTCAACCACCAGTTAGCCTACCTTGTTACCCCACAATGTGGGTGACCTGGGGGTCCACCCATGATGCCAGTGCCTCCGTGAGACAGTGGGGACTATTAGCTCAAAGAGGAGGCCTGCAAAGCAAGGAGGGGTAACCTTATGAGATCTTTTACACCTATGTCTACTAGCACTTATGCAGGGAAGAACCAGCCAGAGATCTGAAAGTCAGCTTGGGAATTAACAGTCACACACATACAAAATCCAAGATGACTCAAAATCACACAGGGTGAAGTGTGTTTAGGGCGAAGTGGGTGATATTTACCAATCTGGAGAGAAGTGAAGAAGTGATCATGGCTCAGACTAGAAGTCCATGGGTAGTAAAAATTGAGAATCAGAGCAGCAGAGTGATGGCAAGTACACCAAAAATACTATGAGTTATCTGGTGAAAAGCCAGTGTTTAAATACTATTTCTCCACCCTGAAGGGGAAGGTGTTAATGGCTGTCTGGCAGAGTAGACAGCGGAGTCCGCAAAGTGGACAGTGAGGTCCAGAATGAGCTGATGGCCTTAGCATTAGGTGATGAAGGACTGATAAGAATCATGATAGCTCCTTGATTGCTGGGCAAGAAACGGAATGCAGGAAGACTTTGCCGGGAAGTGGGAAAAGGATCGAAGATTGTTAGTCTAGTTTCAGTTTCTATCATCTCTGGATACTGAGTCATTGATGGACATTGGCAAGTCCGTTGTCACAGGAGTTCCCTGAAGATTTCCTAACTGTGACCTGGCCATGCCTTGAAGTCCTGCCTGACCTAGTTCTTGCATGTGTTAGACCAGTCCTTCCTCTTAGCCAGCATAGCCATGCAGCCATAGCACTGTATATTTATATTTAAGCCAATTAATATTTGCCAATTAAACCATATCAAAGCATGGAGGTGGGCCTAGTAACAGCCTTACAGTGGAGATGTATTCCTAGTCTACCCGAAAATGTGGATCTCAGAGGAGCAAGCTGTGAATATTTGATTGATTCCAAGGAACAGGAGCCTGCCAGGAAGTAAAAATGAGCACATTCCCCACGGTTCCTGCTGCCACATCAGCATATTGCTCTATCATTAACAACTTTACTTCCCTGGGCTCAACAAAGCCTTTGGCATGGTTGATTTGGTTATAGAGCTAAGCTTGCAACTCAGTAGAGTTCAATGATACAATATAATGCTCAACTTTGCACATGGAGGCAGTTAAAGCAGATATACTAAGTGAAAATGATGCTTCAGGAAACCCAAACTTTCATTTTAAAATATCTGACAACCAGACTAAATGTTGAGCTTGTACACACAAACATACAATGTGTGATAACTGTTCCAGAGATTTTTTTTAAAAAACCATACTGGTCTGTTTTATATTTCTGGTCTGTTGACAAGCTTAGTTTGCACATCCAGGCTGACAGCAGAGACAATGTAAAGATGACAAGACAGAACTTCCTTCCCATGCCATCTGCTTTCAGAGTATTTATTACAAAAACAATCCCAAATTGTTTTTCAGTATATTGAATCTATATTCTGTATACCAAAATAAAAAATACAACCTAAGGGAGAAAAAACACTAGAGGCCTGGAGAAAAACATATTAAAAAGTCCAACATGTACATGATAGTGGCATTATTCTGAGATAGGTGCTGTAAAAATGGAGCAGATTCCTCTTAAACGACATTTTTTATTATAAAAGCATCCTATTTGCTTCCTCCTATATGACAGTGTAGATTTACTGCAGAAATACATTCACGGGTATTTTAAAGCATATATTTTGGAAATTGAACTTGGCTGGTATTGGCCCAAAATGAACCATGTTATATTTCCTTAGTTAGATGGGTGTAGCAACTTTCGTCTGTGTGATTTGCCCTTGGCATTCAGTTATTTGCCTAACTGAGCACTAATGGAATAAAAAAATCAAACCCTTAAACACCCTGGCTACCGTTAAGACACAGCTTTTTCCTTGATTGTATCTGCTGTGATTGTCCAAAACAGTGGTGTCCCTTGGTGTTTGGAATGTTCATACAGGTATTTCATTGGTTTTATGGGAATGAAGTAGAATTCTGTTTTGAAAGCTAGTGTAAATCATTTTAGCTATGAAAACATGTAGATATTCTTCCTAACATTCTTCAGGCCCATACAGATGTTTACAGGTTTGCAAATAGCTTTTCTTGACTGCAGTAGCTATGTGGCCTTATGAGGTCTTATTCATGCCTTAGCAGATGCATATAATGTCTTTTTTGCATTGCTCTCTAGGACAAGTCTCACGAATTCAAGTAGAGACCAGAGCATATGAATTATTTTTCAGAAGGTCTCTTGTTTGCTTAGCTTGACAAAGAACACAGTTCACTGATGCTCAGATCAGTGAACTGTAGTGGTTTTTTTGTTTTGTTTTGTTTTTCCAAACGGTAAAATTGTGTTGCATATGTCACCCTCCTTCTTCTGCAGTGTGGCAATATGTGAAGTTGCCATGTATACCAAAATTACAGTGGAATTGTTATCTGTGGAGAATCAGTTCGTGCCGTATACTTCAGCACCAACTTGGCTAAATCCAGTGCTAGTGCTCTCTACCTACCTGATATCAATGGAACCTAATTTACTTGTGGCATGCATTTCAGTGGATCTGTTGCAGGTAGTGATAATGCTGGATTTAGCCCACAGATGATAGTTAAGGTAATCAGGAGAGATTGCTTGGAGGCTAACTAACCCTCTGGGCCCACAAAGACAGCATGAATAGACATGTATTGATTAATTGAGTTATTGATTAATTATTTGAAAATATTCTGCTCTTTCATTCTCAGAGAGTCCCAGGGTGGAGTACATGAAATTATTAAAATGAAAATAGCAGCAATAAAAATTGAATGAGCCATGTACAACTAAGCCCAGCTGGAAGGCAGAGGGGTCAGAGCTGTGTTTCAGGCAGTGTACAGCCACCTCAGTGGGCATGCACTTTGGCCTTATAGGAGCCTTTAATCATGTCTTCTGCAGTTTCTTTGTAGAGTGCATCTAAGGAATAACTGTGACAAAAGTTAGACAGGAGACTGCACCTCCATGGCACACATGCTTTCCATGCAGACAGTTTTTGGTTCATTTAAAAAAAAATAATCAGGTATCATGAGAAATGGAGAAAGAAACACTGCAGAATACTGTTCAAAACTGATAGGGTAGATCAGAGGTGTTATTGGATTGCAACTCACATAATCCCTCACTGTTGGCTGCACTGGAAAGGGCTGATGGAAACTGCAGTACAAAAAACATGTGGGGAGCAAAATTTACCCAATCCAGACCATTTTTGCACAAGACTGTTATAGCGCTATTATCCCACTTTCAACATCCTATGGAATCCTGGAGTTTGCAGTTATGGCCCCTCCCGAAACTGCAAACCCCAGAATTCCATAGGATGTTGAAAGTGGGATAATAGCGCTATAACAGTCCATTGCAGAAATGGCCTCATGAACTGGGTGATGTGATAGAAGGCATTTCTCTCTTGGGGACAGAAATAATCCTCCGTTTTCAGCATATGCTTGATTTCCTTAATAAGAAGTCTCTAGCAGGGCTTTTAGCACACACTTTTGTTATACTTTGATGCCTTTACAAATTAAATGCTTGATGTGCTAAAACAACTTGTTTATATAATACAGATTTAGCTGGTGGCAGTCAGCCAAACCATCACTGGGATATCAGACTCATATGGGCAAGGAAGAACTCATACTGGCAGAGGGGGAGGCAGTGCGGGCCTTTGCTCATCGTTCAAGCTGTATGTAGTATAAATGTACACCAGTGAGCCTTCCTGTTGTTGTTGTTGTTTTTATTATTCTTATCAACTTTATTTATACCCTGCATTCCTCCACCTCCAGTGGCTTACAGTTTCAAACAAGTGCAGTATACCTTAAAACATACAAAAGACAGCATTAAAATGGAATTAAATTATATGCGAAATGAAAACAATTTAAAACATACACCTAAAAGGGATAAAATGCAGTTAAAAACAGTTCAACAAAAAAAAGATGCAACACTTCCTTCTAAAACCCTTTCTTTTAAAATCTTCAGTTCTAAAAATTTATCAGAATAAAAAAGTTGTTGACTGCCAGTAGAAGGACAGAGAGGAAGGGACCATTCTGGCTTCCCCGGGAAGGGCATCTCATGTGCCCACCAGCTATAATGCTGAAGGCATTGGAATTGAGAGAAAGGCCTTTCCTTTGGACCTCAGGGCCTAAGCAGACTCGTATGAGAACATATGGACCATTTCTGCACTACACTGTTATAGTGCTATTATTCTACTTTCAACATCCTGTGGAATCCTAGGGTTTGCAGCTTAGGGAAGGGCATTTATAATTCTCAGCTTTGGACTCAGCAAACTACAGATCCCAGAATTCCACAGGATGTTGAAACTGGAATAATAGCACTATAACAGTGTAGTGCAGAAATGGCCATGGTCTGTTTGTTAGCCTGGGCCTAAGTCTTCACCTTCAGCTCACTGCTGCACAGAAGAAAGGACCACTGAGAGCATGGGACTGGAAGAGTATAAAGAAGATAAACTAAGGCCCTTTCCACATAGGGGGCGGCGAAACAGGGGAAACGGGGCGGCGCACGCGGGGACGGAGCTTACCTTGCAGCTGGGCACTCCGCCCTCATGGGGAGCAGCGCGAATTCGCTGCTCTAAACGTCGGCGGCACTCAGTGGCACTCAGTGGCGCCCAAAATGGCAGCCGGCAGCTTCTGGCAGCGCTCTGCCAATCGGGGCAGCGCGCCAGCCGGAAGCCCGCCCCCGGGCAGCTAGCGCATCCCTGCAGTTCTAAATGGGGCGCTGCGACGGAGTAGCGTGCGCAAGTTTTAAAAAGACCACTTGAAAAATGGTCTTTATAAAACACAGAGCGCCACCCCCGCGGCTGCGCAAGGGAGGTTTGAGGTCTAGAACCTCCTCTTTTTCCACTGCTCTAGCGCACCCCGCGGTGTAGACGACCTCTGTGTCCGGTCGTCCCAGCGCGGGGATTTACCCCCGAGTGGAAAGGGCCTTAGTGAGCCTAAGAAACAAAGAAGACAAAATAAGCTAAGTGTCCCTGGTTGACAAGGGTAGAATTCACAGTCAGTGGTCCAGAATCTGGCTAAGGTCCTTTTCACAAGAAGTAGCACTCAAACAAATTATTGAACACTTCCTAAACAATATTTCTGGAACTGTCCATCTTTGCATTTCAGCTGTTCAGTCTCTTTGGAGAAATAAGCTGGCTTCTTTGTAGGGTTGCTACCTTTTTAGCGAATTGTTGTTCCTTCACTTTCAAAACAAAGGTAGGAACAAGTACTACAGAACAACTGTTTCAAAAATTAAAAATTAGAATCATTGGGTCACATAATGTTGGATACTGAAATATATGGAAGTCTTGCTGTGATTAGAACTGGGGTTGGAATTATGTTACTCTCCAGAGGTTCTCACACTGCAGTTCCCATCAGCCCTAGCATAGCGAATGGTGAAGAATGCTGGACACTACTGTTCAATGGTATCTGAAGGTTTGCACAATTCACATGTTTGCTTTTAAAAGCAGGCATTAGGAGGTGACAACAGTTTTGACCATGCTGTGAAAAGTTACACCTACCAAGCTGATACTAGGGACATGGGAACAAGCCAAGTTGGGTTTTTTTTTTCTGTTCAGCTGGTACTGGCAATCTTAACTGAAGATTATGGGAGCTGAAGTCCACCACATCTGAAGGGCACCGAACTGGTCCATAATTTTTGCAGTGTCTACACTACATGAAAAGACTAGTGATTTGAAGTTGGATCCTGTTAGTATTAATTGCCCACTACCATCCCTACTTGAGATTAATATAATTTCCTATCAAAGTAAATTACAGGCATCAGTGTGCAGGAATTTCTTGTTTCCTGGGAATAGTTGTGGTCAGGTCTGAAACAATAAAGCCATACTAAACATAAGCACATGGTTGCAATGGTCTCTGGTTTGGATTCTCTATCTCATGGTTTATCTCTTCATAACAAAGAAGGCACTAATAGCTGAACTGGGAAAGTAATGGAACTGTGTCTCTAACAGTATCATTTCAGATTGTTTCAATCAATGTCTATTCCCCAAACATTCCTATGCCACAGGGGAAAATGATCAGATTTAAAGTCATTCAGTCACGTGAGGGGGGAACGATTCACCCTGGGTGGCAATGTTTTGAGGGCGTCCCAGCCCATAGCCACGCTCCCGCATGCTCTGGCCATGCCCTCACATGCCTTGGCCACACCCACACACACAGTGGCCACGGCACTCAGGCCGTAGCCCTACCCCCCTCACGCGTCCCCTCCACACACTCCAAGCTCCACCACTGAAGTCATTTCTGTTCTGCACTGCACCTCCAGCTCAATACTATGGCTTCCTGAGTTCATATTTGTTGGAGCCAGCCAACCAAAATGTGTTGTTCTCATTAAGTCCTCTTAAGTTGGAGCTAAGGTGAACTGTTTTAAACGTCAGATGAATCCCTCTCAGATTTTTTTTCCCTATTTATATGTATTTAAAATTCTTCTCTGTTGAACGTGGGGAAGCAAAGCAGAGTAACATTCTGTGGTCTGTTTAGGCTTTGTAGGAGAAGAAAGTAACTGGAAAACAAGGTTATATGTTGCTACCATACCTTTCAAACAAAAAGCCACATGAGTCTGGATATTCATAGTACTATTCCAGCGCCATTTACGTAACTATCATCACACATGCTTTTCCTAGTTTCTTCTGCCCTCCTGAGGGCAGAGCCACCTTGTAGCTGGAGAAGAGCAGTCTCGTGCAACAGGAAATACATGTTTTTCATGCCAACTGCTTTCCACATACTTTGGACAAGTACCCTATCCTTTCATTTTAAGAATTCCATCTCTTCCCCTGGAGGTCATTCGTTGCTACTGCTAGCAGGGAGATTTTGGAAAACACAGTTTTTCCGAGCTCCTCTGTTTTTACCTGCCCATTACTATGCTGTAATTTTTTTAAAAAATTCTCTTGTGTATTTGGAATGTCCCATTTCTTGATACTAAGGTTTGTTTCCTGAATGTTCCCCAAAACTTTTCCCCAAGTACTGCAGGAGCAAGGTAATTTTGGCCTTGCTTATTTTTTGAATTACAGCTCCCAAAATCTCTTACCTTTAGCAATGCTGGCTGAAATTTCTGGGAGTATAAGTGTGAAACATCTGGAGAAACATTCCTGACCCTAGCCTACTGCATATTGTGTTAATTAGCTCTGTGACAGCTGTTTTTAACTTTTAACCTGCTTTTAACACGTTTTTAAGGCAATTTTTTAAAAATAAAATGTTTAATTTCATAGCAGCTCTGGTTGTATTTATGATAGAATAGGTCTTTAATAGAAGCATCTGTTGGATTGGCAGGAATCAGCAAGGAGATGGAACAGAAGTAATGCCTGGCAATCCCTCTATCTATCTGTCTATCTATCTATCTGTCTGTCTTTCTAAAATATTTATGGAGTGTGCGTTAAGATAAAACTCTCCTTCCCAATATATAACTTTACAATATATTTAACTTCAATATATATTAAAACCATAAAACAGCACAGTACGGTAGTACTGTGTAATAAATGCGGATGGAAAACTTATTAGGAAAGCATTAATAGTTAACTGTTGGTAAGTTGTTACTGGTTAATGTCTAAACCCTTTTCTAGTAATTTTTCTACCTGTTAAATTAGATTAATAACTAATGGGAACCAGAAATAACATTAAAACTGGTGACAATAAAAGCAGTCGGATAAAGAATTACTGTTAAAGCTTCATCATTTATATAGTAGTCTGATAAAATCCTTATTTAAGGAAAAGCAACAGATAAACTACAGGCTTCCCTCACTCATGGGTTAAGGACTGGAGCACGGTCAGAAAAAAGAACTCGTTGAAAAATGGAAGCCACATACTGTACTGCAGGGATCATGAAGGAGTTGCAGAGGCTCACTTGGGACTGAGTCCCATGTGTGCTGCCTACAAAGTATCTCAGCCAGCTTAGTGTCTTTTTTCTGCCCTCTCAGCTTGCATTGCAAGCAGCACACACATGTGAGCAGCTCCAAGTGAACCTCTGTAGGCAAGAAGAACTGATGAAAAAGCTGAACCCCTGTGGAAGTAATGGAAGTTGTCTTTAATTTGGAAGTGTCAAAAGATTGAGTTGTCAGATAATGGAGTGCCAAAAGGGGAGGCTTCTTATAATGGGTCTTTGGAACCCATGATAGGCCTGAGGAAGTTCTACTGAAACTGAGACCATGTCCACACTGTTATAGTGCTATTATTCCACTTTCAACGTCCTGTGGAATCCTGATGTTTGCAGTTTAGGGAGGGGCCTTTAGAATTCTCAGCCAGAGAGCTCTTTGGCCTCAGCAAACTACACACCCCAGAATTCCACAGGATGTTGAAAGTGGAATAATAGCACTGTAACAGTGTACGCAGAAATGGCCTGAGGTACACAATTGTGGGACCACTTCCAAAAAGGCCCTTTCCCTGCTCAGCAACTTAATAGTTCCCACATAAGTAGGACTCAACAATTGTATGAATGTTGTATTTGTGTATTGGAATAATGATGAACCCCTCTTCCCCCCATCAATCCACACTGGTCAAATGCTAAAGTGAAAACTGGTACTATTGCGCATGAATGCACACTACCAAACTTATAGGAAGCCAACTTTTATCTTGGCTTTCCCAAAATGCAAAACAGGAAGGAAATCATGGCAAGATTTTGATAGAAACAGTCACCACGACACAGGAGATTTCTTAGGCAAACACGATTGGTAGGAGCTGACACCTTGACTCATATCAGGAGAACATTCATCACATCCTCATGCAGTATGTATGTACCAAGAACACCCCAGTGAGGTCATTTCTGCACGAGACTGTTATACGTGATGATTCCACTTTCAACCTCCTATGGAATCCTGGGGTTTGCAGTTTCGGGAGGGGCCAGCCAGCTCTCCTCCTTGCTGGTACTCTGGCTGCGCTACTCTCTTTCCCTCCCTCAGTTTACCAGGCAATAGGAGAAATTGCCCTCTTTTTCTGTGTTAATATTTATATGAACATGTTGCATACTTAAATTACTGGCAAGCCTCCAATAGCCCAAGGCTCTTGCCATGCCTCCTATCTTCATTTCCTCAGAGTGCCTCTGGGCCCCAGAGATGCTCCAGGCCAACGAACATGGCAAATTTGGCTGGAGCCTTAGCAATAGAAAGTTTGCTATACCATGCATCTGGCTCTTGTAAATGTTTTGTAAGAAGTAGGATGGAGTGTGACTGTTGATTATTTTATTTATTTATACCCAGCTCTTTCTCCTGTACTGGGACACAAGGCAGATAATTAAAATCAGTACAGAGTAAAATCATTTTTTAAAACTCTGTGTGTGTGTGTGTGTGTGTGTGTGTGTGTGTGTGCAGAGATGCATGCATTAAACATTCTATAGAGTTAAAACCATTTAAAACACATTAAGAGAAAAACTATTTAAAAATCAATAAAACAGCACACTGTTAAAAGCCCATTGCAGTCAGTTCTTAAAATCCTGTCAGAATAGGAAAGATTTTACTTACTGGCAGAAGGAGAGCAAGGAGTTCCAAAGTCTGGAAGTAGCCACCAAGAAGGCCCTCTCCCTTGTTCCCACCATATGTGCCTGGGAAGGTAGTGGTTATATTGGGATATATCTCAACACTAGTATATCATTCATGCTGAGTGCTTCTGGTACATTTAACTACTCTGTCTTCAGCCACTGCTGTTACTTCTAGTGATGGTTTGGAGAGGAACAGGTTGTGGGGCCCTGGAGTTGTGACTGAAAGTTGAGGACTAGCAAAAGCATTCTCCACATTTTACAGACATTGAACATCAGGGGTTGTGTGATGATGATGATGGTTCCATAACAGCTTTAAACTACTCTTCAGTGTAGTAAATCCATCATAGATACCATATAACACTGGTCTTACAGGTTCTGCACTGGCTTTCAAGCCCAATTCAAAGTGCTGATTTTGACATATAAAGCCCCAAGCAACTTGGGGCCACAATATCTGGAATCTACCTCCTCCTATATGAGCCTGACCAAAATCTGAGATCCTCAGCATAGTCACTGTTGCATGTCCTAACACCTTGCACAGCTAAGTTGGTGTGCACAAAACAGGGCTTTCTCTGCAGTAGCACCCTGACTATAGAACACCTTGCCAAAGGAAGCTAGGACAGCTCTATCTATTTTGAGCTTCCGTCAGGTATCTAATACAGTGTTGTTTCTCATGTCCTTTGGTCCTTTAAACTGGTCTGGTTGTTTTAACTGATTGGCTTTAAATTATTTTTAAGGAAAGTTTTTAAAAAAGTTTTTATCTTTGTTTTGCTTTAGATGTTTTTATACATCATGCATTGCTGTAAATAAATAAATAAATAAATAAAGTAAGATCACATCACTGGTTTTATACCCCAGTCCATATAGTCAGTTAGGAGCTGGAATAACCTGGTTGTAGGGCAGTATGAACCTTTGTCCTCCACATGGTGTGCAACTGTCAGTATGAACCAGGTCTCTCCATAAACTCTTCATCACTCAGAGAATTTATCTACAGATTTCTGAATGAGGAGTAAATAATCATTGTTTCACTAAAGATTTTGGATTATGTGGATTCAAGGCTCCTGTGGACCCATGGTGAGCCCCTGAATTTCATAGGGTTTCTTAGGTTTCTTCCTAATACTTGGAGTTGTTTTGTCAGTACCTTCTAAAATATAGCCTACAGCACCCAGTATCCTTTGGCAGTCTCCCATCCAAATATCAACCATGGCTGATCTTGCTTAGTTTTCAAGATCAAGATCTAGCTCAGGCTGTATTAACTTCTTTAAAAATGGCCCAAATCACACTGCAGCAAATGTGTACAAGGGAGAACCTACAGTGCTAGGGTACTACCAACACAATTTAGTACCTTTCCTGGTTGAACTGAGGAACCGAAACTGTACTTTTGTTTATGCATCTTTCACGCATTGGTTGATCTAATAATGTACGATACTGGATATGTCCTTGACAATTGTTTAAAAGTGGTAACAGGCTTGCTTGAAAAATCTTTTATTGCTCCCGTGTATACCCTGCGCTATGTTGACTGTACTGACTCAAGATAATACTAATTACCTATACAAACACACGCACACTCCTTTGACTATTCTGATTTTAAGATTCAGTCATCCAAAACCATTCAAAACACCAGTGACAGTCATTTTCCTGCGATAGTGTTCAATGTACTAAAAAAATGGCATAAAGAAACATTGGCTGCCAACAGCAATCTGCCAGCTCTCTTAAAAAATCTGGGAGATGGCTTAGCCTCCCTTTGCAAGGAGGGATGCTCAGGAGCCATCATGTCCACTGCTCTACTATAACTAGAAGCTCAGGGCATCTGAAAAGGTAGCAAATGCTCACAGCAGATGGTACCTGGAGTCTTGTTGTTGGTGCATCATCATCATCATCATCATCATTATTATTATTATTATTATTATTATTATTATTATTATTATTATTATTTGATAATAATAATGATAATTTTGTATTTTATTAAAACTGACACAGCAACCAGGTGGCTCCCCTCCTTTTAGCTCCAAATATTTTCTCAGCTTTCTTCATGAGAGTGAAGCCTAGCTTTACTCCTTTATTCCAGTATTGCTTGCAAATGTACACATAAATATACTTTCTCGGCACCTGGTTTTCATTGGTGGTCTCCCATCCAGGTACTAACCAGAGCTGACCCTACTTATCTTCCAAGATCAGATAGGATCTGGTGCCTTTAGGGTACATGTAGCTTAATTGTTTCATCTGATGTGGCAATTTCAGCAGAGTATAAGCTCATGTGCTGGAGCTCATAGTTCACACTTAAGGTGATAGGAAGTCCTCCATTTGGCAAGGTGCATTTTGGAGGGTGGCATTGGGAACCATAGCTACAGAAACATAGCTATTAATACATATATGGCTCCCAATATTGCAAGTCATCTATGTTGCTGGATGTGTTCTGTTATTTTCCTGTAGCTGGCTGTGCTGCAACAAGCATTTGTAGACAAGTTGCACATGACGTCCTTGCGGCAAGTCCAGCTCCAAGGAAACAGCTGTTCACATCCCCACTCATTCCTCTGCTCTCCAAAAAAATGGAAATGGCTGTATTGGAAGGGCAGTGCTTAAAAGGAGAGTTGCAGGGGGATTTTGGTTGTTGTATGACTGGAACAGGATTCAAACCTCTGCAATGGCCATAAAACTGAATTGCAATAGCATTAGTCTGACTTATATCATTGTAATTCACTAATAGGATGTCAGCCATTATGTGCCTTCAAGTCAACTCTGACTTATGATGACCCTATCCTAGGGTTTTCCTGGTAATATTTATTCAAAGGCACTCATTCAAAGGATTTATTTGGACAAAGCTTCCTTTGAGGTTGGGAGACTGAGACTTGCCCAAAGCCACCCAGTGGATTTCCATGACTGAGTGGGATTCAAATTCTGATATCTCTAATTCCAAGTCCAGCATTCAAACCACTACACCAGGTTGGCTCTTGCTAGACTTTATCTTCTTCTTTTTCTTTTTTAAGTGTAATATGTTTACTCTTCTAAGATGATCTTTTAGGGTAATGCTACTCAAAGTTGTGGTTCCTGCACCAGTGCTGGTCCCTGAGTCATTGGCTGATATTCCCTGATGTTTCCAGGAAAGAAAGAAAAAACAATTATCGTTAATGGGTCTAAATATGGTGCTGGTCCCTGCCAGACTGGGGGGAAAAATTGCTGGTCTCCCACCTCGGATAGCCTGGGAGCACTGTTTTAAGGGATATTTGGGAGGCATTTTTGTATGTTTAAATGTTTTTTTAAAAAAAGCAATTAAAAATAACATACTACTAATGAATCACATAGTATGCTACCTTTGAGTACAGGGGAATAAGTAGCACAACTGATTATTGGAGGGGTTCACTCTAAGCAGAACTATATGTAGTTGTTATTTTTAATTCTGGGTTTGATCCCATGCTACACTGCAGGTCTTCAAGAACAGAGGACTTCCCATGTTTTCTGAATGTTCAGCATCTCCCCTCCCCCTGCATGTGCGTCACTTGCAACTTAACTGGCAAAATGATCTCTGGAGCCCTTCACAGACTACAGTTAATTATCTACTGAAGAAAAAAAAATGCACCCTAATTTAACATTCCACTGAGAAAACACTGGCATCAACTTCAAATAGGAATTGAGTTACACAAAGACTGCATGCACAGCAACAACAGATTGCACACAAATGCAACATCAATCAAGTGCTTCAAAAATAATTTCAGCTCACTGGTGGTGCTGATCAACCATTTCCCCAAAAATGTTCTTTTCCTTCAATTCAGACTGTCTGGTGCTTATTATGGTTTGGTAAATTGTTCTTTGGGAAAAAAGTATATTCTTGCTAGGTCTGAATCAGAATTAAGTTTGTCTCACTGGAATCTGTGAGTGTTAAATCAATAAAATGGGCTGAGAATTTTCAGAAGTGTTTCTCTCACATGAACCTTCAGGATATGCAGCTATACAGTTTTATAAAGACTTCAGTGACTACTTTGTTCATTGCAGTATAGATGGCAGTTCCTCCATCAAAACTCTGTCAGTGTAGAGCTGCTCTGTTGAAGGGTGTATTTCAGCCCTTAGGGCAGCAGGAGCTCCATACTCACACCGTGGTTTAGCGCTTGGAGCAGCTCGCTTCATCGTACGTAGGCTCTGTATGGTGAAACTATATTTGCTTTTCTTTTGAGAGATAATGTGGAAAGACTTTTTTTAGTTTTGATTGATTTGGGGAGGGGCTGCCTAACAGAATCCACCATCAGTCTAAAGAGTACCATATGTTTCCATACACCATACTCGTACAAATCCCACAAAGACGTAGTGCAGCTAAGAAAGCTATGCAGTGCAAGCTATTATGTATGTACACTATGCATTACAAAGGTTCAGCTTTATTTAAACCATGCAGGCATACAGGAGAAGTGGATGGCACAGAGCACTACTTTTTAACTTCACAATTTATGGGACCTATCTCCAAATTCAGTTACAAGTACCTAGAGCTGACAGTGAGTTGTCTGTTAATTTTAACACTATTCTGCTTTACCATTTCTTTCCTTACGTCCCTTGTTGCAATTAATGAACTTGTGTGTGTGTTTGTGTATGTGCGTATAAACAAAGCACTGCCTGCTGCATAGAGCAGTCAGCAGGAAAGAATTGATACAAAATGCTGGACACTGCATAATATCTCAACAAAGACAATCCATGAGTGGCCTTTCTTAGATCCTGACATAATGATATAATGATAGCAAAGCTTAGAAATGGAGAGGGGCATGGACTAAAACTCCCAGAATCTCTCAACCAGCATGGTGAGCTGTAGTCCGAAGACGGAAGGGCACAAATAATTTTCACTGTCGGATATTTCAGGAAATGACTTCATTTTATATAACCGCTAGCAGTAGGGATAGCAAGACACAGGATAACAGTTTTGTTTTCAGTATTTAACATTTTTCCCTTGTCTTGAAGCAACAATTCAGGCTTATTAAAATAACACATATCTGTGGTGCTGCTTAATTTCAGAGAAATGGCCTGGGGCTAAACACAAGAAAGTTAGTTGGAAAGTGACACTTACATATATACTAGCAAGCTTTAAAAAATCTGTTCTAATTTTGTTTTTGTTGAAATGGAGATATTTATTACACTTAATAATCACTGATGTTCTACATAGGCTGCCTAATTACTAAATAGTGTCTCCTGCTCTGACCTTCTCCCCCATCCACCTTAACAGCTAGTATTGGGCAAAGAAGGTCAGTGCAGCTGGCAACCAAAGTGCAAAGGAGGATACTATTTCTTGTCCTCTCTCACCAGTGAGTGAAGCTGCGACAAGGAATTATGGCAGAGATCCTGCTCCCGATTGTCACAGCCTTGCTCACTGATGGGACAAGGCTGAAAACATCATCTTCTTTGTGTCCCAGTCAGCAGCTGAACAGACTTCTTTCACCTAGTGCAGCTCTGGCTATTAATGGGACCGGGGAAATTTACGTAATCTTACAGTAAGACTACATAGGGTCTTTCTGCACTATACTTTTATAGTGCTATTATTCCACTTTCAACATCCTGTGGGATTCTGGGGTCTGTAGTTTACTGAGACCCAAGAGCTCTCTGGCAGGGAATTCTAAAGGCCCCTCCCTAAACTGCAACCCCCAGAATTCCACAGGATGTTGTAAATGGAATAATAGCACTATAACACTTTAGTGCAGAAATGGCCTGAGGCTGTGCTCAGCCGTTTAGGAGCTTGCCCATATACTGTCTTGGAGAATGCCTGAAAAAAATGTATTAAATTTTGTTTGAAAAGAAAGCACTTTACATTCTAGTTTAATTCTTTTTAATAAAACGTCATAGTTTAACATAACTAATCTCAGTGGCTTGATTCTGATCTGTGTCTGTTGCAATATCAAGATAGCAATACTTCTTCATATCCTACCGAGCAACTCTGCATCTTTATCTTAAAGGAAGATTCATGATATTCAAAGGAAATTGCTCTTATTTAGGTGTGCACAAGATTGCAAGTGCTACTCTAGGTAGTTTCCTGCTTATCAAGTAATTCTTCAGTTTTCACCATGGCAATCTCATGCTCCATTTCATCCAATCCAATTAACATCAAGGCACACAGATAGAACATAAACCATGGTGTAGCATTCCAAAAACAAGCTTGAGTAACCTTTGAGTTTGTGCACCTCTATTCCCCTGAGTTAACCACAGAAGATACCAGAGTTTCCATTTTGGGTTAATCTCAAATGTGGATCGTATTGTCCGTATTCTAGACAACGGTTAATATTTACCTCCTTCTCTGTAGCCACTCCTAAGCTGCAGAATGCTTTTCCCAGAGAGAGCAGACCACCCTGGTCCTTGTTGTCCTTCTGCAAGCCAGCAAAGGCCTTTATAATCTAGCAATTCTTCAGTAACAGTCTAAATGAGTTTAAATTTGTATTTGTTACCCCAGGGGTCTAGGCAGGGCACAACATGGATTCAGATACAATTAAAAACACATTATGGTGAAGTTACACTAAAAACACAAGGCCGTTTAACATAAAAATATATCATAATTAAAATATATAATTAAATGTACATCATAATTAAAATAGGCTGATGTTTAAATGCTTAAAGTTAAGGTATGATTTAATATGTTGTAAGCTACCTTATGTTCCAACTTTGGGAAACAGAAGGGCTGTACATAAATATGTGCATGCACTGGTTAATAGAAAGAAACCAGTTTTATAAACTTTCAGCTTGAAGCTAACTTCCTTCAGCTAACTATAGTTATGATTTCAGCTAACTATAGGTTAGAGTTAACTGCAAGCTGAGGTTAATCTGAAATAGATCAGTCACATAGGGATGTGGGGGCGGGGGCATGATTCACCCCAGGTGGCAATGTTTTTGGGGTGTCCTGGCCCATGGCCATGCCCTTGCACACAGTGGTCATGCCCCTCCTGCCATAGCCGCCCCCTCCCGTCCCCCCTCCACACACTCCAAACTCCACCACTGAAATGAATGCCAATATTTCTTGGCCATTTTTGGTGGAAGGCGGGCAACCTGTTTGTATTTGTGATGATTAAAACAAAAAACTACACTATAGCTGAAAGATACCTTAACCCATGGCACTGTTTAGAATCCATATGATATACAGCTGAGGTTGAGAAAATAATGCTTATGATCTGGTTGATTGGGAAAATTAGTGATGTGGAAGTTTGTGCAATTGTACATCTTTCTTTGACATGCGTGTTTATCCATTTATTATGATCAGCAGATTAATTTTAACTGTTGATTTTCAGTTACTTTGATGTTTAAGAACCAGGGAACTGTTTTCATTTGACACTCAGAATCATATAAACAAAGTATTGAAGAAGTAGAATGAAAATTGGAATAGAATAGGAATGTAAATACCACAATAGCAAAATTAGATTAAAGGAGGAAAGACTAGAGTAAACCATTAGACTGAGGTCATTTCCGCACTACACTCTTATAGTGCGATTATTCCACTTTCAACATCTTATGGAATCCTGGGGTTTGCAGTTTAGGAATGTTGAAAGTGGAATAATCGCACTATAAGGGTGTAGTGTGGAAATGGCCTAAGATGCCTGACAAGCCCAGAGTATTGTATGTATTTATGAATTAGCAGATTGTTTGGCTAAACATAATGTATGCTTTTATGTGTTCTGAAATTAATGCAAATACAGTCAGCCCTCTGCATTCGCAGGTTTGACCTTCACAGATTTGATTATTCATGAGATGTACATGTGCCTTCCCCCCATTCACTTTTGCTTTGCTGAGCATGGAGAAGGGAGGAAAGCGCATCTAGGCAAAAAGCAAGGGAACTGAGCAGAGGGGAGACACGATTGTGCCTAGCTTCTTCACTTCCAGTGCTGTCCTCTCCAGTGCTGTCCTCACTTCCAGTGCTGTCCTCCCTTGCCTTTGGCTCCAGTTTGGAGAATGCGCACGGAGGCCAAGGAAGGGAATGGGGCGGGAAGATAAATGCACACATTCCTTTTCCACTCCAGTGTTTCCTCCTCCCATTCCTTTGTCTTTTGCCCGACATGGAAAATGCCTTGCAAGGCAAAAGGCAAGGAAATGCCTTCTTTCTCCCCTCAGAAGCCCCCCTTCTCATTCCCTTGTCCATGACCCCAGTGTGGAGAACATGTGCCAAGGCAAAAGGTAACAGAATGGGGAGGCAGCCCTGGAAATGAATGGGAGAGAGGGAGCGCTGGGGTGTTATTTGTGGTTTTCCCACTTTTGTGAAGGTTCTACACCCCGAACCCTCACGAAAGTGGAGGAGACACTGTATTTGCAAGTTTCTTCAACTCCAGCCCTCCTACACCTCAGGCAATTCTTTCCCAGGGGAGTCTTCTCCCTCAGCAGCTTCGATCAGGCAGCGCTGCCCTTTAAAAACTCATATCTGGTCCTCCTCCACCCACCACTGCCTGGCCAACTAAGGACAGCTTGCAACCTGATATCTCAGCACCACAAATCCTTTCCCGATGCCACCCCACACCCACTGAAGGAGACAGGCAAGAGAGATGAAGTGTAGTGCCACCATTCCAAACCCCCCTCTGCTTCCCATCTGCTTTCACTGATCTGATTTGGACCCTGGATGCCTGTTGTCCCCACCATGGCCATTTCCGCACTAGCCTGTTATAGCGCGATGATTCCACTTTCAACATCCTCTGGAATCCTGGGGTTTGCAGTTTTGGGAGGGGCCGAGTGGCTCCTCCCGAAACTACAAACCCCAGGATTCCAGAGGATGTTGAAAGTGGAATCGTTGCGCTATAACAGGCTAGTGCAGAAATAGACCATGTCTCAACCTCCTTCCCACAGACACACATTTTGATATTTGTGATTTTTCCACTTTTGTGAGTGTCCTGTACCCCTAACCCTATCGACTGTAGAGGGCCAACTGTAAATGAAACTGAAACTGAATAGAGTTATTTTGGCTAACAAGTGGTAAAAGTGCTTATGTTTTATTACACATATTTCTTTAGTAACAAGGAAAAGGCTCGTGGCAAATGTAAACCTTGATGTTGAAACCTGCAAACACATGCAGTTATAGCTACTGCTGCAAGAAAATATGGGGACCTTCTTACGGTTCTTGGTGTATTGAAATACATCAGCCCTCCACTTTCACAGGGGCTAGGAGCACAGAAACCCCCAGAAAAGTGGAAAAATTACAAATATTGTAAGCCCCCAAACCGTATTGAACACAAAAAAGGTACCTGTACAGCAGGTGTTTCTTGTCATGCAACCAAGTAACAAGTAACACTAGCTGAAATTTCCTCTGCTACCATTAAAGGTACAGGAGCCCTCTTCAGTTTTTACTCTGCCAACCCTAGGTTCAGTGGAAATAGATAGAACATGACTTGCGAATGGATCAGGGAGGTGTGGGTTTACCGCTAAGGCAAAGATTATTATTTTTCATCAGCTTGGAAGGAGTACTGTAGAGCTGTCATTACCTATGGTATACACACTCATTGTTTCCATCTCCCCACTAACATCTCTGGTTAAACTGGGTTTGCAGGTTTCTGTACTGCTTCAAGCAGTAGTTCATGCCCAGACCAGTTTTCATTAACTTTTTTTTTTTAAGTAGGCAAAGGGTGTGTGCCTATCCATGTAGCCAAATATGGATATATCACACTACTATTTATCATATGACAGGGCTTTAAGGAAAATAGTGGTACCTGGCTACCCAATGGCATACAGCAATATCCCACTTTTGCAGAAACATTTTCTTCTATTTTATTTTAAAATCAAATTTTCTTTAAGGAATTACATGCCATTTTCTAGCTCTTGGAGTGCTTTTGTTAATGCTTCCAGCTGCAATTATACTGACTGGACCAGAAGCTGCCTTCTGATTTTAGTGGTACTACTAAAGTTATCATGAGACCATTGTAGATTCCAAGCAAGCAGGAAAGGGCGGATGGTGTTTCTGGTGTGATTCTACAGAAGAGACCATACATGGAGACTGTGTCACAGGCTGAATAAAGGAAAGGCTTTTCCAGTATATTCACAGTTTATTCTGAGTTTGAACAAACTTTTATCAAAGTAGTGAGATTTACCTCACACCAATCTGTACATCACACCTTTCAAATGCTTTGTATTCAGATTCTGCTGCCACACACTGGCCATTGTTTGTAATCCTGACATCAGACGACTTTCACAACACTGTAGTTTCCATTCAGTTAAGTGTTATTTCTGGTGTCGGTTCAGTAGCTTTTTCTCCCTTTGTTGATTTAGTTTCTTCTGCTTCTGTTCATTGCAGAAGAACCAAATGGCCAGACTCACAGCTCACTCTGCTTCAGGCCACTTGACAGACATATGAGCCAGTGACACAAATCAGTGATTCACATGCCGGTTCATCATTCTGCCTTACTTTTCACACCTCCCTCTTCCAATGGGCATTCCCCTTAGAAAGAAAAACTATTGAAAGCACAGCATGAATATTGTTCAGTCATTTTGCCATTCAGCACAGTAACTTAAAAACGGTAATAGCTGTAATAAATTGCTTTAAAAGGTTTTTTAAAAGAAATTCAGTAAAAGGTAAGGTGAGGTGAGGAAATGATCTGGCAATCATTGAAGGCTAGTCAATCAGTGAACTTAATGACTTAAGAAACTGGGAGAGCTGATTGTTTTTCCCTGATGTTGAACTTAAAGAGAAAGCTTTACCTGTTCATACAATAGTGGAGGTTTATGGCAAGTGCAACAGAAGGGCCACATGCAGCCCTTGTATAAAGTCCCTAGTATACAGCGCCTAATCCTCCCCAAAACTCCCTCAATCCTACCTACTGAATTTTTAAAAATCTGAGACAATATTTTCCCCAAATACCCCATAAACACTGTCTGGAATGCCATTTTAACTCCTAACACCCCAACTGCACCAAAAATGGCCAAAAACTTTACACACAAGAAAACTCTGGAAGTGAAAATTGAACTTCTAATCACTACCACAATAGATTTTCAGCCCATTTTTCTACTCCAAAATCCAGAGCGTCAGCCTATTACAAAGGTACCAGGGCAAAAATTGGCCCTGGCACAGTTGGCCACTCCTTTTCCAGTGGACTCATCTCTCAAGATATGTACATAATGTTAGGTGTTTTGTAAGCCAGTGTGAGAGCCAGCTTTGTGGCTAAATATTTTGATAATTTAACATGTTGATAATTTGTCAGCTTAAAAATTGGTCTCTTTATGGTATTGCACCAAATGTTACTTTGTGTGGATTTCTGCTAACAGCCTTCCATATTATGTTCATTCTCCTTGTGGAGAGATTGCAATAAACATAGACCTGAATCCAGTTGCTAGTCCCAACTAGAGTCCCTCTGAATCAATTGTTGAAAGGTAAATTAACTTTTACATAAATCTCATTGGTTTGATGGTTCTGTTCTAGCTGAGACCAGCAACTGGATGAGAGAGAGAGAGAGAGACTGATGTGTGCAGTGATAATAAATTGAACAAAATGGTTGGGAATGCTCTGTGGGAAACATTCTTTGTGGATTAGAAGGGCAACTACATAGCTGAACAAAGAAGAAAAATTTTCAGAGAAGAAATAGTGCACTTTGCTTTTTATAGGCTGAGGTGGTGTGTGGAAAACACACCTTTCTTGAGACAAAACAAAAACAGATGTTACACCTTTGATGAGCTGAGTTGAAAGTCTGCATATTGAAAGCCTGGAAAAAGGATCTCTTCTCACAAATCCAGTTATTCATAATGATTTCTAACAGGATTTGTCTTTCTTACTCTTCATCCCCCCACTCAGTGCATCAGCCTGAAAATGCCTTTCATGACGTTAGCTGCTTTTCTTAATACCCAACTCATTTTTATACCCCTCTGTCACATCTGTGTTTTTTCCCCCTGCAATCTGAACTTTAAAGGGAAGGAAGAATTCTATCCTCTTAGCTTAGCCCCTCAGTTCAATTGTTCAAAAGGAAAGCACATGTTTTCTAGCATAAAAAGGACTCAATAGGATTTGGGGAGATGGTTGTGTGTGTTTTTAAATTATACTTGGCATTTGTAAACCTCCTAGCTAGGGCTGTTGCCATTTTTGTTGTGGAACAAATGAAACAAAGCAGTGTTGGTGTTTGTAGTTCTGAGGCAGCAGCAGTGGCTGGTTATTTCCATGTCAGTTGGCTTTAGGTCAGATTTTGAAGGAATTATCCAAGGTGCTGAAACCTATTGCTAGAAGAGGTTCAGCATATTGTAAGCTTGGACTAAAACCCAGAATGGAAGCCACTACTGTAAGGCACTACTGTTGTATTGAAGCAACAATGGCAACAAACAGCTGCTGCCTTCGTGAGTAAGACAAGTTTTTCAGTATGGATACTCAGCCCATAGCACAAGCTGATAGTAATCTCAGGCCTTTTCGCAGCACTCTCCCATCCTGCCATGAGGACGGGAGAAGGACAGGAGCACAACGATGCTTCTGCATGACATCATCATGGTCCTGTCCTTCTCCCATCCTCAGGCGGCATGATCACAGTTTAAATCATTGCCAGGTTTTCCCTGTCAATGACCCGTGATTGTGCCACCATCCTGCACTTACCTTCCCTGTGGAAACCTCAGAAGCACAATGGCTGCGCTTCCTGCCCCAGCACAGCCTGGGAAAGTACCTGGCTATGCTGCAGAAAGAAGAGACGTGGCCATCCTGCTCCCTGCCGGAGGGCGCCAGCCTGTGCAGAGGGGGGCGCTCCCATCACACTCCTTTCTGCTGGGATCCCCACCAGACAACTTCACAAAAAGGTAGAGTGTGGAAAGGGTCTTTGTTTCCTGAAAGTGTGATATACCAAACTATGTCTGTTATGTCATATATTTCTAAGTAGAATGTTTTTTAGTCAAATACCTCCCCTTGGTGTATCTGCAGAAGTTAAGAAATTAAATATTTTATCTGTTATGCAATTCTTCCTATTTGTAGACTATCCAGAGGCCAAATCTTGAATTATCTCCTTGAAATTAAGCCCCACTGATTTTTTTAAAAGCTTTTTTTTTAACATTTGAAGCCAAATTTCTCTTTACAGGAAGAAGCCTCGGAATGGAATAAGATTCCCAACTTTCTTGCAGGGCTAGAGAATGTTAGTAGGATGAAGTTTAATGGTTTTCTCCTTTCTCTCCATAGGCCTTTCATGCTTCTGCCTCCGTTGATGGAATGGATGCGAGTAGCTATAACTTATGCGGAGCACCGGCGCAGTTTAACAGTGGACAGCAATGATATAAGGCAAACAGCCAGACTCCTCTTACCTGGCTTGGACTGTGAACCTCGGCAACTAAAGTATATAATACACTTTTTAACACCGAATCAAATACAATATGAAGATACTATAGTTTTAAGCATAGTGCATTCCGAAGGGAACTATAGGTTCCCGCAAATACAAATACATGTACATACACATACATATATGAATGCATGCTTGGGAAGATTGTGATTCTTCTGATTTACATAAAATATCCCTGTAATACAGTCAGCCCTCCATATTTGCTAGGATTAGGGGTGCAATGCACCACAAAAGTGGAAACATTGCAAATATCAAAATGTGTGTGTGACTGTGGGAAGGTAGACAAGGCATGGGGGGAGAATGGGCATCCAAGGTCCAAACTAGGTCAGGAAAAGGAGAGGGAAAAGGGGTGGGTTGGCATGGTGGCCCTATACATCATCTCTCTTGCCCGTCTCACTCCTTGGCTGCAGAGGTTTATCAGGAGAGAGTTTGTGATGCTGAGAAATTGGGCTACCAGCTGTCCTTGGCTGGCCAGACAACTGCTGGTGGCAGTGGTGGAGGAGGAAGAGAAGAACCAGAGGCAGGTTTTTAAAGGGCTGGGCCGCTTGATTGGAGCCATTGAGGAAGACGGTTCCCCCAGAAAAGAAGCGCCTGAGGTGGGGAGACAGGGGTTGGAGAAATTCACAAATAATCAAATCCATTAAAGTAAAACCTGACGGTTATCTGAACTTCAGAGTTATCCTTTGTCAGGAAGAGACGTCGCAAATGTAACAAAAGCCCTACACAGTAAAATCTTCAACTGGAAATAGCGTAATTCCTGTGTAATTTAATGTGTAATAATGTATAGTAATTTAATGTGTCAGTCAGACATTCGTTATTACTTTTACATGGAGAACACACACTAGAAATCTGTACACACATACATGTACATATACGTGTACATACACATATGCATACCCACGTTCATAAGAACATGTGTGATTACCATAGGAGGCAATATGTATATAAATTACATATTATGCCCTACATTGAAGAATTATCTGTACTGGAATTCTATCACATTTTAAGCAGTTGTTAATACTAATGGAAGTATTAAAAAGTATGGTGCAAAGTATTCCACCCAATGTACAACATCCAAAATCTGCAGTACAGTGATACCTTTATTGGACCAATCAAAAATGCACAAAATACATCATGCAAGCTTTCAATCTCAATCATGGCTTCTTTATCAGGCAAAAGTGTTAAAAATCATATAGGAGAAGGAAAAAATGACAATGTTAGAGTCCCAGGCCTAAATTTTGTCAAGATGTTGTTTTGTTGTTGTCAGTGAGAAGAGATATCAATGTAAGCAGAGGTCACTCCCCTCTTTGGCCATCTGGGCAAACAGCCGTAAAATCCGCTGTACATCAAATGTAGACTCTGTATAGAGTCATAATAACAATCCAGCTTATGTTCTAGTAGTTCTAGTAGTTTTGTACCAATCAACAACTGTCTTGGTATATTGATCTTTAAAATATCCTAAATATCTGTAGACCAGTGGTTATCAACCTGTGGGTCCCCAGATGTTTTTGGGCTTCAGCTCCCAGAAGCCCTGAGCATTGACCATAGTGGCTGGGGCTTCTGGGAGCTGAAGTCCACAAACATCTGGGGACCCACAGGTTGAGAACCACTGCTGTAGACAATGCTTTTAATGGTGATATTAATTTCTCCCTTTACTGTGGCTCACTTTACACAAGAACTGATTGTAAATGTACCTAATGCATGAATGAAGGTATTTATCTAATAACTTTCAATCAGATACTGCTGTTGAATTGCTACACAGCTTTTGATAAATCATTTATGCATCCTTTCATGTGTCTACATCTGGTGAAAGATTTAGTATTCATGATAAGAAAAAAGGTACTGTAAAGATTTATCACAGTTTTTATTGGACTTTCAGACTGCTAGATGAAATACAATGAACTGAAATAAATCACTGCCCAATTTCTTTCCTACAAGTCACTCAATATAACATTAATCTCCAAAAAAGGCTGTGACCTTAAGAGAATGCTACACTTTTGGAAAAAGATGTCTTTAATTTGTAAGGAAGAGGTTTTTTTACAAAATGTTTACACATTGAGATTTCAATCCTGACTAGAGTAATGCATTGAAACAATGAGATTTACATATGTGTTGATTCGTAATTCAGCAGTTGATTCAATCGGTCTACACTAGTACACATATGAGGATAGAATGGACCTAGGTATAGGCACTTGCCATATGACTTGTGGAAGTAAACTTCCTTGGTTTGTCTCCCACAGAATCCCCTCTAGGCTTCCAAAAATGTTACAGAAAATGAGGAGACCCTCTCAATGGCGTGGGCTATAGTTTAGGTAGAAGGGGATCTTCCCCAAAATTCAGCAGAGCTTCCTTTATGCATAGCTCTTCTTTCCACAGAAGGCAGATTCTGGATCCAGCCCATGTGTCAGATGAGCGGGCTGGCCATAAATGTAAAAAATGTTGGCTTACACTTTGTGTTAGACTTGTTCTGCACATGCAGCAAAATGAGGTCATAGTAGGCTGGATTGGTTCTCTTGGGATTGAAGATAGGCAATGCCACTTTTTAATTGCTCCCTGCATACAATAATTTAGCACTTCGGAAATTTAGCACAACCTGTTCTCTGCTATGCCAGTTAGGAGATTATTTATAAGGGTGCACTTAAAAATGAGAATTTTACAATCTGAATTAAGAGAGTCGATTCTGTCACCTTGAATCTCTGTGGTGTCATAAGCAGACCAGGTTTCAGAGTAATTATGAGTAAGATGTGAAAGAGATGGGAATGACAGAGTAGCAGCAGTTGTGTCTTCTGTATCTTCTTAGTAAAATAGGATTAAGCATAAAATTGAGACATGTTGAAATTCAGGACTGTAACTAAAAGGATGACGATTTCAGTGATGATATAGCCTCCTTAAAATCCCAGCTGTATTTTTCACATATGTCTCCTTAACAGGCCTGAGTGTTGCTTTAGTTCATTCCGAAGAATGGATGCTAAGGCTGCCACTGAAAAATTCCAGCAGGACCTGGGATTTCGAATGCTGAACTGTGGAAGAACTGATTTGATCAACCAGGCCATAGAAGCACTGGGACCTGAAGGGGTCAATACGATGGATGATCAGGTATGAGAAAGATGCTGGGGGAAAATCCCTTGCCTCACAATTATTAGTTATTATATAGCAATATAATATGTACTATATAGTCTATATACAATGCAGTATTGTATATAATGTTATTATATGGAAGAGGCAGATCAGCATAGAAAACAGAGCTTCAAATGTTACTTTTTTAAAGGAAATAATTGCATTAAACAATTGATTAGAAAATCATCCAACAGGTCACTATTTATTACTGATACTGCAGTCCAGAATATGACTTTCTGGATTTCTTATTGCTAACATATTGCTGTTACAGTTATTATTGTACTACTTCAAAACAACTCTGATCACCCTAAGTGGAATACGCAGCCTAGACTCCCTCCAGGATAGGTGCCAGGGGCTGCACTGGCAGCTGCAGTAGACAATATAAAATTTCCCATGAGGCAACATGAGCAAGAACAATACCATAAGCATGTTCCTAAGCTTTTACTGACATTCTTATGAGCCTGAGGACCAGAAGTGGTAACCGTGCAGTCCACTAGATGTTTTTGGACTACAGGCTCCAGCATTCCTGACCATTGGTTATTTTGGCTGTTGCTGATGGGAGTTGGAGTCCAACAACATCTGGAGGGCTACATTATTCTTACCCCTCTTTTATAAAGCTTTAAGTATGTAATAGTGCATGTCTGCATGAACAAGTAAAATGGCTACATCCAACTACCATTTCAGGGACTTGATGTAGCCCACCAGCAAATGCTCATTTCATTGATGCCTGGCTTGTTTGGCATAACTTCATGACTCATGTCCTATGTCACTGGGACAAAAAGTGAGAGCTGAAGCACTGCTGCCTTTGTGAAGCATTTTAAATTTTTCTATATGCAAATTAATATAAATTCTTGCTAAACTCATTGAACTCCAGCTCCATCAGGTGCCAAGTATTGAGGTGAGGGCAGGAGAAGGGACCTTGTAATCTGGAAAAGTGTGGTAGCATACTTATAAAATGTTTGTACATAGGTTTCATTTTGGATTAGGTTCTGTAAGGGAAAAAAACAAACCACTGAGCATGGGAGGAGTTTGCACACAAGACTTGTGTGATTGTTTGTATGAGGTTCTTTCTGTTTTAACAGAAGACCAAGAATGCCAATGGAGCTACTCATTTTTAATGGATTTTTGCTTGTCTTACAATTGTGTGGGCCTACAATGTTCTCCAGACCACCATTGCCTAGCCTTCCTAATCCCTGCCTGAGACTGAATATGAATTTTACTATCCAACCTTAGTTTGAGTTATCTCTGTTCTCTAAAAAGTCAGGGTAATCCAAGTAATCATCCAGTTAACCATGCCATATTATATTTGTTTCATCTGTGGTGTGTTTCTTTTATTTTTGGTATCTTGCAATGGGGAAATGATCCCACCTAATTTGTTTTTCCAGACATTTCTAATACCCACAAATATAGGCCCATATCTATATTTTTGAGCATAATACAGCTGATAATAAATTTATATAAAGCCTGTTGATTTCAGCTGGGCGGCTGTACTATAATCTTATACTTATCTATTGAAAAAGAAATCCTATTAGGTTCATTGAAACTTACTCTTGAGTAATGGGTATATAACTTCAGGCTGGCATTCTGTTCAATATGTACAAGATCACAAGCTGGATATACACTTGCACAACTTTGGGGATTTACATTTATGGCTCTTAATCACAAAACATGACCCCCAAAACCTAGCTCTTAAGCCAGGCAAGGGCACTCTCCAGCTACCAATCTCAACACCCCCAACAACCAGGAGGGCACTACAGCCATCATTTCCTAATGCCCCAGTCTACTGCACCTCAGAAACCCTTTGCTTTGGGCTCTGCTTAAGCGGTAGGTTTTAGGGAGTGCCACCAGCAGAAGTAGCTAAAATTACAGAGCTCCATCATTATAGCGGCATCTGAAAATGCAGAATTTTGGCCTCACTTTCTAGGAACATGTTTAAATCCTCCCCCATGCCAAAGTTCATTTTACAAGGATAAGGCAGTATGCACAAAGTGGGTGCATCATAAATTTTTATGTACAAACTGCTCTGTGTAGGATTGTAATCCAGAGGTCCTGTAACTGTTCGTAAAAAATGGAGCTTTTTGACCAGATGTTTTGTTCCTAAAGGGTATGACTCCACTCATGTACGCCTGCTCTGCGGGAGATGAAGCCATGGTCCAGATGCTTATTGATGCTGGAGCAAATCTAGATATACCAGTAAGTAAAGACGCTGTACGTGGGAGCATTGTTCAGATGTGAAATTGTCAAGAGCCCTAATTTAATATCCTATAAAAAGTGGATGATCATATTAAGGAAGAGTGATTTTTTTCTTTTTTAAATAAAAACTTTTTTGTTGATTCCAAAGCAATAAAGCTCAAATCACCTTCAAAGGTTGCCACCTATGAGATAATGATTAACACTGGCATTGTAATACCGGGGGCAAAATGTTTCCCCTCTTCAAGAGCAGCCTCCAGAGAAAACCAGTAGATGCATTAGAGGAACCCAAGGGATTGAGTACACTGATTGGTGTCATCAGTAATTTCTGAGTTGTGTCAGCTTGCTGCTCCCAGGAGTTGCAATTTACCAAAGATGTGCCACTCTCAGGTGTATCTAAAAGTATAAAGGGTACAAAGAGAACAATTAAAATTGCAGTGGGTAAGCATTCTTTTTTATGTGTGTATGTATGTATGAATGTATTTTTATTTTTTTTATCCCCAGGTCCCTGGCAGTTCATCCCGATACCCATCAGTTCACCCTGACAGTCGACACTGGACTGCACTCACCTTTGCTGTGTTACATGGACACATCTCCGTAGTCCAGGTGAGCAAAGGGCAAGCTATAAATCTTTCAAAACAGTTTGATATGAGAACAAAAATGAGAAGACAGGTGCTCCTGTTAGTGAGTTATGCTTAGGTAAGTTCAACTTCCATCTGTGTAACTCACTTTTTTGGACATTGCAGAAACAGAATCTTCTACCTTCCTCATGTAATGATCCAAATCCACTGTAAACCCACCTTTTTTCACACTTTCTGCTCCCAGCATGGCCATGTAGTGGCTGATGGAAAGTGAGGGATGGCTGAGAAGCATCGGGCTATGTCCCTATAGAGAAATGCACAAACACAACATTATCCTCTAGAACATCCAGAGGACTTTGAGAAGTCCCGGGGGATTCCTCTACTCTTGTGTGTCTGGCTGCAGGAATATAGCCAAATACTTCTCAGGTGCCCTCTGCTCTCTATCACTATGGCCCTTTTTGCACAGCATTTTCCATGCGTAAGAGGGCCTGAAGTGTCGTGCGATTGTGAGGACTGATCTGCACGATGCACTCACAATCGCGTTACTCTCCGGGGGCCAGCAGGCGCCAGTCACGCACCTTTTCATTTTCGGCTAGAAGCCAAAAATGGTATGCGATCATGCATTGCTCCCAGGCTCCACGCGCACTATCTGGCGTGCAGAACCTCTGGAGCTGGGCGGGTTGCGCTTCCTGCCCAGCACAGCCTGGGAAACTCCCAGGCTGCACTGCGGAAGGAAGAGGTGAGGCTCTCGTGCGAGCAGGCAGCTCATGCGGAGCCAAAGGACCCTGGACGCGAGAGCCTCTCGCCGGAGGCTGCTCGCGTGATCCCCACACCCCAACACCGGAAAAAGATGAGGTGCGGAAAGGGCCTACATGTCTGTGTCAGTGGCAGGCAGTATGAAAAAAGTGGCTTTACAGGAAGAGGAAACAAGGGACATGGCATACTTCTACCTGCAGAAAATTAATAATACATCTAATGATGCAGCATCTTGGCCACAATGTGTAGGATCTGAAGCTGGTCATTTCTGCTGCTTTTAGAGTAGACTTTGAAGGATTTATCTATACTAACTTTATATAAGTGTTTTTCTTCAACTTTAACTATTCAGAATTAAGAGTGTTGAATTATACATTGGTAAAAAGCCAGTGTGGTGTAGCAGTTTGAGTGTTGAACTATAACTGGAGAGCAGAGTTCAAATCCCCACTTGCGCATGGAAAGCCACTTGGACAAGTCACATTCTCTCAACTTCAGAGGAAGGCACAGGCAACCCTCCCTGAACAAATCTTGCCAAGAAAAGTCCATGAAAGGTTCACCTTAGAGCCTCCATAAGTCAGAAATGACTTGCACAACAAAGATACTAAGAATTTCCAGAGATTCCAGGGAAATCCAGTTTCCCAGGAAGAGGGGAAGAATATTCAACAACCTCAGATCTGAAGTAGAGATATAATGCTACTCAACATTTGTTCATGTAGGGTTTTTTCCACTTCTAAACAATCACTTTGTACACCTGAATGTTCATAAAGATTTCATGGACCAGTTGCACAGATTCCCTCACTGGCCAATCTGAGGCTGTTTTCCCAAGGGACTTCCTCACACTATGATTATTTTAACATTGTGTAATTCATTACTGTAGATCAGCGGAGTCATCTTCGTCATGCTTCCTGATATTATTGTTTTCTTATGGATGTGGGAAGAAAGGATTAATCTAACAAGAGTCTAGAGACTATTTGAAAAACCCTGGCACCACGCTGCTTATGCTACTCTGGCCTCTATCCACCAGAAAGGAGAAATTAAAAGTTGACTTACCCTTCCCTGGGTATCCCTCAATAATATGTTTACATTGTGATCTCAAGAATCAGAGGATGCCCCACTGTAGAGCATATGGATCTTCCTAGGTTCCAGTACTCTTCCCAGCCAGCCAGGGAGAAATGGAATGCTTTAGAACATCTGAGTGAGGAGTTTGGGTGACAAACTAAATGTATTTTTGACTTCACCAGTGGTGGCCCCACCCTCTGCCCCATGAGCTCTGGTGAACGTCAGCTACCACTGCTAGGCATGTTTAGGTGGGAATTAAGAATGCATAGATCCGCAGCCTCATCCTTCATATGCTGTGAATGATATTACCTTTTCAACTCTTTCCATATTGCATTTGTGCATTTGTGGGGCCTCAATAAAGGAAATGTGAGATGATCCTTGGTGAGAATGAGTATCAATTCAGTAGCTTTAAAAGATGGAATTTACATAGTCAGAACTGGATTTGCTGCTTAATGAGATCATCCATAGCTATATCCATAAATTGCATTATCAGAGCTTTATATTTGTCACACAATTATAGGGCTTTAAAAAAATTCTCAAGGAGAAGGACAGGGAGTCAGTCCTGTCCTTTCCAGGCACATCAGGTGCCCTCTTGTGCCTGCCTTGTTCTCATGTGATTATCTTTGTTGTGGTCAAAGGTGATGCAGAATTAGGGCCTATTGAATCGTTGCAAGCCCTGGAAATACATCCATCCGTCTTCTCCCTTTCATGTCAACAGGCATTAAAAACGAACAACAGTCAGTTGTCAGCTGGTGTAAAAGAAATAAGCTCTTTCTGTTCATATAAGTAACAAGTTATTGTGGATGGTGTGCACTGAATTATATGCATATGCAAATGTCCATGTAAATAAGATTTTGCCTTCAAAGACTTGGAGCTTTGCCAGCATACTCTTTCGTATCGCAAAGATTGGGCATGCTTAATTTACACTTGAGATAATAAGTGAGGGGAGGAGGGTTGCCCCAGAGACACCACTGAGAATTCTGTCAACAGAATGTCTTAGAAGGAATTAAGCCTTGGGTTCTCTAAGCCATGTTTATGTTAACTACAAGTAATGTTTATTCGCTCCAAGTTATTCAGTTATAAACATTTAATCTTTGATAGTGCAAATTGTCAGATGTTTCTAGTGACCTCTGGGAATTATTGACGATCAATCCCGATACTGAAAGGAACAAATCATGAGCAGTTCTTATAGACATATAACCTCAGGTTGATCCATTCTGGCAGTTGTGCAACTCGATGAATGTTCAGAAGTACAAAACAACAGCAGTCTTCATTTCCTCCAAAATCTTTGTAATATTTTAATGTTACCTGGGGAAAACCAGGTATATGACTGGTTCCAACAGATGCAGGAGACAACAGGGGTGCGAAACCATTGTCCCACTATAGGTTTTAAACTGCAGTTGTCACAGTTCCTTCCCATTGGCCATGCTTGCTGGAATTTCTGGGAACTGAAATGCAAGACACCTGGTCAAGTGTTTCCATCCTTTGTATATAGGACCCTATTGAGCACCATGCCTTTTGTCACTGATGATAAATTAGATTCTTCTCTATTCCTCTCCCTCACCAATTGGAAGCAGAATTGAGATCTATGCCTATATCTGAAAATATCTTTCAGAGATATACAAAATTTCCATAACTATTTTTAGTTTATTATTTATGCAATGTTGTATGGTATTACCATTCAGCCTAAATAGCTTAAAAGCACCAGGTCCCATCTCATCTTGGAAGCTAAGTAGGGTCAGATCTGGTTAGTACTTGAATGGAAGACCACCAAGGAATACCAGATGCTGTAGGCTATATTTCAGAGGAAGGAACTGGCAAAATCGCCTCTAAGTTTTCTTTGCCTAAGTAAACACTATGAAATTCATGGAGTTCCTAGAAGTCAACAAGTGACCTGGGGGAACATATATGCATACACATGGTATTACACAGCAATCTGTGACACAGTAGATGGTCCTTTGCAGAGTTTTATAAGAGAAAAAAACAGAAAATGTTTCTTCCCCAGTGAGGCTACAATCTAAATTCAGCAGTGGGTAAATCAAGCCAGTATGCTGAAGTGGTTTGATTATTTGACTAGGGCTCCAGGAGAACAAGTTTCAACTATCCTCTCAGCCATGGAGCCCTAGGTGAGGTGACCTTGTGCAAGTTGTACTCTCTCACCTTTTGAAAGAGGCAGTGCAAACCTCCTCTGGATCAATCTTGCCAAGAAAACCCTCTGAGGGAGCTGCTATAAGTTGAAGTCAATCTGAAGGCAAACCACAACAAGAAGGATAACAAAAACAGGGGAGGGAGAGACAAGAGTAACACATGATGAATGTTAAGAAGATTACAGTGACTTAACTTCATGACAACTAAGAATGAGAATTACAGGGTTAAATGAAAAGAGTTTAATTGAAAATCTTCACAGCTAAGCTGGGTTATGAAGAGACACTGGAGAGAGAGCAATTTGCATCCTATCAGGGAGTTTATTTCAAATACGAAGGATTGATGGAATCATTTTACATGAATCAAAAACTTCCAAATATATATCCCAATATTCTCTCAACAGAAGTCAGGGGTATTGACTTTCTGATCAATGCCTCATGATTTATCAGGAAGTGGTTTTGCAGCTTAGGGTAAGGTGAAGCAGTGGGTGCCATTTTCCTGCTTTGGCACTATGCATCGACTACTCCTTCCCAAGAGAGGCGGGAAGCACTAACCAACAGGAGATGAAAACCACTGGCTAGTGGGCAGGACCAGAGAAACTCAGGGAGAAATTTTCACTTCAGTCAGGCACAAGGCAATAGAAATAATCCCCCTGGTGCTCTAGCCTCAGTGGACTTCAGAGCTTTGTTCCACCCTCCCTCCTGCTGTTCAGCAGTGTTCGGTATGTTTTATTTAAACTGTCAATTTTGTCACAACTTTGGGCACCAGAGATGAAGGAGATAGGGATTCCAGACCCATCATTAGGATATGGGATCTGGGGAGTGTGGGAAACAAGGGTCATAGGCAGCTTTGAGGTATCCAAACTTCCTAGGCTCCCCAGTGGTAGCAGAACCACACAATGTTATCTCCCCATTTGGAATCTCCTAATTTAGCTGGAGTGCTCAACAAGCATGTTGGGTTCATCAGCTAACAAGCAGGTCAATTGATGCCTGAATCCAGGCCCATGCAATGGCCCAAGCCCATTAGTAGCTGTAACCAATGAAAGTTGTGGCCTGTTTTGTTCCAAATATTGGTCTGTGTGTGATCATTGACACTGAGCCCACAAATTAAATTTTCTTTCATGTTAGTCTGCATCCCTATCTCACTATAATTTATCTGATCATTGGCATTAGTGAGCAACAAAGGTGAGAAAGCCACTTTATGCTCATCAGTGACTTCAGGGAGAGAATGGGTGCCATGACCCTGCTGATCTCTCCCAAAGACAGTTCTTCATTTCTACTTTTCTCATCCTCTTTCTGAACTGTTTGTTCCTACCCTGCTTTCTTCAGTTGCTCCTGGATGCTGGTGCTCATGTTGAAGGTTCTTCTGTTAACAGTGGAGAAGACAACTATGCTGAGACTCCACTTCAGTTGGCTTCGGCAGCAGGCAAGTCTGAACAAGCATTGCATTTTCACTCCCCAGAAGCAGAAGGAGAAGCGTAGAAGCTAACTATATTAAAAGTGGTTGGCTGCAATATTCATTTGTGTTGCAGTCAGACTTCAACATGTCAAAACTACTGTTTTCTCATAGAGAGTGGGTAGAAGCAATGGCTTCAAAGCTGCCAAATGAACCTTTTGGTTAAAAAAAAGAAGGTGATATTTGAATTCACACTATGACTGACAGAATATCTGGTGTGCACAGTGGAGCATGTGATTATGTGCATATGCCTGTGATCTATTGGTACAAGGTAACACACCAACAAATTGTACACAACTGCACCCAATCTTTTCTTCCTTTTTAAGATAGACTAGTCATAGAAATCATGTGTAAAACCAGCAAGGATTGGTGTTTATATCCTAACTTGCACAATGGAATCTAGGTATGATCCCTGTGCCCTACAGTGGCCATATGTGATTTCTTCAAGGCCTGGATTCTTCTGTTGTATTTTATGGTGTGGAATAGTAACACAAAACTCCTTTTCTCACAATGAGTGATTCAATAGACAGATAAAAAGTTGTCATGTTGCAACTTTAGAAAGTACTAATAAAAGTAACATTGCTTGTCTTTCTAGGCAACTATGAGTTGGTCAGTTTGCTGCTGAGCAGAGGAGCAGATCCTCTTTTGAATATGTTGGAAGCTAATGGGATGTCCTCATCACTTCATGAAGACATGAACTGCTTTAGCCATGCTGCTGCACATGGACATAGGTAAACCACATGTGCAGGCTGCTTGCTTAGGCTTCCTTTGCAGACATATGTGCTCACTGAGTGAATGATAAAGAATGCAGAGAATGCAATGGAACACATTCCAGGGGAAATAATGTCATGTCCACCTTCTAGGCTTATAGGCCTACATGTGAAGTCACTTCACTAAATTTTTCATGTGAAGAACTTCACTATGAGAACTTCACTCATGGTCCTGCATGTGGAAAGAATATGTGAATAGTAATTTAGTCTGACACTGTGACAAAATATGATGAAAGCCATGCTTGGTGCATGGATTGCAGTTTCAGGTAGTGTGTTTTGGACAGTATTACTATTGTATTACTATCCTTCAGCAAAATTTCACTGAAAAGATGCTGGGGAATGGAAACAATAACTTCTCCTACACAATGCTATGTGTGGATCTGATTCCTAGAACAACTCCATTTGCAACCATCTTACAAGTGCCACAAACATTCTCATATTCTTGTCATCTTCAGGAGTTGAAGGAACAAGTGCATAAAAACACACTGAGTAAAACAGGCAGGGAAGATGGGCATCATTTAGCAGAGCTGGCTTACACACATTTCACTATGAGGCTTCTGAGATACTGAGATATACTGGCTTAAATGCTAAAATACATTAACTTGATTAAAATTACAGAAGGAATGTTTTTTATCTCCTTCTCCTTCATCTTTCCACTTGTGCCATCCAGAAATTTCTTTGTTGTGAGAATCTAAAGGCCCTCTTTAAAAATGGGGGCCTAGGAAGGTTACCAGGGAAGGAAGAATCATCGCAAATGATTCCCAACAGTCTGTCCCATTCCTAGCAGCCCTATATCCTGTCCTATACACATTGTTCAAAAGGAACCCCACACTTTGAGAGGATTTTTTTAAAGATACAAGATGCAGAGGAGAGATTGAGTGATAAACTTCCCTTTCATGAATTCCTTTAAAATAAACTAACCTAGAATCCAAGCTGTTAAAACTGAATGCTATAGATCTACCCACCAATGATTCTTGTTCTATGTATTTCTTTGTCAACATATTCTTTCACATTGTGTCTTCTATGATTAAGCTTTTGTCAAATCCATAATTTCACAGAAAGCAAACATGCACTTAATTTCTGGAAAATCTGCAAGGAAGAGATCAATTTGTGCCATCTGTAGTCCAGCAGAAAATATGTGTTATCCGTCTGTGTACAGATAGTGAAGCAGCTAGGGGTGATTTAGTTGAACCACAAACAGCTGGCCCAGCTACAGTGTAAATTTATGTGGTGTAGTGGAACTTGAGCCAGGAAGACCTGCTCACTTGTAAAGCTCATTGGATAGCTGTGGTTTTTTGTAATGATAGCATGATATAAACCTATGTGTGCTAACTCTTGCTTCTTGGAGAGAGAGTAGAATAATAATTTGAGTGGGATAAACACACAGCTATCTTATGGATGCCTATCATAGACAGACAGACAGAAACAAACTTACAGATATTTCAGTGTATCTGAATTCTGCTTTTATCCTACTGATGTAGGAATACCAGAGCTTGGAAGTATTTGGTTAAAAGATAATTCATCACCCTCAATTAGTCAAAGTGCTAAACTGAAATTTTAGAAGTTGCTATTTAAATAGCTAAATGAAAACTACAGGAATAAGTTAATACAATATGAAATGTTAATTTTTACTTAAGTTGTTCACTTAGGCATGATCTGGAGCTATTTTGGCCATTTGGGGTACTTTTAATTCACTTCTTAACATTTTAAAATTCATGTATTATTAACCCATTACAGTAATCTCTCCACACTCACTAGGTTTAGGGGCACAGGAACCCCATGAAAGTGAAAAAAACATGAATAACTCTAGGCCCTTCAAAACCATATTTAACACACAAAAAAGTATGATCAACATACTCAACCCACCATGGCATCAGAGTTCCTTCACAAGGTGGAAGTGGGTGGGTGGCGAGACTTACTGCCACCTCCACTGCTGCCTCACATCATTTTTGAGAAGGACTTTCAAGCCTCATTCACAGTTTCTCAGTCTCACAAGGCAGGCCCTATTAAAAATGGCATAGAGAGGCAGCAGAGGTGACAGAAAATAATCTGTGAATAATCAAATCTGCAAAAGTGAAACCCATAAATTTGTAGGTCTGACTGTATTTAAAATCAACAAAATAAGTCAAATTTTATGAAGTTCACTTTAATGACTAGCAAACTGATTTCTGAATTACCAGCAATGCTTTAAAATTAGCTTTTACACAAGCTCTGAAAAAGATACTGTTGACATCATTTAGAAAGATTACCACAAAGACAGGGAATTTACTACTCTGAACTACCAGAATAACCTGGAAAAGGTTCGCAATCTTTGGAATAGGTGATCTATTAATATACAGCATCACTTATTCTCCTTATGCAGAAATGTGCTGCGCAAGCTCCTGACTCAACCACAGCAGTCCAAAGGAGATGTTCTGTCACTGGAAGAAATTCTAGCAGAGGGTGTGGAAAGTGACACTTCCAGCCAAGGAAGCTCCAATGAGGGCCAGGTTAAACTGTGCAAAACCCGAATGAAGGCTTTACAGGAAGCCATGTATTACAGCGCCGAGCATGGCTATGTTGACATTACTATGGAACTCAGAGCACTTGGTAAGTAATGCTTTACACTGGAAAGTTACTTCAAGCATAGTGGATATTTGAAGACGTGGAAGTATTCCCACATGTCGCTCCTCTGACTTGCAAATAGGCTTAATACATTTACAACCAGCTCCAGAAACACCCATTTGCAAGATATACTGCTGTGGAACCTCATAGTATAGATGTCTGATTCATAATTAGTTGCATGTAAGGGGCTTTCAGATAGTAGAGGAATTTGCTGGACTATTTATCTGAAATTGCATTATGGAAATAGTTTTGTTCAAGTAGTTGGTTAATCCCTATATAGCCAATCATTGGCATCAACAGACTCGAAGTCTGAAAGAGATCTTGTTAGACCTTACTGGTTTTTATCTGTTTTATTTTAACCAAATGCAGCTATAGAACTTCACTGGGATTTTTATTGTACTGAACTTTAGTCTTTAAGAGGATACCAAGAGATGCATCAAAGTAAGGGTTCTGCTAGTCTAACATCTTCTTATTCAGAATGGACTAGAATAGGATGTGGAGGCAGTAGTTCTTGAATACACAGGGACAGGAAACGTAGCTCCCCAGATAGTGTTCATTTGCAATTTCCATCAGCCTAAGCATAGCAAGTGGCATAGCCATAGCCAACAATATCTGGTGGCCACATGTTTCCCATCCCTGCTGTATACTGGTGTCCTCCAGCAACTAGCACTCAGAAGTACACAGCTGAAGTTCCATATAGCCATCTCACGGTTCATAACTACTGGCAACCTTTTCTCCATGAATTTGTATAATTCCCTTTTAAAGCCCTCTAAGCTGGCATCCATCTTGCGGCTGTGATTTCCAAACGTTAACTGCATACTGTGCGGTTCAGTGTCCAGTGAGAATTCACTGTGTTTTGGTGATGTACATGTGCACTCATGTACCTGTTTGTCTTACATTTTCATCTATGCTAAACCAATAATGTCCAAGTATAGTACCCTGCAGATCACTGGGCAAGTCCAATCAACTGAAGCCAGCAACTTTTATTAGAAAATACTTAAAACATCTTCATTGCTTGTATTATGACTCAAGTAGAAAGAAGACCCTTCTTGGAATAAAATTTATTTTACTTCTGGAGTAGTGACTGAAAAATGCAAAATAACAGAAGATTTTTTTTAGTATTTATTTATTTATTCTATTGAATTTTTATCAGTTTATTTTATTGAATTTGTATAGTGAATTTATAGCTCGCCTTTCTCCCAGGATGGGATTCAAGGCAGCTTATAATAATTTTAAAAGATCAAGCAAAGACATTAATTATCTTTCCATTTCTGTTCTTAACATTTGTTAGCACTTTATTCAAAAAGCAACACAAGTAAATATAAACAGATTCTAACGATTTGGAAATCATTTTACATCTGTCTCTTATTGATTAATGCAACATATATCACTGTATACGTTCTAAACATCTAGTTTTAACATTGTTCCAGGAACAATGCTTGGAAAAAGTAATTTAGAAAAGCTGAAAAATAGATTGTTTATATTGACTTGATGCTAAACCTGTTTAACCTCTCCGTGCAATGAGAAATATATTGTTACTGAAACAGATTAACTGAACTTCAGTGATCATATAAACCCTTGGGAGTAAATAAATAGGAAAATCTAGCCTGGGCATTAATGGTGTCTTCCTGAAATCAAAGCTGACTGTTCAGAATTGCTCAGCCATGCATCTATGGAGCTTTTTGAGTACCACAGAATTCAGCCTTAAAACTTTGGCTAGCTCTACTCTTTTAGCTTTTGAAAAGTGAGTATTTGAACAGTAGAACAAAAGACTACAATACTGACTCATCATCTCATCATAAGCTTGGTTGTTTCTTGTATGTTATCAAATCTGCACTTACGTGCAGTCCTTTGGATCAAAATTAAAACTGCCTGATCATGAGTTCTGAACTGACCAAATGCAAAGGAATAGCAGGACTCTGTATTTACTTGAACAGAAGAAGTTGATTTGGTAGTTTTTCCTCACCCTTGCTGAACAAATTGCATGTAGTAAACTCCATCTCCTCTAAACTGTTCAAGCTGTGAGAATCCTGCCCTGCTTTGCATATGATCATTATGATTTTAAAATTAAATTGAATTAAATTAAATTAAATAGTGCAAGAGCGTCAGAATTCTAATCTTAGTTCTGCTAAGTGGCTTCACATTTTTGCAGGTTTCCCTCTTTTAAAAACATAAATTAACATATCTAGCTTCCAATTGTGCTGGTAAGATAAACTGTTCCAACTCATAATGCCATTGCTGCTTATTGACTGAAGAACAGAAGAACAGAAAAGTGTGTGGTCTTTACAGATGGTTCATCTTAACAAAAGTATGTGACACAACAACTCACTTGACTAAATCTATATCATCATCATCCCCCCAGTTCAGGACTGAAGGTGGCTTACAACAGATTTTTTAAAAAATTAAAAATTCACACAATATAAAATTTAAAAAGTGATTAAATCATAAAAAATTAAAATGGGTTAAGATCATGAATGATGAAAAAAGACAACAGCACACCAAAGTAACAGGTAGAAAATCCAGCATACTATACAAGGCCCATCCCACCAAAACAATCAGTCCTTAAAAGCCATTAGAAACAGAAAAGTCTTTACTTGTTTTATGGTGCACTTGCTCTCCCCTTCTAACACACTGCAGCCCAGGTGTTTCTTCACTTCTTTTATAGCATGGTTGGGGGACCAGTGGGCTTCCAGATATGGTGGGACTCCATTTCCCATCATCCTTGTCTACTGGGCATAGTGATTCAACTGATGGGAGCCAGGGTTCAATATGTGGAATGTCAAGGCTTCTCCAGTGCTGTTTTATAGGGATAGGTAGGTAGGATGCTCTACCTCCAAGTAGGGGAGTGGTCTCAGAGTCACCTTTAAAGAATAGCTCTCAGCTGTTGGAAGAGTCTGATTTTTTTCATTGTGGAATTAAAAAAACTTCTCTGAAAGGGAGGAGGATTGATCCTTCCCTTCCTTTTTTTTTTTAACTGATGGTGAGAGGGATCTATAGTCAAAGTCAAGTAACATAAATTTTCCCTCTTTATGTGGCCTATATATCCCAATAAAAAGTGGAGTATGCCCCTCCCAACTTTGGAAAAAGTAAAGACATGTGTGCTAGATAGGGTGTTAAAGTAACAACCCATTACCTTGCTTACCCATTACCTTCAGTGGGGTGATCAGGTCCATTCTGAGATTGATCCCATACCATCTTTGGTAACACCTTCAACATTTGCTATGGTAGATTGCATCACTGTGTACAGTGTTCTGACATCTACCTATTATCAGTGTTGTGGTTAGTGTGGCAAATAACCATGTATGCCATCCTTACCGTGTGCATGGAAGCTGCAAGCAATGGCCAAGATCCTGTATCAAGGTAGGCAGGCCCACATAGTTCCATGTCCACACCTATTGAGAAAAAGAGAGGGGAGAGAGAGAGAGAGAGACTACCTTCTATTTGTTTGTGTCCCATTTAAGTCTCCTTGCAGCTGCCAGGCACTGGAAGGAGAGAAAACAGGGAGGCAAGTCAGACAACAAAAAACTGGCTGGTCACAGCTCAGAGTGGGAAGGAAAGAGGAGTGCATTCATAGATGGAGTGCATCCTCCTGTCTGGGTAAGCAGCAGCCGCCTCTCTCAAAGATTGACAGCTGCAGACCAAGCAGAGGTTTGGGGCATTGCACAATAAGCACTGTGCCCTCTATCTAACAAGAGACACACTTGCGTGGATGTAACTAACAGGATTCAGAGAGTTATCACAGGAGGGAACAGTTCAGGTACATGACAACCATTTGTATGTGGCTGATGTAATTCCTGTTATTATCTTAATCATATATTTATTGCTAAAAATAGAAACTTACTTCCTAGACGCAGATTAGGAGTCATTCTGTCTTTCAGTATCTGGTGACAGGTACCCGCTTGGGATGGCAAACTATTACATACTATGTTAGAGGGGGCTGACGTGGCACTACCGGAGACTAGAATATGCCAATAAGTTGTTTGGTTTGAGCCAGAACAGAAATGGATATCTTTGCTACTGCTGCTGGTTTGTTTGACTGCTGTCAGTCCATTTATTTCCATAACAGTTACTTTGTTTTTGAATGGCCCCAGGAATCCCATGGAAGCTCCATGTCTGGATCGAGTCACTCCGAACAACTTTTTATCAATCTCGCTATTCAGTGGTCCAGAATCTCTTGCGGGAATTTGTCACTATCAAGGAAGAAGACTACAATGAAGAGTTGGTTCATGATGGACTGCAGCTTATGTTTGAAATCCTCAGAACCAGCAAAGTAATCCTTGCTAAAACTGATATGTTTATAAATATCTCTGGGCTCAAAAAGGACCAAACTGTTATGAGCAATAATAGTGATGTTGCTGGTCATTGTATTGCACCAGTGTAAATCTTTAATGTGGATCAAATCTGGATGCAGGGATCATAGTGGCTGTATTAAACTGAACCAATATTGATAACAATATTGTCAGCAATCAGAAGCAAAAGTTGTGAGCATTGTCTACTTCTTATCAAAGACCCTTATTCAAATGGAAATTAAGATCATGTGTACTGAGTTTGCACTCAAAGAAAGAGTTGCATTCATAGGCACTCAGAACTATAAATATTAGTTATATATGTGAAATTTAGTATATGGAATTTGCAAAAATCCCGGCTGCTCCATTATTTTTACTGAAGTAAAATAGGGGCTTTGTCTGACGCATAATGAAGACTCTAGTCTCAATAAGGGCGCAGTGATGTACAACTAGTTGCTTGCAAAGATGGACTGCAGGTCACATCCTCAAATCTAACAGAAAAAGGATCTACCAAGTCAATGGCATCCAGATAACCTATATTTCTTGTCATTGGTTTTAGGAGGGAAGGATTTGAAAATAAAAATCTCCTTCATGAGCCTTGTATCCTCTACAGAGAGCTGAATTGTCTCTGTTTTCATGTTTCCTTGTATACTGTATGAAAACAAAAAAATAAAATCAACTGCTTTCACCTGCCTGAAGTTGGGCCTTAACAGAGCTCTGATTATATTCATTTATTCTTATTCACAGAATGACTCTATTAATCAGCAGCTTGCAGATATTTTTGCTCACTGCTATGGGAGCAGCCCCATCCCCAGCATTCCCGAAATCAGAAAGACACTCCCAGCTCGTCTAGGTAAGACAGTAAAGCTTCCACCAGCTGCCGCTTTGAAAGTCTCGTTTTTGGTCTGGTTATCCTATAGTATAGCCTTGTTAAATCTACTTCCCGTTTCTTTCTGTTTTTCTCCCACACAGATCCTCACTTTTTAAATAACAAGGACATGTCTGATGTTACTTTCCTAGTAGAAGGGAAGCTGTTTTATGCACATAAAGTTCTTCTGGTTACTGCTTCAAACAGGTGAGACACTTAGGTCTAACTTCTTTTGTTAATCCCTGCTAGGCACACTGACTCAATGGGAATTTGCTAGATCAACATTTATATAAATTTCATTGATGCAGTAAGCCTGCTCTGGTTGCAACTAACAATTGGAAGCCTTATGCAGCAAATGACACAGAGACCTTCAGCCAGTCATTCAAAGATTAAGAAAAATGAATCAGTCACTCACTTACTCACAGAGCTACTATTTTAGTGCTCGATAAGATCAAGTATGTATTTCTTTGAATCTCTATCTGGACATTCTCAAACACTCTAGCTTCAGTGCGCTTTGTTCCAATCCTCACCCATAGCTTAACTGAAAAATTTTGCAATGTTATTGAAACAAGGAATGATGGAAATCTTAGTACAATAAACATATCTTCTCCAAACCAGTGCCCAACTTTTGTGCTGGTTTTGTGCCACAGGCCTTGAGTGTGACTTGGGTTGCCAGATCTCAGGGTCTGGTCTTGGGGCCTGGACCCTCTTTGCCTAATATGCCACTGTGGTTGATTCTTATGGTACCATACTTAATGACATCACCAGGCCCTACCTTCTTAGACATCAAGCAGGATTGTTTCTAGATCTCACATTTTTCACCCTGAAGTCTGAGAGCCTAGGATAGTCCTGACCTGACAATCTAAGTTTGACGTAGCCAGAGAGAAGTCCAAAGTGCCAAAAATGCATAGTCAAAAGACTGGAAAGGATTCAGGGATTTGTAGTAATATTCCTATTGTTGGTTAGAATTATTAGAGAGTTTTATTCTTCTCAAATTTCTGAGTTGTTACTGAATTGTTGTTAATACCTCATCAGAGATGGTCACAAATGAAAGGTAGCTAGCAGGAAAGATGTGCATGTGCAATGAGAAAGTTCATATTGGAGCTAGGACTACATTTCTTCCCTTCCCAACCCCCATCAGAGCTAGCTGCCTCTCTATCATAGTTCACTTTTACCACAGAAACTTGGTTTTAGATTTGGCTTTAGGGGTTAGGACCATATACAACTTTGACTCTCCTCAACCTTCATATGATTTTTCCTATCTTCCTCTACCCTGGACAGTTGCTAAACCAGCCTGAAAAGAAGAAAGTAAATGCATTTCTGTATTTGTTTTGAAAATCTGTTTTCAATCATGGTTTTCAAAATCTCTTTAAGGATCATTTTAGCCAAATTTGGAGAAGGCCATATATAATCCAAAATCAAGTTATGGGAATCAGAAAGAGATAATGGAGAATACCTGCAGTTTTGTTGCCTGTTTCCAGTGACTAAACCTGAACTTCGGGGATATGTAATGTTTTGCTTATGCAAAGCTAGCAGAAGATGGCTCTCTTAATTTGTGATGACCAGAATGTATCTTCATATTGGGGCTAGCTGCACCTTTTGCATTTCTACTTATCTTTCTGCTTTTGAAGGCACAGAGTTTCTATGGAAGCATGTATTACTGATTGAAAAATAATCTAAGCAAATGTAGTTTTAAAAGCACCCTGAGAAAATCTGCTACCTGTTTTCACAGATTTAAGACACTGATGACAAATAAAACAGAACAAGATAGCCAAGGCAGTAAGACTGTGGAAATTAGTGATATGAAATACAATATCTTCAAGGTATGTTTTTAAGAATAATTCACATTGTTGTCATCTCTCTTGCCTAAAGCAGAAACGGGCCAAGAATCAAGCATTTCTGATTTGTAGTACTTTCAGCTTGGGGTGATCCCCTCTAGAAACAATTACTAACCCTGGATAAAAGAAGGAAGTGGTTATGTTTATTTCCAGGAAGAGTCTGGAAGAAATAGTCTGTAACAGAATGATTCTCAAATTCATTTTTCAAAACTGAATCAATGCACCCAAAATTCACTTTTTCTTACAACCTTTCTACCCATCCCTTAGTATGTGCTGACGTGAACAAGGTAGCATGCAAATCAGAAAATGCTAATACAGGCAGCAGCAGATTTCATGTTATGGTGTTATGTTTTGCAACTACCACAGTCACAGTAATTGTTAACTATTTTCACAGTCAACATTCAGACATTACACTTGTCCGTGGAAAACAAGTGCATTCTGATAGCAAGGACTTCTTGCTTGACCATAAGTGTATTGTGGTGAACAGTTACCAAAGTCTTTTGAATGTTCCCAGGCATAATTTTCATGCTGTGTTAAGCAAATTAAGTCTGAATAGAATCAGGAAACAGGCAGACTTTATATTAAATATATTTTAACAATTGAAAGCTTAGACTATAAAAGCCTTATAAGGTTCTCTTGGAACTTTTTTTGAAGTGAAATAATTAACTTTTAACATATGCAAATCTATATCAGCAGCATGTAGATTTTCGTGAAAAAGAGAGTAGAGTTGGCTTTGGCATGCAAACAAAAACACAGATCAATGAAATTCAGCATTCAGGCATTCTTCCTACTTTCCAGATCTGTTTTTAGAGATTAAGAAGAAAGTGTATGGAGGCTGGAAGACTGAAAGCCTAAAAGTAACAGCCAATAGAATTGTTACAGTTCCTACATTTATTTGCTCTGTCTTCAGTGGCCAGTCAAATAGTTTTGCATCTGACCTTTAACAAAAAGACTGGAGTGTATTTTAGTCTTGAACTTGGCTACAGTTGTAATGGTTGCATCCACACTTGCAGCTACTCATTACTGCAGTTTAACAGAAAATAAGTTATTTGTCAAAAAAAAAGAGAAGACTTTACATGGAGATTATTGCTACATATTGAAATAATGCAAAACTCATATGCTAGGAGACAAGCTGTTGGTTAAAGCAGAACTGGAGTTGTCATGTTCCCAAGACAAACCTGTGCATTCAGATTTCTCTGATTTTGCTCTTTTTTCAGATGCTGATGCAGTATTTATATTATGGAGGAACAGAATCTATGGAAATTCCTACTGCAGATATCCTAGATGTAAGCATATCCTCTCTCCCCCTTTCAGTTTTTACTTTGGTCGAGGAGAATATTGATGACATCTGTTTATTATAGAAATGGTGCTCTGCAGGTACAAATAACCTATGTTAGAAAAATTATTCCCAAAGCATTAAAATGAGGTTTTGTGTAAGCTGTACTGTAAGTTATTATCTAACCAAAATAACATATTTCTCTGCTATATTTATTATATAATAAAAAGTGAAGACTTCATGTCTGAATCTAGAATTTCACATGTTCTCTCAATGCCCCAAGTGAATAGAGAACTTCACATCATTGTGTATCGAGTTCTTAGACTAACTGACATGTGAGTTCCTATGAAAGTTATGCAGACAAGTACTGCATTAAAGTCAGATGGTATTACCATTTTGTCACTGACAGAATAACCCAGGTAGAATAAAAGGTAGAAAATGTTTCTCTTAAAAGCAAAGGCAATTTTCCTTGATCAGACCAAAGGTCGAACATACTGTGTCAAATAGTAGCTAGCCAGATGCTTCTAAAACTGCAATACTCCTTGCCTACAGTATTCCGAAAATAGAAGGATAAATAAAATATAAAATAATAAATGAAAGGACTGGAAAGCAAAACAGACTGTTGTTCATGAGGATAGCTGACCTCTTCAAAAGGAACTAAAAGATGAAGTCCCATGCTTTTCTCCTCTTAACATAAGCATCTTCAACCTGAACAGTATACCAAACACATTTATTGAGCTAGCCATGAGGAAATGGTCCTCACGCCAGCATTACCCTGGTAGACTGCTCCCATGGAAGTGAAAACAAAAGAGGGATGGAACAAAGAGAGAAAGGGTAAAATGTGGAGGTGAATGCAGTATTATGTACAGTTGGCCTTCCATATTCAATAGGGTTAGGAGCACAGTACCTGCCAAAAGTAGAAAAAACTCAAATATCAAAATGTGTCTGTGTGTGTATGTAGGAAGTGGGTTGAGACATGGTCGGGAGAGTGGGCACCCAGGATCCAAACCAAGTCAGGGAAAGGGGGTAGGTCAGCATGTTAGCCCTATACTTCCTCTCTCTGGCCCATCTCCTTTCTTGAGTGTGGAGGGGCATCAGGGGAAGGTTTGTGGTGCTGAGAAATTGGGCTGCAAGACATCCCTAGCTGGTCAGGCAGTGGCTGGTGGAGGAGGAGGAGAACTGGTTGGGGGAAGTTTGAAGGGCTGTGTGGCCTCATTAGAGTTCCTGAGAGGTAAAATTCCACCAGGACAAGTGGTTAAGGTAGCAGGGGGTTGGAGAAACCCATAAATAGTCAAATCTGTAAAAGTCAAACCTGCAAATGTGGAGGGGTGACTATAATCAAAACAAGGTAAACCTGGGAATGAAGTTCGAGCAGCTAAGGCAAAAGTCTTGTGGAGCAGGAGGATTACTAAAGAAGGGCTTTAAATGTGAAGGACACTTGGCTCCGCCTGCCTGTTTAGGTGGGGAGTTCAATCAAGAAAGAATGAAAGGAGGCTGAAGGTGGTAGAAGTTGCAAGGGATTGTAAGCAGAGGAGTTAATGGAGGAATTTTAGTGAGAGATGTGTGTGAGGACTGTGATAAATTACTTGGGTAGTAGGAGTTGCAGATTGAAATTCTGAACCATGGTAGGAGACAGCCACAGAGAAAGCTGAAGAAGTCAAGGGTGAAGAAGGATGATCAGAGTTTTAGCTGGCAGAGTCAAGAAGAATGTGCAGATGCTTGCAATGTTGTACATGCAAGAGTGACACAAATGATTGAATGTGATAAGAAAAGTAAGAGAAGGAGGCCACAGAGATAAAGCCAAGGCTACATACATGGTCAACTGGTAATGCTGTTTGCTGATACTGAACAGTGGTCAAACCTGGAAAGCAATGTAGGGAGAAAAGATAACAAGCTGGGTGTGTTGAGTTTGAAACATCAATGAGACAATCACATTATCAGACAAATAGATGGAAGGGGAGAGGCCTTGGATAGAGAGGTATAATGGCCTGTTTTTGGTGTCATTTGTGAAGAATTTATAGCCATCCAGATATACATCTTCAGATAATTGCATCACTTCATTAAATAGAGAGATTGCTTCTTTAAATCTCCTCCTATGTGAAAATATTCCTGTGCATAGGAAGCTGAAAGCAGTTGTTCAACACAGTAGCCAAGAGAAGGATTTATAGCACTTCAGTCAGTAGGTGAAGAATTTTTAAAATGTTCCTGAGCTTCCAGCTGAGTGAAACTAGCACATGCAAGAAGAGAACTCTGAAAAAACCTTCAGCGTCTTCATGTATTAAGTTGCTATAAACATGGGGTGTTGGTGAATTTTTTTAAAAAAAAAAAACAGCCTTGCATATGCACCTGCAATCTGAAGTAGTCTAGTTCTAGAACCCTGCCAACTCTCCCTTCTGTGTCATTTTTTATTACGTGTAAAATGACTCTAATGCTTTAAAAGAAAAAGGCAATCCCCTCCCTGACAAGTCTGTTTTCAATCACGTTTATTTATTTTATGTTGCCTTTGTCCCAAAGTGGGATCCAAGATGGCTTCCCAAAAAAGTTAAAAACATTTTAAAAAAATTAAAACAATTAAAAACATTTTTAAAAACATATCAAATTATAAAAACCTATAACATTTTTTTTTAAAAAAAACAGCTTGATAAATAAAACAGCTCCCCTGTTCACACATTAAAAGCTTGCTTGAAAAGAAATGTTTTTGCCTGTCGACAAAAGGAAAGCAAGGAGGGGGCCAGCCTGGCCTCCCTTGGAAGAGAGTTCCACAGGGTGGGAACGGCCACTGAAAAGACTATCTCCTGTGTCCTCATCAGTCAAGACCAAAAGAAAGCTTTCCCCTGCAGATCTTAGGGCTCTGGTACATTTGCAGTCACACAAAGGATTGAACCATCTGTGTATAATACATGCATGATTGATATACATTTTTAAATCTTTTGTTTATATTACTGTTTTTAATCTGGTACTGTTATATTTTTGTCATTATCTTTGTATGTCACTCTGGTATCTGTAAAGATGAAGGAAGTCCTAAGCATGTTTTTAAAGAAACATACCTGAACGTTGAATAAGATATTGGAAGATGCTAATTTAAAATTTAATGCTATTCCTTTGAAGTGAGGAAGACATGTTGTTATATAGTCCAGTTTACTTGTACAATAAAATAGGAGGTTATGCAAGGGCAAAAACAGAAACGAATTTAAATTCACTCACTTCTCAGTTTCTTATTGGAATCAACTGAGTGTTGGCCCAGACAAGATGGGCATAGGGTTAGTTTTGTGGTTCATGCGCCCAGCTGCCCTGTTCTGAAGAGGACAAATAGAATCAAGTTCACAGTTAAGGAGACGCTTATCTGTCTGACATTGACAGTACAAGTATTAATGGCATTGGCAGCTTATAGTGCCTTTTGCCATCTTCAGACAATAAACAGGAAAAGGAGTCCAGGTGTAGAGAGCCAGTGTAGTGTAGTGGCTTAAGTGCTGGGCTAGGACTTTGGAGATGAGAGTTCAGATCCCCACTTGGCCGTGGAAATTCACTGAGGGACCTTGGGCACGTCACCCTCTCTCAACCACAGAGAAAGGCAATGGCAAACCCCCTCTGAACAAATCTTACTGAGAAAATTCTTTGATAGATTTACCTTAGAGTCACCATCCATAAGTCAGAAACAATTTGAAGGCACAAGGCCAACTAGAAGTCTCGCTATAGATATCAGTGCTCTGATAATGTCAGATTTAAACTACTATAAAATACTGTGCACAGTGCCTTTGAAAATACTATAGAAATTTCAGCCATCTCTACACTACACTGTTATAGGGCTATTATTCCACTTTCAACATCCTGCAGAATTCTGGAGTTTGTAGTTTACTGAGGCCAAAGAGCTCTCTGGCAGAGAATTCTACATACCCCTCCCTAAACTGCATACCCCAGGATTCCATAGGATGTTGAAAGTGGGATAATAGCACTATAACAGTGTAGTGTAGAAATGGCCTTCATGTAACACAGAATAGGACCACAAGGTTGTTAACTAGGACGGGACATTTTTAACATAGCATCCCAAAGTTTTGTCAGGTCTACCAGCTTCCAGTCCATTTCTGTGACCAATTCAAAGTGCTGCTATTAATCCTTAAAGTCTTAAAGAACTCATGGTCAGGATTCCTCAAGGAGCGTCCCCTCCCGGATCTTCCTGCTCATCTCTAGAGGTCCTTATTGAAGGCCCTGCACCAAGCACTACTACTAGATGACATCCAGGCTCATGTCATCCCCATGGACGTCATGAATGGCCATACTAGTTCAGGGATTCCAAAGACTGTAGTCCAAAAAAGTAACTTTTCCAACTTTTGCTCCTTTTTGGCAGCAGGCAAAGATTTTGTCTTTTAGGGGCTTTTTAGTTAATACAGAGTTTTGGGCTTTTAGGGTTTAAGACAAATCTGTATTCAGTGCTGTTGGTTAAAGCTGTTCTGTATTTTATGCTCCAACTGCATTTTTGTTGCTCACAGTGTATTTCAACATACTCTTTATGTATGCTACTCACAGAACTTCAGTTATATAGAATTAGCATAAAGACTCAAACAATGTCTTCTTTCTCATCTCCACTAGTTACTTTCAGCTGCAAGCCTTTTCCAGTTGGATGGCCTCCAAAGGCACTGTGAAATACTGTGTTCTCAGACCATCAGCCTCGAAAGTTGTGTTAACATCTATAAGTATGCCAAGGTAAAGACCAAATTGTTTTTAATTGCTTCAAGTGCTTAAGGTGTTAACAAACATAAGCAGCCCTGTTAGAGCAGACCAAAGATTCTTCTACCAGTGCTCTGCTTCCAAACAGTTTCTAACAATGGGGCCCCTGGGAATCCATCTCCAAATCTATTTCGGCCTCTGTTCACCCAACAGTATATGCATATAAGCATCCATCCATTTGAGAGAGGTCACTAGGATCTGAATGCTGTTTGAATTGGGGAAAGCAGTGACTTCTTTCCCTCCCTCCCGCAAGTTCTGTCTCTGCCCTTGCGTCCTCCATCTCCAGATCCTTGGGGCCATGGAAAGAAGGCTGGCGGTAATATTCATGATGCCATTTTCCCCAGCAAACTCTTTTGTAAAGATCTGAGAGCACCCTTTTTGGCCTTTCCTTTCCGCAGCCCTAAAGGTAAACTCTTGACTCTTGATTTAGGATCGGGCAAGGGGAAGACGATTGATAATGGCCTTAATGAGAACTTGGCAAAATGCACAAGCAGTACAGCATAGTGGGACACATCTGCATCCCTCAGCCATACCCATAATGCACTCCATTCAGGTACTTGTTTCTCTGTCACCTTTTTGAGGTTGAAGGAAAATGACAAGGGAGTAGATTGCCTGTAGGTGTGTCTGTCTGTTATCACAGTCTGCATCATCTGCATGGTGACCACTAGCAGCTTGCCTCAGGATGGTCAAATTCATCAATCCATGAAGCCACCTTTAGGATCAATAACTTTGATGGAACTAGGAAACTGGGATTTGTCGTCACTACTTAGCTACCAGCTCTTGAGATAGGTGATGGCAAGGCCCTAAAGTTCCAATACAGTCTGTTTGGGAAGAAACCTGAATCTGGACTGTGCCATGTGAGAGAGCAAAAAGATTATCTCATGCCTGGCCGCTTTTCTGAATAGGAAAAACTGTTGCACACAGAAAACTGAGATTGCCAGGGGAAGGTTCCTAGCCCAACTTTCTGTCTGACATACCAGTTCTACTATGCATAAATCTCTCTCTCTCTCTCTGTATACACACATGCACACACATATAAATAATATTTCTTGTGATGGAGCACTGTTCTGTGCTCCCCTTTGTACTGTGATGCAGTTAAGATACTGTTTTACCATTTTATCTGCTGCTTGTGAAAGATTGCATATATTTCTTTTTTGACAAACAGGAAGATAATAAAGGACACAGCCTTGTAAGAATACACAGTTTAACAACTTAACTTACCATCTTCTGGTGGTAATGTGATTTCACACTTTGTTATAGTACCAAATAATGCTATCAGATTAGAACAAACTGACTGATAGATAGGCCAGTGCTTCACCATAAGCAAAGATGGTTATCTTTTTCTGTTCTGTCAGAGTTCCTGTGTCATGATGAGTTTCTCCATGATTGCAGAAATTCAGTCAGAGAAGATTTCCGCTATTATCATTGAATTTCCTGCTTGTGGGAGTGTGACCAGTTGAACTTCTGCCGTCATTCTTAATAGCACGTGAATCCTTTCAGGAACAAGATGGCAACTCCTTCACAGACTATAAAATGATGCTGACGTGGCATCATGCCTAGACAAAGGATAAGATCTCTGTTTAAAAATCCTCAGTGACTAAGCAAATATTCACAAAACCATCGTTGAAGCTGTTCAATGAGCTGAGTCAGCATCATGGTTTTTTGCTTCAATGTCATCTCAATATGAAAGGGATTGTGAAAGGAAAATATCAATAGGTGCCTTTATAATATACTTTTATCAAAGAATTTTTAAAAATGTCTATTGATTTCTATAGTAGTCCAATGTATTGTGGAAAACCAAAACCTAAAAGCCCCCCCCCTCAAAACAGCAGCAAACTACCTTAAAGCAGCTCCTGTTGCGTTTCATTAATTCCCCCTCCTTCTTTTTTCCCTGAGGCTTATTTCATATGCACAGAATTTGTTTGGCTGCTAATACCATGTACCATCTGGTAACACTCTTTATTCTGTCACGGTGTGCCACATGGATTGCACCCTCACATAACAAAACAGGTATCATCCTGGCGATTTCATTGACCAGCTGCTCTTTTCCTTTAAGAGTTACTTGACTTTGGCTCAACAAGCAGCAGGAGATCACAAAAGGATTAGAAATAATGGACTTTTTTACCTCTTTCAGATATCCCAGTGGAACAGCCCTGTGGACACGTGAGCACACAGGACAGAAAGCTCGCTTTAACCCTTGGATTAATATCCTCTTAAACACTTGCTACCCATGTTAAATCTTCCTGTACAATGAAGCTGTCCAAACAGAAGACAGAGGCAGTAACTTGACAGCTGACTGAAACAACAACAGCAAACCCTCCTGCCTGACTAGATCTCCCTTTGTGTCTTGCAGATCCACAGTGCCCCAGAGCTGGCTTCTTTCTGCGAAGGCTTCTTCCTCAAGCACATGAACTGCCTACTGGAGCAGGAGCCTTTCAAGCAACTGCTCTATGGCAAGAACAGTAAAGTCCAAGGTCTGGATACTCTACAGGACCTGCAGTCTACGCTGGTCAGCAGACTTCATTCCATTTACATCACCTCGAGGGTGTGATTGCCAAGGGGAATTATGGTCACCCTGCTGGGAAAAGCTGGGAATTGTAGTCGAAGCACCTGTTCATCTGAACTGCACTAAGATGGAAACTTGCCCTACTGGGGCCTTCCCCTTCTGCAGACAAGAGAACCTCTCCTGGGCTGGAAGCTCCTCTAGCACCTCCCACCACATCCAACTACCCACAAAACAGTGGATCGCTCAGAGATGTGTTAGGATGCCACAGCTATTTCATCTGAAGGCTGATGAAAAGGGAAAGAAGGATATTGCTATGCTGCCTGAGTGACAGCCATCTCACAGGAGAACTGGGAGTGGGGGGTAATTATAGTGTCCGAACCATTTTTTTAAAAGTTGCATACAGACCATAATTATTAACCACCATACATGCTGATGGAAAGCTGCAAATGTAGAAATCAAGAAGATTTCTAGCAGAGATTATGACTTTTTAGGACTGTCTAGTAACTAGACAGCGATAGGTCATGTTGTTTATGTACAGAGCCTGGAAACGTTCACATTTATCCCTAATACATTAATCTTAAATAAACATTTAATTCACTAACATTAATCATGTCAGTGAAAACTATAAAATTAATTTCTTACATTAATATATTAACACACCAGTAAAATCTTAACATTTTTAAAAAATCAATTATAATTATTTAAAATGGGGGGGAACCTTGTTCCTCCGTGACCAATTTTTGTGAAATGTAACTAGTCACTCGACCCATTGGTATTGTTGTCATTTAATGATTTAATTGAAATCTTTTACAATTGTTGTTAGTGAATTAGGGGTAAGAAATTAATTTCAATAAATTATTTCCAGGCTTTGTTGTATACATAAAACTAGGTGCTGGTTTTATATATACAAACAACTTGACACGTTTATTGTTAGGGGTAGTTAATAACCCTAGGTGGCCATGTTATAAACAAACCTGACGTTTGTTACTCTAAGGCTATTTCCACACTACATTGTTATAGCGTGATTATTCCACTTTCAACATCCTATGGAATCCTGGGGTTTGCCGTTTCCGGAGGGGCCAGCCAGTCCCTCCTGAAACTGCAAACCCCAGGATTCCATAGGATGTTGAAAGTGGAATAATCGCACTATAAGAGTGTAGTGCAGAAATGGGCTTAGCCAAGGCTTATTATCAGTGGTGCAGCTAGAGCAAATGTTCCAGGTCTTGTGTTACCTAGAGGCCCCTTGCTGCTCCTAGTGCCACAAAAACGCACACACATACATACACACACATATAGTGTTCTGTGTTCTGTTGAAGAAAGAAATGCTCCTGGGGAGAACTAGATCTCTCCCCGGCTGGCAGGGTCAGTAGCATTTACCACCTCTCCAAGCCCCATTCCTCAGCTGTGAGGTGAGTGAAGAGGTGGGTGGCATGTTGGTGTCAGTGCTCTGACTCTCTGCATTTGGCCAAGATAAAAGGCAAGGGGTACCCAAAGCTGACCCTTCCCTCATGCTTGAACGTGGGTGGCTCTGATCCCAGGGAGAGCTCCTCTCCACCCAGCAGTGCCACTAACCTAATCCCTTGCCATGCAAAGCCAGCCCTCCAACATGGGAGCTAGGACAAGCGCACAAAGGGTGCCCCGTTGCTGGAACAGCTCCAGGGCCCTATCCACCTTAATCCAGTCTTTTTCTTGAGCTCTTTGCCCCTTAAGCTCAATAGGGCTGTTAGAAGGAATAAGGCTGCAAGCCATCCTAGCCTTACATGCAGGTAAGCCCCAGTCAGCTCAATGAGGCTGGCTTCCAAGTAGAAATGCACAAAGTGGTATTGTAAGGCTGGTTTCAAAATGTGCCACCAAACTGAAATTCTAGATTACATTGCGTCCCTTTTTAGTTACAAGCCTTAAAAGCCATTCAAAGACAAACCAAACTCTTACACTGCCCAGGTTATTCTGGTTGTGACCTTAATACTGTGGTACCTGCAACTTTGGCTGCTCCAAAGACAGAAATTCCCCAAATGTTGCACACACACTGTTGAATATAAAGAGCTCATGGCTGCCTTTGTCTATGCTGTATTTAAGCAATAATTCCCTGAAATTTCTCACACTGTGCTTTCAATATATATGCTGCTGGGAATTATAGGCACTGAACATTATGGCACAGAGAGCCACAGATACTCTAATCCAGCTAAGGAAATTTGTGCACATAAAGTGCGTGTCATTTTTTGGATTGGAGGTTGCAGGCATAAATCAGAGGCACATTTAGAATGGAGATGCTGTCAATCTGGACTGCATTTTTTTCAGTGTGGGAGGGGGCAGCTATTCTAGTGTGCATTCAGATGTACATTCTCTGCCCCATGCTTGTACCATTAGTGGCACAACAACAGTTTCTATGTGACTGTGACTAAACTGGATTTCAACCCTAATTCAGCCCGTACTGAAATTAAATTGTAGCTTTAAAAATTATCTAAAATGGGAAGAAAAAGCCTTCCTTGTCTGAGTGCCCAAGAATTTGCTAAGGGGTCAGCCTTTAATTCAAAACTTTAATAGAAATATTTAAATACTGATACATCATGTCACCTTTGCAACGTGCTCAAGAGCCACCATTGCATATAAGGGAAAATACTGCTTCTGTGAAAAGTGGTGGTTGTAAATTGAATAGACGAGAAAAAGAGAGGAAAGAGGAAGATAGAGAAAGAGAGAAAAGGGACCAAGGGAGAGGTATGTGTTGCAAGTGTATGTGTAGGGAAGATGTTGAAAGTGTAATAGAAATGATGCAAGTATAAATGTTAGGAGCAAAAATGCAAGAGGGACTTTTCTACCATCATATCTTTTTTTCAAAATCCAATGCTAGGTGGGATTCATATGGTCCTCTGAATGTTGTTGGATTGCATCTCACAACATTCTTCATCATTGACTATACTGGTTAAGACTGCTGGGACTTGCAGTCTAACAACAGCTGGGGGGAGCACATGATTCTCACCCCTGCTGCTTTTGCCATGTGGTGAAGGCCTGTAGCATTTCACTTTTAACAGATCATGGGGAGGAACGAAAGCAGTGTGACTTGAATTATCTTTGGAAATAATTAAATGCTTATTGGATTGGCTTGAACTCACACAAAGCAAGGCAACTTGTCTCAGGTATTCAGCCTCTTTTCCTGCATCTGAACTGCTGGCAAAATGTCATCTCTTCTCATAGCACACCAATTTTAGAGGATATGGAAATATCAGAATGCCAACATAAAAACATCCAGCCCTCCCCTCCCGAAAAACAAGAACAGAAGAAACTCAGAAAAGCTTAAGTGTTCAAAATAGAGGTATAATCAAAACGTAAAAACAGCATCACAGTGCAGATCACAAATACAGTAGAGTCTCGGTTATCCGAGACCTGAAAATGTCGGATAATCCGGAGGCCCGCGTCGGCCGCCATTTTGGGGGCGTGTCTGGGCGTGTCTGGGCATGTCTGGGGGCGTAGAAATGCCTACAGCCACACCCCCAGGCAGCCGCGACGTCGGATAATCCGGAATGTCAGATGAACGAAAGTTGGATAACCGAGACTCTACTGTATATGAAAGCCATGCCCTTGCACAGCAGCTGTATATGTTCGTTGTCAAACCACGTGATAAGCTATATAGCTTTCAGTCAAATGCTTTTCAAATTTGGGTCTGAAATTTATACATGACTCCATTTTCCAAACTACAGAAACAGTTCAATATTTTCACTAATTTGTTTGAAAGTACCCCAAGAATGTGTAATTCTGGTAAATAATTTTCAAATAGCTGCTCCAGCTATCTGTACAAAAACAAAAGGAATTGGTTCTGTTGTATTGCTGTAATATTGCTTGCTACATTAACTGTACATTAATGTTGCTGCTTATGTAAATGTACCATATTTTATTAACAACATAACTTTGATAAACTTTACAGAGAATATAAGCCCAGTTATTTTAGCAAGGGTACTTAGGATAAATATGATACAGGCTGGTACTGCATTCTGACCTCTCTGTGTGTGTGTGCACGAACACCTGTGTTTATGTGCCTTCAGGTCGCCTGTAAACTTATGGTGACCCCATGAATTTCATAGGGTTTTCTTAGTCAAGGAATACTCAGAGGTGGTTTGCCAGTTCTTTCTGGTGAAATATATTCTACAGCACCTGGTGTTTGTTGATGGACTCCAAGCCAAGTAGTAATCAGGGCTGACCATGCTTAGCTTCCATGATCAGGCAAGATCTGGTGTCTTTAAGGTATTTAGGCTTTCTGCCCTGCATTAAAGACCTAATACCAGCCTAAACTGAGACCCAGCATGGTGTGGTGGTTTGAGTGTTGGCCCCTGGAGACCAGTGTTCGATTCTCTGTTCAGCCATGAAAACCCACTGGGTGACCTTGGGTGCATCACACACTCTCAGCCACAGAAAACCACATGACAGATTCACCTTAGGGTTACCATAAGCTAGAAATGACTTGAAAGCACAAAACAACAACTAGCCTAAATGTTAGGCGAAGGGCCCTTCTCCAGGTTCTGTACTCAAGCGTGACTAAACCACAATGGAAGAATAGAGACATCAAGTATTGACTTCTAACAACTAGAAGTGATGTTTTAAAACCCCAGAGTTTGTTTAATACCTTCCTGGCCTACATCTGTAGAAAGTATGACTTTAAGCAAGGAGCAGAACATGGAAATTTACACAAATGCTAGATGCTCCTACTAAAAGCACTGCCTTCCAAGTGCTGAAAGCTTAACACCAGTTCTTGGGTCAGAAGAAACTTTCTAACTACTGCAGAATTAATCCAGAAGGGATTAATCATTTTTCCAGATTTAGATTCACCCTCACGGTCAGCTGGCTTCTCCCTCTTAACAAAAAATAGAATAACAGTAATTATATTCCAGCGCAGAATGTCTGTCCAATGCCTGTAAACTTTTTCGTCACTATATTGAAGAGAAGAGGAAATTGCACACTGTTTCACGGACCTTGAAAGTCCTGTCACTTGTAGGATGAGGTATCCTAGCCATTTTAAGTCTGGGTTTCTGATTTTACCACAGGCCTTGTTGTGTAGTCACAAGACAACAGACACCTCCTCTCTTTCTAGCAATAGTTTGGTTGAGTGGTACACAGAAAGCAACCTCTGGAAGAAAACAGTTGCTACTAGGAACATGTAGGAAACACAAAACATGTGGTTTACAATATGGGGAGGTCCTAGGAATGTGCAAAAAAACAACAACTGTACAACAATTAGATTTTTGCTTAATTTGTCTGCAGCTGAAATGGCCAGTCCTTATTTATTTTTTAAAATCAATGCTTCCTGCTGTCAAAGGGAAGAGTTATTTTAAAAAACACCAAGCAAAGCTTGATCTGGACTGGCTACTCTCTCCATAATGCACATGTCTCTTTGGATTGTGGCCATTATCTATTCTTCCCCTGCTGCTGCTACCAGTTGTCTAAGCTGTGCCATGTCATCTGCTGTGTTCATTGCTCTTAGCTGAATGCACACTATATTCTCCTGGGCTTTGGTTGAATCTACACACTGCAGTTACTAAATGAGCTTCCACTGCCATCCACATCATCCCCTAGGAAACTCCCTGCTTCAGACCCGCTCCCTTTCCTCCTAGAAACTTGATGCTTCTTGACATGGCTTATAGCTATTGCCAGAATCATAGAACACTGGAACTCTCGAAGCAGAGACAGGTGGAAGACAAGGACAGAGCCTAGGTGGGGCCTGTGGGCTCATTTCATCAAGCTACCTTAAACTGTTTCACCCCCAGCAGGCAGGCCCAACAGACAGTCTTTTCACTGTGAAATAGGTTGCGTTGGAGAGTAGCAGGAAATAAATGCAAGCTTTTACTAGTATCAGCTCAGAAACCCAATTGGCAAAAATAGCAGAGAGTTGACAAATTACCGTGTTGTCATGGATGCCCTGTAGACTTGCTGAAGTCCTTTTACGTGACACATACAGTGCCATGGTTTAACTTTAACTACCACACCTACTTCTTATGGAATCCTGGTATATGCAATTTATAGAGTGGCATTTAAAATTCTCAGCCAGAGGGCTCTATGCATCCCCAAACTGCAAGCCACAGCATTTCACAGGAAGTAGCCATGGATATTAAACTGGAATCATAGTATAGTGTGACAGGGCCTTAAGCTAGTACCATCCCAGGCCCTGAGAATTCAGGGCCAAAACCTGATACCAAGGGATATCTCCTGGTGATGTTATAAACATGAGACATTCAGCATCAACTGCAAATTACTCAGAGGGTATCATTCAGGTGGAAAGAAATGAGCTTAGCAAAGGAGAACAACACACATGCATACACTTTTCAAGGCAGTGCTCTTACTCTGAGATTCCTCCGCTATGCAAAGTACCAGAACACAGCAAATCCAGGATTATGCATGGCTTCCTGAGGGGAGAAGCAACTGGAGCATCAGGCCATGTGTCATTGGCTGCCAACCTAACTCCCATACTGCTCCCTTCTGCCTTGTAGGGACCAGCAGCAGGGTCGCTAGTAGCACAAACACACTGATCCCATATGCCCTCAGGGTTAGCCGTCAAAGTGGCTGCCGCCTTCTGAGAGGGGTAGCTGTGCTATGCAGCATTTAGAAGCCATAAGTCACAACGCCTACCTTTAATGACTTAGAGTACAGTTGTGTTACCTTTCAAAAGCAGTGTACTGACCAAGAGCAAAGTCTTGTTCACAAGTGTGATTGTGCTAGTTTCAGAGGTATTTTGATAGGGGTTTTTCGTGTTTTACTCCATTTACTTTTCAGTCCTAAAATTTCCCTATCAGTAATGCAGAATAATAAAGAACAATGAGCAGCACGGAAGACAGAGGCAGCAGCAATGCTTCAGAGGCCGTTGCAACGCCTTTTCTAGCCCATTGTTAAGCCAATATACTTACATTAAAGAGAGAGGCAAAATTCCATTGGCTGTTCTGGCAACGGAGAAAGGGAAGAACTGTGCCCATGTATCAACTGGACTTCGAAGTGGAATGTTGTGTTGCCTACATGAGAAACTGCCTGCATAAGAGTGTATTGGATACCTCCTTTTTCATATGTGTAAACAGTGCAACTACTGGCATAACAAGGACTTACACCTGCATATTTACTCAACAGAAATACAGCTACTGGGTTACTTTTCAAGCCTTGTAATGCATACTGGGAATTGATTACTTTTTAAAAAAATTACCTTTCTAAGCTATACTGCTAAGCTGCAGGGATGACAGCAATGTCTTGTAGCACAAATCTATTACGGTGTACATCTTTGTGGTGTAATGCCTGCTTCATCTCATGCTACTGCTATAGCATTTCCTCATTTCATTTCATTTCCTATGGATCAGGAGCTCATGATGTTGTGTGCTGGCCCAAGAAAATTTGCAGCTTGAGCAAAGGAGAAAATGGTTTCTCCTTCATTCCACCAACTAACAGGCAATCAAATCCTAGTTCAATACTGGTACCTGGAACCCTCCCACACTACACCATTATAGTGCTACAATTCCACTTTAATTGCCATGGCTGCATCCTATAGAATCCTGAAGTTTGTAGTTTAGGGAGGTAGTAGAGCTCTCTGGCTGAGAATTCTAAATACCTTCCCCCAAAATACCTTTCCCTAAAACTCCATTAGGAAGTTGCCAATGCAGTTAAAGAACGATAGTGCTGCAACTATGTGGTGTGAAAAGCCCCCAGGACAGCATATTCCCTAATGCCTGAAGGCAGCAGGCAAAAGAAGAGAATGCTGATGGGGCGCAGGGGCAACGGTGGAGTGGTAAAAGCCACTGATGCTGCCTCCCAGGATCTACTGCCCGAGGCATTGCCTTTCTTTGCCTAACAGTGAATCTGGCTCTGACAGCAGGGAAGTTTGGAACATGCCTCCCCAGAAAACAGGGTTTTTAAATAACAGATTAGAAGATGAAGTCTGTCAAATTTGACTTAATGGTTTCGGACATGGGACACTCCCACCAACCAAAAACTCACCCCACTCAAATAGCCATTACCAGACAGGAAGCAAATTGACCAAAACAGACAGATATCATATTGGCTGCTTTTTTCTCCAGCTTGCAAAAGAACAAGTTCCAGCAAAATTCACCTTTCCACATGCAAGGGCACCAGCTCTGCTTCATGTCCTTCCCAACAAAGGTCTCTCCAACAGGTCAGATAGGTGCTGCCAGCTGTCAAAACCATCCAAAGATCTCCAAGGCAGAGGCATGATCATGCTGACAACTAGGTCATGGCACCTCCCACCCCCTGCTGAGAACTGGGCCAGCCCAACACGGCTTTGCCATTTTACTTCCAATTAGCCAGAGCACTCAAGCGTCCCCAACAAAGGTTCAGCCAGGGAGTTCCCTCTGAAATCATTCAGTTGCAGGCAGTGCTCCAACCCAGGGGGATGATGACCCTCAACAGGCAAAATTCAGAGAGACTGCCTGACAGTGCTTTTAAACAAGTTGTAAGCTTTTAACAGAGAAGCAAGGAAGACCTTGAAAGGTTTTTCAGCTCCAGTGGTGGAATTTTAGAATGGCATAGTTCCCTCTGCCGGTTGATCCTAGCAAAAAAAGCACAAGATGAGTTGTTGGTCCTGGAGGATATGCAGGTAAAAAGCTGAGTGGGACCCCAGGAACTACTTAAAGTGCTCACTCATGGAAGTTATGGAAATACCTTTTTTTCTGTTTCAGCTATCAGCTTTGTCATGTGGAGGGTCAGTGTTTTGCTGGGAAATAGATGATGTAATGTTGTTGCTCTGTTATTATTATGATGATTTATTCATAACTCATCTTTTCCCCAATATTGAGACTCAATGCAGTGTACAATTTGTTAAAACCACTATAGATTAAAAATGTACCAAAAATGTTAAGTTCTTTAATTCATGTGACATATAGAGGCAATACTCCACAGCAGAAGGGACGAGGAACCTTCAGGTATTTTGGACTTCAACTCCCATAACCCCCAGCCAGCATGCTCAGGAAGATGTTTGTTCCCCTTGGGATGGCAACTTTGCGCCTTCTTTATATGTGTCTGTCAGTTTGCAAACACATGGAAGTATTGCCTTTGGCTCTGCTTTGCCAGTTGTGGTCTTTTGGAAAGAAGAACCTAGACTGCGTGGGCCATTAGTTGCTCTTATGTTTTTGTTTGAAGAGAACAACAGAAAGGAAACTGTCAAAGGTGTGGGGTGTGTGTCAGGGAAATAGAGATGTGTTCACACAGCAAGATAGCATCCAATGCTTGTCATAGCCCTGCACATTATATGATGACTCAAGGTGCACATGAAATCAGTAACACCCGACTTTTCAAAAGACAGAAGGAAATTCTCCAGTGAATGCAACAACAAAGTTAACTGCAATCTAGGATAGTTGGTTCTATTCAAATACTGAAAAAGATAAAGGATGGCATTCTGTTCATTAGTTACAAGGTCATATGCTGGACTCACAATCTTGTAAGCGCTCAGAATTAATACTTATGGTTGTTAACAACTGAACATAGCACCAAGAGCACTTCAGCCTGGCTGTATCCATTTAAAGAGTTTCTGAAGCATACAAATAGGGCCAGTGGAAAATAAAATGTGCAGTGCTCTCCTTGCAGCAATAGCAGTAGCACTCTCAGGCCATTTCCGCACTAGACTGTTAATAGTGCTACATTTACTTTCAACATCCTATGAAATCCTGGGGTTTGTAGTTTTGGGAGGGGCCACCTGGCCCCTCCCAAAACTGCAAACCCCAGGATTCCATAGGATGTTGAAAGTGGAATCGTAGCGCTATTAACAGTCTAGTGTGGAAATGGCCTCAAAGTCCTCTCCAATTGCCTATTCTCAACACAGCTGTGACCAGTTGTCCTTTTCCGGCACTTCAATCTTCAGTTCTCTTAAAAAAAAAAAAACTTTGGTAGGGTCACTGCCAGCTTGAAAAGGTAAGTTTGAGGTGGATATCATCAGAAATAACAACAGTTTCATCATCATAGTTATCTCAGAGGTTGCAGAATCTCAGCCACTGATGCCAAGTGAAGCATTGCCAGCATTATATTTTAACATTTCACTGCACCATGAGATAGCAACTAATCAAACATACATAGAAATTTATGGTAATTATAATGCCCAAAGCTTAGTAAAATATAAAGCTATAAAGATAAGAGAAATATTTTAAAAATTGCCGTCAAGTGGTTTCTTAAGGCAGAATGGTTGTAGAAATCTTTGCTTATTTTGGGAACAGAGGGAAGCATAGAACTAAGGCACACTGAAGGAGGCAGCAACAGGAGAAATAGAAAGGCACAAACATCATCAGCAATTATTTTAAACTCTTTAAATGAGTTTCTTTCTCCACTAGTGCTTCATTTCAGTTACCAAGTATTGTCTTACACCCCCAGTTCTCAATCCTCCAAGATTTCAATTGCTGCTGTTGTGTGCTTTCCAAATCATTTCCAAGCTGTGGAGCGCCCAAGGCAAACCAATCATGGGGTTTTCTTGACACCATTTGTTCAGAGGAGGGTTGCCTCTATCTTCTTCTAAGGCTGAGAGACTGTTACTTGCCCAAGGTCACCCAGTGGATTTTCACAGCTGAGTGGAGGTTCCCAAACTGCTCTCCAGAGTCGTAGTCCAATGCTCAAACCAGCGCACCATTCCAGTTACCCAGCACTTTCTCTCTCTATGACATAAGCTTAACAGCCAGGTTTTCAGTTAGAGGCTCTCTGTCCCTCTCTCTTTCTCTCCTTCTCTTTCACACACACCAAAACACAAAGTAACATTTCCCATTGCTTTTGTTTAATGGGCAGTAAGTTGTACAGCCCATAAAATAAGAACATCTGTGCATATTATTCACAGCAGTCAGCATTGGCCAAAGGATGCATTTGGAAGTAATTTAAAACAACTGCTAACTGGAGCCCCAGTTGCACTCAAGGCAGTCTGGACCACTCCATTTACAACAGAAGCACCTTACAAGCTCCGTTCATTGCCACCCAAGTTCTATCAGACATTCAGGCACATGCAAAGCTTCTGAAGTACTGAATATACCATTTGTCTCTCTGGCCAAGCATGGTTTATTGTGAGTGGCTGGAGTTTTTCAAAGACCTCAGACAGAAATCTCTTTGCCCTGCTTGTAATCTGGAGACCTTTTCAGTTACTAGTAATTTGACTTGTATTCAGAGCATCATTACTACTCCATCTAATAGCAAACTCAAGTGGTGAGTTTTGGCAAAATTGAAGCCAAAAATATGGCTTCTATGAACCAAGAACATAGGTTTGCAGAAGTAAAAATAAAAATAAAAAAACTGTGTGTGCGTGCGTGTTCAAAAATGGGCAAAGAAGCAGCCCAATCAAGATAAAACATACGAAGAATACGGACAAACCACTGAAAATTAAGTATCTGCTGGGGCAAAAATGTCAACATGGTTGGCTGACTGAACAGTGATGAGGCTTCATGATAAAATTTTGCTGCAGGACCTATTTCCTATAGGGGAAAGGTGAGGCTGTGATTTCTATCATAGCTTGAGAAAAGTTTTATGGGGAATTACAACTCCCAGAATTTCCCAGCCAGTGCTGGAAGGAGTATTCTGGGAGCTGGAATAACTTTCCCTAAATCTAGTTTCTTCTCCATATCCCAAGGTTCCTTAAGTATATGCAGACATGGGTAAGTTAATAGATGTTGAAGAAGAGATGTTTAAATAATTTGACAATAGCCTGCAGGAATCTGTGAGATGCCACGATGTTACCTAGAAAGAGGAAGGGGGTGGAACAGAAGTCAATCTGTGTGAGTCTTTAAGTTCATGATGGAAATATAGAATTGTAGGGTCCCAATTAATGCAGAAATTCAAATGGAGGACAAAACAGATTGAGAAGGAATCAACATGCTGAAATCTTTCACAGCTTATAGCCAGTGTTGAGCATCTGGCGGAGGGCTGGTGTAATATTTAAAGCCCCGTATCTATACCTTCTACAGTTGGGATGGCAACTAAGTTGGGGGGGTGACCAATCACTTGACATCACAGCCAGTGCTGCATTTGGGGACCCAGCTTTGTTCTCTATTCACCCTTCCTACTTTAATCAAGAGAGAGGAGAGAGCTGCATGCTTGTGGAGAGGGGACTTGGGATTCCTGCTGGATCCTAACCTGCCAATGCTTTGGCAGAATGTCTTCCTCGTGTCCTGTGTTGTACAGAAACACAAGCACTGGCCACAGAACACTCCTGCAGCCAACACTGTGTTGACAAAGCATCACTTGCCCCCAGATTTCCCACTGGAGAATGCAGTAGTCAAAGCTCCTGCTATTATCTCTGATGAGAACAAATTGTGGGAATTCTCCTGCACACTTAACTGGCCTTCCTAACTGGGAAGGTGAGTTGGGTGAACGAAAGAATCTACACTGCTGTTTCCAAGGTCTGATCAGAAAGATTCTCTTCCGTGCTGTTCCCAGTTGAGAAGGTAAGGAGTGGGTCATCACTCTGACCCTCTGCAGGCCCACTGGGACACTTCCAGGGAAGTTACTCCTGGGGCCAGAGGTTTTCCACCTCTCTGTTGTTTCAAAAGAAAAGATGGTCCTTTCAGTCCTCCTCCAGATACATTATAGTATATATTGCAATATAAAGTGTTACATAAGCAAAAGGTATGCAATTTATTTTGCTAATTGTCGTGGTGGTATGAGTGTATGTGTTTAAAGGCATACATTTTTAAATCTGGTTTAAATTTTCTATTTAATCTTGTTTTAAATTTTATTATCTTTACATTTTAATTTTGGGGGGGGGTTTGTTTTTAGTTTTTTGTATGCCACTTTGAGTCCAGCACTGAGAAAAAAGTGGAAAAGAAATAAAAATACTAATACTAATAATAGTAATAATAATATATTGAGAAACAATGCAGTGTAGTGGTTTGAATGTTGGAGTAGGACTCTGAGAAACCAGGATTAAAATCAACTCTATTTTATATATAAAGTATTTCTACCTATGTATTCAGATCTGATCATTACAGCGGAAAATATTTCTAATGTTTTTATTAGTTACGGACAGCCCATCTGGTATAGTGGTTTGGGCGCTGGACAAGGACTCAGGTTTGATTTGCTGCTCAGCCATGGAAACACACTGGATGATCTTGCACAAGTCACATTCTCTCAGCCTCAGAAAAAGGCAATGGCAACCCCCCCTGAACAAACCTTGCCAAAAAAACCTTGTGACGGTTTGCCTCAGGTTCATTTTCAATTGAAATGGGTTGAAGGCACATAACAACAAACATATTCCATAAATGTAATACATATTGCATATTAAAACACTGCATACTATAATGTGTCTCATCTACTTTTCTGTGCAGAGGGATGGATGGGTAAAGAGATTTAAAAAAATGAAAATATCCATCACATGCTCAGGTTGGGAGTTCTCAATTATTCTTAGACTTGATGTAACAGCAGGGGAAGACCTGCAAGGATGAAGAGAGGAGGAATATCTCTCTCCCATTCTGGAACATCACACACACACACACACACACACACACACACACACACACACACACACTAAACCCATATGGCATTTACAAGGTTTCTGCTCCTCTCTTGTGAGCTTGAGATGTACTATAACCTTCTTTTGCTGCTCCCAATTGCATACTCTGTCATGAAGGTATGGCCCCAACTCAAGGCAGAGCAATGAAACAAAACAGATTTTTAACAAGTCTTTTAAAATCATTTAAAACTATTTGCGGAAGAACAGCTCAGTTTCCTCGTTTCCCTCAGAACACACACACTTTCAAAGCCTCATACTATAGCAGTCTTTCCTCCGGTTTAGTTATAACATGAACCACTAGAACATACAAAGAACGCTCCTTCTCTCTCAGGCCTCATAAAATCTACTTTTCCACAGATGTTAACAGCATTGAAATACCAATACCGCCAATGTTTAAATCCTTCTGGACTCCCATTCTATACATAATCAAAGATCATCCTATATAATTTCTCCATTTGTTCTGGCCCCTCACTTCTGAACCTACCTTTATGGTGATATAGTTCTGTTCCTTTTTCTAGTGCTGCTATTCTTTTTTCACTTGGATTCTTCCACTCGTTCACACTCTTTTCACGACCCATCCATTTAACTTTGTAACAAACTGACAAACTTAACACCACTAAAGTCTTGTAGCTTTACAGCAGGAACACTGAAAGCTACCTTATAATGGGCCAGATCATTGATTTATCTAGCCCTGTATTAGCACTCCAGCACCTGGAATCTCCAGGATTGGGCAGGATGATTATTTAAATATACTGAGATACCAGAGCATTCATGGTAATTTCCCATTCAAATATTAACCAGTTCCAAACCTAGTTTGTTGATGTTGTGTGTTGTTCAAATCAACTCTGGCTTCTGGCCACTCAATTATAGGGCAGAATTTCTTCAGAAGAGGTTTGTCATTGCCCTCCTCCAAGGCAAGAGGATGACTTGTCCATGGTCACCCAGCAGATTTCTAGGGCTGAGTGAGGATTCAAACCTTGGTCTCCCAGACATCTAGTGCAGCACTCAAAACCACTAGACCACACTGGCTTTCTCAACCTTGATTAGTTTCTGAAATCAGAAAAGACTGGTGCATTCAGCGCTGAATAGTGGTCCTCATCAAGCATTTTATTTTATTGTTCTTATATTCTCCCCTTAAAGGAGGCTTGCTTTCTGAAATGAGTTGGCTTGAATTTTAAAAAAAAAATCTCACTCTGATCTCCCTTGTTTGTGTTGTGCTCTCCTGTTCTGTTTCTTTGACCAGCTCTTCGTACCAAGATGGCCATTTTAGGGATATGGCTATTAACTCCCTTTACAAAGACAGCTACTTCTAGGTGTTAGGCTGCAAGTTCCATGGTTCCTGTAGATGTTTAATTCTACCATTCACAATATTGGCTTGAGAAAAATGAAACTTAACATTTTTTCCCTTCTAATGTTGCTGTGGGGGAAAACCAGAGGGAAAGGGGAGGAAACCCACAGCCACTCCAAATGAAAGGTCAAAAGCCACAAAATTGAAAGAAACCTTTCAAAAACAGGATCTCACACTGTAAAGCAATTTTATGATTAGGTGGCCTGTGGGTTTTGGCACATTTGGTGGTTACAATTATGGCTAATCCTCAACAAACCTGTTGTTCACTTTTGGCAGGCCAGACCTTGAACCTAAATGGTTTGAAGCCAAGGGAAAGTGGCTAAGTCCAAGCTAAAATGAATTGGAAAGTCTGCTTCAAACGTGCAGAGGAGTAAGAGGAATTGCTTCTTCTGTGTCGCCAACAAAAACACACTCATACGCACGCACACACACGAGGGTGGAGGGAGAGATTGTATTTCCCTTGTTTGCAGCAGGCAGAAATGCAACAAGTCAGGACGACTGGACCAACTTAATCACTCAATTAATGTTGTGTTTTTATTCTGCTTCCAACATCATCATCTTTTTTTAAAAAAAAACTGTAAAATACTGAGGAAAGGGCTACAGAGGGACAACAGACGGTGGCAACCATGACGAAGAAATGGAGACACAAAGATCCTTGAAGCTACACACCTGTGGATCGCTGATCCTGTCATTTCTTCTCAATTATTCTCCAAATATTGAGAACTTATCAGGCACCACTGAATCATTTCCCAGTAGGCCTTTGGTCCAGAAATAGTCACATCTCTTTGTACCGCCCCCCAAATTACCACCTAGGACCAGACACACAGATACACACATACACACTAACCACTTCTCTCCTGATAGATTGTGGGACACCAGCGCACCGAAAAGCAGGCATGATGCAATTTGGGGCACAGGGTGTGGGGGCATTAACTCATTCTCAAATATATCCTCCATGCGACACAGTACCAGCAGACATTCTTGGGCTGAAAATACCGAGAACATCCAGAACTCACCCCTCTGAACATTAACAAGATGAAGACAGTATTTAAAAATTTCAGGCTGGTTATTTTTAGTGTCATAAAAGCATAATAATGTACATCAGACATCTAAAGTCACTTCATCTTTTTAAAATACCATGGAATGCTTTATACCGCATTGTACTCAGATTTCTAAAAATACCATTTTCAATTAAAAACCACACACACAGCACTGAGCCCCAGGTCTCCCTTCAAAATCACCAGCAAGAACAACAAATCATGAAGAGAAGGGAAAGATGTTTATGGGTCTCTCAGGCACCCCAAACAGAGGTCTTGCAGGGCTAAACAGTAAAGAGTCAGGATTCCTGGTAATAATGGAGTTTGCTGCTCTACAGCTCCTTTTAACATAACACAAATGCTGAGCTGGCAGCAGTAAAACCTATCCTCCAAGCTGTGTTGCTTCAAGGCTGCTTGTATATTGAAAGAAAGAAAGAAAGAAAGAAAGAAAGAAAGAAAGAAAGAAAGAAAGAAAGAAAGAAAGAAAGAAAGAAAGAAAAATCCTTCAGGCATTTCCACTGCAAGGTACATTTTTTTTTAATTGCCTAAAGTCATTTGTTTTGGAAAAGAAATGAGGTTCCCACAAAACAGGATTTCTAAGTCTATATGTCGATGGGGGGGTGTCATTTCTTCCACTTCTGCTTTGGGATTTTTTTCTTAAACCTCTTCTCTTGCTTGGGTCCTGTCGTGCCTTCTGATTTTCTCTTCTTGTCACTGAGGAAGAACAAAATACAACTCACAAAGTAATAAATACATCATTTGAGTTGTAATGTTACCAAAAACTGAATAAATTTAAAATAAAATTATGTAGAAGGAACAGCCAAGATTTTGAACCTATAAAAGCTGAAATGCAATCTGTACATTTATCTTTTATCAAAACTGATATGCAGTATAGGGAAAAGATATTTATGATAAAATGCAAGAAAACCCTAAGTGCACATTATGGCAACACCTGTTACACTAGCACCTAAGCTAATTTCTTGCTATCATCATGATATGTTTTTGATCTCTGTTGTATTCTGCTGTGTGGCCAACCTGGCTACTCCAGAATATTTCCTACTTATGACAAGTACTAAGAGGGGCAAGAATCTATTGTAGGACAGTAAAACTTTGCCTTAAGTGCTGCATCTCACAGTCCTCTATGCTTTTCCACACATTTCCAAAACTTAACACAAGTTTGCAGTCTTAAAAACAATTATAATGAAAGTTGGAATTCTTCAAATTGTGATTGTTCTATTTTATACTTATTTCTGGTGCTCTTCTCTTTCATAATAGGGAGAGACCTAGGATATTAAATACATACATACATACATACCCCTAACTAACATCCAACCATATGACACCACGGCCAGAAGGCAAAAACTACAGCCAAATACACTGGGCTCACTTCTGAGGACTTACTGATGGAAATCTAAGACCTGCATCATAAGAGAAGAAGGTTCCTGGTTGAAAAAGTTCACACCCCCACTTCAGACCCCAACCCATGGGGCACAGGGAGTTGAAGAGGGTCCTAGAAACTTCACTTCTATAAATTCCTTACATTAGGTACATTAGGATCCACATCTAATTTTTTTAACTCTCAAAGACTCCTTGGAATTATTTTAAGTGGCTGAAAGATTTGCTCTCCACTTACAGATAGCAGGGTACATTTAAGAGATCTTATCTTGCAATGGATAAAGTCATTACATCTTTACATTTCAAAGAATGGCAAGTGTGCATTGCTCTTACTGTGTGTTCTGGATACTGGAAAAAATAGGTGCACAATCTGTCTGTATGAGACCAAAAAACCTAGTCTGAAAGTCTAGCTAGTGTGTCAGCCTGTGTACAGGGAAAAGTTATGAACAGATGAGAAGCCAAATAAAACTGATTTTCTCCAAAACACCAAATTCAAGTACCAGAAAAAGCCGCCTAAAGACCACCTTACACCACACAGACCTTATCCTTTGCCCCCTTTTTCCATTCCTTCTACTTCACCAACTGATCTGAAGTCACATTAATGTGAGACAGGATTCTTGGACTTGTGGCTCACATACTGTGTAAAGGAAATTTGTCTACTTTTCTGCTGATACAATCTGGGTAAGATTCTGCTACTTCCAAGGGCATTGTGCAAAATGCATAATTTGTTGCTTCTATACCTCTTTGGTTTGTGTTAATGATATATATCAATGATAGTTTTTACAAAATTGCAGTTTTTAAAATCTTCATGTTATGTCGCAGCTGTTTTTTAGATTCTAATGGATGAAAAGGCAAAGTAGTGCCATCTTTAAATTAATAAATTAATTTTAAAATGAACAATTTAATGCCCATCTCCTGAAAGTGAACTTAGACTAAATCATCTAGTCCTTTGATGATCCTTGGTCCTCTATACTGTCAAAATATTTTTTTTTAAATAATGAAAAGAGGATTCTTTAACAGACTTCACTATCTTCTCATTCCCTTCCTCCATAAAAGGAAATCTAGAATCCTTTTGTTGATCCAGCAGAGACACTTTGATTCCTTCCTCTTTTCAGTTAGGAACAGAAGAGAATGTATTGAAATGGCCATGGTTTTCTCTGCTTCATGGGCACAGCCATTCTATTGCGTTGGTAATAATGGAGGATGACACGGTGGGGATACTACAACATCCAAAGTCTTCCACTATATGATGGCCATGGTGGAAAGGGCATAGGACTTTCCTTTTTCCCCCCTTCCACTGTGGCCAATTTGTTGGTATAATTTAACCTCCATTGTGAAGGCATATGTAAGACTCAAGCGGACTTAAGGACTTGGTAGCACTTACATCTCTTCCATCCAGTGGCCTTTCGGTTGGTCTTTCAGCTAACTTTAGAGCTGCTCCCAATTTCAATCCTTCAAAATTAGGTGTATTGGACAGAGACGCTGAGTGAGATCCTTTTGTGAAATGTGTGCCATTGCACTCACCTTTTCAGACTAACAATGGCAGCATTCTCTCCTGCTTTGGTCAGTACTTCATTCCATTCTTCATCATCACCTCTGATTACATACCTGGTAGGGAAAAAGTATTTTTAAAAACCTTTTCAGCACAAAGCCAACTGGCAAGAAACTAATTTACACTGAAGCAAAGATATGAAGTACAAACTCAGTGGGTGTACATGCAGCTGGTATAGACAAGGAAGGAAGCATTCAGGGGAAGTTCTGTTGAAAATTATTCTTGACATCTAAAGGTACAAATCTGAACCAGGACTTCATTACTGAAACAGTGACATTATAGGTCCTGCCTCCTCATACCAGAAGACTCCTCCATGTACTGCCTGCCGTCCCAGTCAGGAAGTCCAGAAGAACACTGGTGGGAGAGGGCATATGGTCCATAGGCCACATTCTTCACCTCAGGTTACTTGGACAGAAATCACAGAGCCAAATTGAGAGAACATACTATTCTGTAACCTGTTCTTGCTTTTACCACAGTTAACAACATAGAAATAGGGGGAAAAAATGAAAACTTTCCTATTCTGCCAGGGTTTCAGCAACTGACTGTAATTGGCTTTTAACAGTGTGTCATTTGTTGATTTTTACAGCCTATTGTTGACTGAATTTTACATGTTTTTAAACTTACAGATTGTTTAAATATTTTTAAAATGTCAATTAAAAACAAACAATTTACAGTACACATAAGGGTTTACTGATGTTTTTGTATGTTTTAATCTGTAGCAGCTCTAACAATTTATAAGATGCCTTCAGCCCCATTGTTGGGAAAAGGGTGGGATATAAATGAACAACAATAAAAACAATGACAACAACAGCCATCTTATATTCTTCATCTTATATTGTGAATTTTTCCTCCTGCATGGTGGCCACTACTGAGCAGCAAAAACATTCAGAATTTAGATTGACTTGTTTTAACTGCCCGTACTTAAACTAATCTTTAAAAATATTTATACCAGATTAGATATGCACATATAAAAACATCCCTGTACCAAAGACAGGGTGATCAAAGGATATCATTTTATGCTCTTCTGGTACTCAAGCCATGTCTGTCAAGTCATGAGCTTTCAGAATCTGACAATAATTCTCATACAAAAATCATGTGTTTTACGTCAGAAATTACAATAGAGCCAGGAGACACAGATGTCCAAGAAATACATGAGCTCAGGTCAGTATCTTCTTGGTGTCCCTAGAAAGGGGTTAACATAAGGCAGAATGCACTGTTCTAGTCCAGACTTCACTGAAAGCACGGCAGTTGACTGACTGCCCCTTAGAAAGGCACCAAAGCAGTGGCAAACCTCTTCAAATGAAGCCTAAGTTCTCATTTGTAGCAATGCAAAATGGCCCTTACCCCAGAAATCCTGTTCTGGAGCAGTGACAGGACTTTGAGCACATTCCCTTTTTAGTTTCTGAGGGAACTATTAATGGAACTTGGTAAAACATCAAAGTCTGTTCTAAATGGCTTCAAGTCTACTAGGTTCATTTAATAATGCCATTCATTTCCTTAAACAAAGAAAAGTGATCCCTATGGTGTCAAATCACTTTGGCCAACATGATATATGAAGCCCTGCCTCATGTAAAAGGACGCCAGGATTAAAGTGCTTTTAAATTAATCTAGCCTTTTAATATTATGATCTTAACTGTGTTTTAACATTTTAATATTCTCTTTTTTTAAAAAAAATCCACTGTATCTGTTTATTAATTATTATTATTATTTCTCACCCATCTCTCCCTATGGATCGACCTGGGGAACAATGACAGATTAAAATACAGCACATACCATCAGTTTAAAAGAACATGTAAGGTGAACACGTACGAAAACAATCTGTCCATACTTTGAAATTCATAATTTAAAATTTATTATTTAAAAATCATCTGGCTAAGCCAGCCAGAAAATACTGGTCATTAATGCTATATTAAATTCAGACATCATTTTCAGCTGCTGAATTTCATCTAGCAGGTTGTTCCACAGTCTATGGGCAGTTCAGGAAAAGCCCCTCTGGATGACAGCTGCCAACCTAGTCCTGTTTGAGTGGAGTAAATGTTCCCCAGAAGACCTGAGTGTAGAGGGTGGATTACACAAGAGAAGGCGATCCCTTAGGAAACCGGGACCCAACCCATGTAGGGCTTTAAAGGTAACAACCAACTGCAGACCTGAAGTGATTTTAATATTGGTGTAATATGATCACTCCTAGATGTACCAGTAAGCAATCTGGCTGCCATGTTTTGAACTATTTGAAATTTCCGAATATAGTACAAAGGCAGCCCAATGTACAATACAATTCAGAAATCCAGCCTTGAGGTACACGAGTACTACCCGCTTTAGATCTTGCAGCTCTAGGAAATGGGCATAGCTGCGTAACAGCTGAAGCTGATAATAGGCACTCCTGGCTGTCACATCTATCTGAGCTATCATTTGGAGTGATGGTTCCAGAAGCACCGCCAGACTCCAAACACTGTCTTTCAGGTGGAGTGGTTGACACATCTCCAAGTCAAAGTCATGACCCTTGACAGTAAGCACCTCCATCTACTCTAGATTCAGCTTCACTTTGCTTTTCTTCATCAAGCCCATTACCTCTTCCAGGCATTCATTCAGAGAAGACACACTGTTCTCAGCTGAGACTGTTTTTGAAGGCATAGAGAAATATATCTGGGTGTCATCAGCATACTGATAGCACCTTGTCCCAGACAATCTATATAAAACCACTGGGACAGATGCTGACCAGCACTGAGAACAGAATGGCACCTTATGGTATACCGTACAACAGCTCATTTTTGGAAGAGTAGATGTCCTCAAGCACCACTATCCGGAATCTACCTAAGAAACAGGACCAGAACAACTGAAGCATAGTGCCTCCAATTCCCAGATATCTCAGGCATTCCAGAAGGATGTAATAGTCAATGGTATCAAATGCCACTGAGAGGTATAAAAGCACCCATAGGGACACAATCATCCTGTTGATGCTCAGGTGAAGATCACCCTCTAAAGTGATCATCACAACTCCATATGCTGCTCTGAAGCCAGCTCAAAATAGATCTAGATAACTTATATCATCCAAGATTGCCCGGAGTTGGGAAGCACATGCCCTCTCAATCACCTTGCCCGGAAAAGGGAGATTTGATACTGGTCTATAGTTGTTAAAAGTCCAGAGGACCTAGGAAGGGCTTTTTTAGATGTGGTCGTACCACCACTTCTTTTAAAGAAGATGGAAAACTTCCCTCCCTGAGATGCATTAGCAATATGTTGCAGCTGAGATCTAACTGCATCTCCTCCCCAGATGACGGCCAAGAAAGACAGGGATCAAGAGGACACGTTGTCTTCTCTACTTGTCCCCATCAGTGGTACTCACCAACTGAAACTGATCTAGTGTAATCCTACTCATGGAATTGCTGGGCAATGGACTGCCAACTTCTGCTATGACAATAGCATCTAAGTTGGCTCTTATCAGAGAGACTTCATCTGTGATAGGGTCATCGAAGACATCACAGTGAACTCCTGAAAGCTCTGGAATTGGATTTGGGAGAAGGCGCCTGAGTTAGACCCATCACTGCCCTGAAGAATTCAACTGGATGTGAATTTGCATACACAACACATACAGAGAAGGCTTTCTTCTTTGTTCATATTGCTACTTTACAGAAACATCTATATTGCTGGAGATAATTTGAGTTGTCCATGATCTGCGTGCCAGCTGTCATCCTTCCCCTTGAGAACTTCTGTATTTACCTATGAGCCTGGTTAGCTGCTGGTGAGAGAGGATGTTGGGAATGACTGAGCCAATAGCCCTAGTCAGCTCTTTATTCCATCTACTGGCCAGGGCTTCAACAGGATTGCCATGATAGCAGCCATAAAACCTTTAGTCTTGCTAACCTCCCTGAATCTTAGTTCTCAGGCAAAGACAGGCTATAGATCAAGAAAAAAAGAAAGATCATAAACCCTACTATCATCTTTAAGTTTATGCATGATGCCATTATCCAACAGATCAGGTGGACTTTCACAGAGGGTGTGGGCTGGCAAAGATATTGCAAAAGAAGAGAACAGCAGAATACAGGGTGAAAGCTTACTGTGAAAGGTCGAGGTCTTTCAGCTTCCCAATATCTTGCTTGTGTTTTTCCTGAAATTCCTTTGCTGCTTCCTCCTGCCATCAGAAAAGTAATTTTTATAAGCGACAAAAAAAAGCAAAAAAAACCCTTTTTTTTTTAAAAAAATACAGCTTTCAAACAAAACACATAAATCTACATAAATCTATACCTATAAATCTAAAAGCTAGTTGACTGGAGGGAACAGGGGAAAGAGGAAGTTACTGAAATTATTTTGCTGAAGAGAGCATCAGAATTGCCTTTCTGAGCTAGGCAGAAATTCCTGCTAGGCCAGTATTTTGTTTCTAGAGGATAACCACTTGGGTGCTCACAGGTTGGACCTGAAAGTTATGGCCTTTGCTTCTATATGTTCTCCAAAGACTTGTATTCAAATTTGAATTTCTTCTGTCTGCAGAAGCTCCATTCAACTACCAGGGCTAATAATGACTGGTAGAAGCATCATCCATAAAACTACGGATCAAATGAATATTGTACTGCCACCAGTAGCAGTAGAAAGTGTTAAGATTCTCTACCTCAAGGTAGGAAATGAAGAGCTGCTGTCCAAAGTAGGTGGAAATACTGCTGGCAAGGTTCCCTTCCACCAACACGCACACACACACACACATCAACCATTCTGCGTGGCTCACAGATCTATCTGGCACCCTGGCTCTGGAACCCTCTGGAACTGCCTCTTTCAAAGTCTTTCAAATTAAAAGCGCAGCTATTTATATAAACTTTTTTGAGAATAAGCAAAACAATTTTGGAGGGTTTTTTTTACTGCTACTTGTTTGCACTGTTTTATTATATTTTAGTCTTTTCATGTTTTGTATATTTGCATAGCTTGTATGTTTAAATATCTGAGATTTTAATTGTGTTTTTTATGTGAATTCTTAGTTGTGTCGTGTTCTTATGGGGAGAAAATGTACAAAACAAATGAAAAAACCGAACAATGAACAATACTCTCCTTTTCTCTCCCACTGTGCTATTTATTAATGCACACTTATATATATACACTTCCCATGCTCACTTCTTCAGCTGACCCGCTCTGTCCAAATCTAAGAGGAGCTCCCTTTCTCAAGAGTCAGCAGGCTTCTCTGATCTGCTGCTGACTGAGATATGCCACTTCCCTTCTCTCAGCATTGGGAAATTGCTGCAGATTCACCTTGGCCTACTCCTGAGAGCTGACTAGTATATGGAACCAGAGAAATATAATTACCAAATCCTCATTTAAAGATTTCAAGGTTGGCTCCATCACAACTTCTTTTGTTGTTGCCATCTGCTGCTCCACAGCCTTTTCCTGGATAGTGTTGAATAACTAGGGGAAAGAACAACTAATGAACAATGGAATTGACCAATTCCCTCCCTCAACAGTACCATATTGAATAAAGACACTGGCCAACCACTCCTGTAGCACTCCTAGCTGTTTTCATCCCAATGACAACACTGTAACATCCTTTTCACAAATAACTGTTACAGATAACAGTTACTGCTACTGATAACAATAACTGCTATAGAACACTAAAATAAAGAAAACTTGATACAGAAAACAGTATTATCACCCCTTTAAAATTACATTATATTCATGTAACAACTTCTAACCTATATATTAACAAAGAATTGAGTTATCCAAAAGCAGAGCTTTATGTCAGTAAAAATCACCTGCTTATATGCAAGTAGTGATGAAAAGTGCATCATTAAGGCATGTGCTCAAAGCAAATTTACTGAAGGTATATCTCTACAACTAACTTCTTAAGAGAGTCCTGCAATAAGAAATCTTGAACTAGCCTAAGAGTCATCTTTCTACCCTCAAAATGACATTTACCTGAATGACCTTGCGGACAGTTCTGTTGAAGAGTCCCATCAACTGGCCACTAGGCAGCTCTATCTCTTTTTCCAGCTGATCCACAGATTTGTGCTGCAGGCCAATCCCAAGAAGGAGAGCCTGGGGAGACAGAGAGGAAGTTTCAGCACTTCCGTGCAACAGAAGAACAACTCTACAGGTTAGGCAGAAAGTATTTAGATTATTCACTACTACATTGTTATATCAATTTTTCACCCACCCTCTTTTAGAAAATATTTTCAGAGTAAACACAGGAATGCATAACACCAAGAGCCAGATTTTTATTCGTTCAAGAGGATCCAAGTTACATTAATTTAGGACTTTAAAAAAAACACTTTCTTTTATCCTATTCCTCTTATTTCCCTTTACCAGTGCCCTTATTCTTGTTGCAAACACAGCAAGAATAATAAAATAATGAAACACACAGCAAGCTAGAATGACTGTAACAGCAGGTGAGAGGGCACCACTAACAGAAACACAATACATGCTGAAGCTCCACAGGCTGCCAATCGAATTAGATGAATTCAATAAATAGTAGCAAAACATATGGTACCTACAGACTGTGTGGCAGAAAGAGTCATATCCCCAAGCTGGTTGAGAAAATACATCTTAGCTATTGCTGGGATCATGTCCATAATCAAATGATAGTCCACCATGTTCCTTGAGTACATCTCCAGTCTCTTCAGATCATATGGGGTAAAAGCAGCTTCCAGTTCATTACGACTGATTGCTGTCCATACCATCAATTATTTCAGAAGTTGAGAGAAGCAGGAAAGAAAAAGAGAAGTTATATTTTCTATCTATATGTGGAGAATTGGAGCTTGGCTTCTCCAAAAGCCCCTATTATCTACATATGCTATTTATTTAGCTCAGGACTATGTAAGAGAAGGAGAGAATCAAGAAGATGGATGTCACTGAACTGATGCACTTCAAACAATGCTATTTTTAACTTGACACAGATGTTCAGGCCTCTGAATGACCACCTTGGTATTAGTGTACTGTTTCTAACAAACAAAGCCTATGTGAAAAGGACATGTGTTCAGTTCTCAGCAGGAGAACTTCTAAAGGATATCACTTGTCCCAAGTTTTGTTCATTTTAAAAGAGAAGAATAAAAAGAGTCAGACATAGTGAGGGCAAAAAGAGGGAACAAAAGACATTCAAAGAGGAAAAAGGGCTCAGTATGCTAGAATTGGGTGCTAGGTGTGAAACAGTATGCCTACTAATAGGGGTGGAGAAATATTGGCCTTCCAGATTTTTTCGATTACAGCTCCCACAATCATGGTGGCATGTTGCTGACTGGAGCTGAAGTCCAGAATGTCTGAAGGGTCAAAGGCTCGTCAAAGGCTCACCAAATGTGGCCTAGAAAAATAAGAATACCTATTTGTAGGTATTTTATAGCTACAGAGACTTTCTGTTTGATACAAACACTTTCCTAGGCTTCCACTGAGTCTTTTCACTTTTACAAAATACTCTACACTGAGTGTGGAAACAAACTTACGTGGTTGTGATTGTTGCCTGACATTCCTGTTTTGCAAGATGTTCAAAGCTAATGAAGGTGAGAAAGCGCTGAACTGATATGATAAGAGAGACAGAAACCTCCTCTTGAAATCTATGAGACAAGTTAAAAGACTGGAGTTACTACAGAAAAGATCATTTGCAACCCTCAATTATGCTAAACTTTGGCAGCTAAAAAGCCTGATTAACAGTTAAACCATATTTGTGTCAACTCCTGACTTGAACAACAGCAATTCCACATGAAATTGAGATGGCAAAGCAGGGATTGGAATAACATGCCTTTCCCTGATGCTGTTGGACAGCAACTCCCAGCAGTCCTCACCATATGCTGTGCTGGCTAAGACTGAAACAAGCTGCAGTCCAACAACATCTGGTGGAATCACAGGAGTCTCATTTATGTTTTAGGCATAAAATACTCCCATGTATTCCAACATCTCACATTATGTGACCCAGGGATATTAATAACATCTGGAGGGGGTCATGATTCCCATCCCTGGGGTACAATCACCACCACAGGCATCAAGACTTTTGTGGCACTATCATAACACTTTTTTTAAAAGCATAAGCTAAAAGGGTATAGTCACAGAATTCACCATGCTGATTGCTTTATTTTTATATAAAAGAAGGATGGCAGAAAAATAACTCCCCTAAAACAACTAAGATGGTAACATGCCTGCACAAGGCCTCTCTCAACTCTGAAATGGGAGTCTGAAACATTCCTGACTGATATGAATTTGTCACCTTTCCAGAAGGCTATCAACCAGTTTTCCTGCTCATTCTCTTCCTCTGCATTCAGCATCTTCAGCATGATACACGAGTGTTCCCCTGTCAGATCATTCTAAAAAACAGATATTGGACGTGGTTGTCACACAATGCAGTACTGCTTTTGTTAAAAAAAGAAAATGAGTTATGCTGTGTTTTCAGCAACAAGCAACTAATTAAAATTATACTTCTGATAAAGAAATCAGAACAGCAGTAAGTACTGGTTATGTAGTACCCCCCCGAAAAATCCTGGTGGCTCTATTCATAACTGGACCCAGAAAATCAAGTTGTTTTCCTAAAAACTAAGAAAGCAGCTTGGTTATTTTAAGCCAGACTGATTTTATGTTACATCATGGCCCCATTCACATCCTCATGTACTTTCAGTGAACTTCTGTCTCCCCAGCACCAACTTTGTTCCTCAGTTGTTGCTATGCACAGCAGTAATTTTCTCCCCACTCAAATCTAGCTGCAGCAGCAACTGAGTGAGCAGGCCTCTTCCTTGCCTCTGCTGCTACTGTAAAGTGAATGGGAAGCAGGTGGAGTTCTTCTTTGGCTTAGATTTCAATCACACAGAGGAAGTCATGATGCTTCTCTCAGTCCAGAGGCAAACATTAAGAATGATCAAGACCAGCATTCCAGAAATTTATATGATCTCTATGACATACACTAGTCAAAATGAATGATCAAATTAACTACTTCTATTTCATGGTTTGTTTTTGACATCTCTAAAGAACAAGTCACACAGCTCTACTCAAAATGAACTCCCATTAAAAACCGATCACCTGATTTATGCACAGTTGTCACAAAAGACAAGCCACTGACACTTAACTTGATCTACAGGCCAAAATTCTAGAAGCAGTCCCTAAATTCTAGTGGCAGTCCCCCAACTAAAGGAGACTACCTGGCTCAACTGTTGAGTGGTAGTAAGTCAACAGTTATATCAATCGCATTGATTCCCCAGGGCTGTGTTTCTGTGCATGTTCCTTTAAGTTGGACGTCAACTTATGGCAACCCCATTCATTTTATATGTTTTTCTTAGGCAAGAAATACTCAAGAGGTACCAGTTCCTTCCTCTGAAATATAGCCTATAGCACCTGGTACTTGTTGGCAGTCTCTCATACAAGTACTAACCAAAGGTGACCATGTTTAGCTCCCAACATCAGACTGGATGTATGGCATTTGGAGTATTTAAAGCATTTCAGTAGGTCTACATTTTGAGATTTTGAGTCATGAAAGAAAAATGGAAGAAGGCATTAGAAGATTTGAACGTAAGTAATTACCTCAGTTATTTGCTTCCATGCTATACACTCAGTTATGGACACAGTCAGAGGTCCTGCCAATGATGTGTGTAATGCACGCCAAGTAATGCAAATAATTAAATGCACAGATATTTGGATTCCATGACAAAATACATAAAATGGGTATTTAATTCTCCTTCCTGTTTTTTACCACCCCCTGTCAACACTCAACTATTAAATCCTGATGAACTCTTAATAAAAAAACCTACTTCCTGTGCCCGGTTCTAATCAAAGTCAATGGAAATTCCAACAAGAGAGACTTGAAGTGAGACTTACTGGGGTTTGCCTCAGATAAACAGGCACAAATCCAGCTCGCTTCCAAAATCTGGTGGAAAACAGTAACAAACAACTTACTTACAAACTATCAACAGAAAACTGGTCATATGTTTATGTCTTTAAAATACAAAGCAATGTACTGTTTGGAAGAATAAATATATCTTAAATTTACATACCTAAAATAAGGGCTGAAACAAAACTATGCAGGGTTGAGCCAATGCTCTAATTTTTACATACATCTGTGGCCAAAAGCCACCTGGTTTTTTAAACAGCACTCCTTTCACAAACATCCATTTACTTTCCTCTTCAAATTTCTTCACTAATATCATCAAATCCAATTACGCAAACACCACTAGGACATTATCCAGCTTTCCAGGAGATCCCTTTTTAGGTAAGATCACCACTCTGATCAACTCAAGAAGGAAGCAACAGCAGCCAAGACAACAGTGAAAAAGCAATAAATCCAAATCATATCACTGAACAAGTTCAGAGAGAAATTAAAATATCTGCACAAGCCAAGCATTTTCCCCAGTGAAACTTCTAGTTTACACAATCTAGTAATTCTGGTCTGAAAAAAATTGAATATTTCAAGTTGTTACTACTGCTAAATGCCTCTGACTTATAGGCATGCTATCCTAGGTGTTTAGTGGTGGTGATGGTGGTTTGCAAGATATATTCAAAGGACATTTGTCAGTGTCTTCCTCTTGGGTTAACACTACTTGATTTGGTTATAGTCATCAGCGGGTCTCAATGGCTGAAGGGGTGTTCAAACCATGATCTCTCAGAGTCTTAGTCCAACACTCAAACCACTAAACCACATTAACTCTTTCCATAAACTCTACAAAAGTATGGAGGAACTAATTAGAATAAGTGGAACAACACAACAACATGTCTGTGCAGAATCACATTCTTTGACTGCCCCCATTCAATAGGGTTTGTAAGGAGCAGATTTCATAAAATCCAGAAGGGGCAAGTGTCCCAATGCAAGGCACTTTTGGTCTGAATAAGACTTTTGGTCTGAACAACAATACATGGGCTGTCTTCCAAAACACACTGATATGATATCAAGTACAGGCAAGGCAACTGCTTGTCTTGGCCCCTCCCAATGTAATCATGAACACAGAGGAATGCTTACTTGAGCAGTCTTGGTGTCAAGCCATAAGACACACCAAGGTAGTCTAAATTCTCAGCTTGTCTCTCACTCAGTTTGAGAAGCAGAGGGGGCAAATCTTTCCGAGGCATCACAGCTTCTTCCAATAAACTGACAGCCTAGAACAACAGGAGGAAGTTAGCTTAGTAAAAGACTTAACATTTGCTCATCCACTCAGCAATTGTTTCTTTTTTTAACATGATATTTATTGATTTTACATATTATTCTGTTTCATACAGTCAGTATCACATATGTCCAATAGTCTCATATACCCTACAATCTTCAGATGTCCATTATCCATTTATCCATTAACCTAAAAAATATCCAATAGTCACATATATCCTATCATCATTCAACAATGGTCAAACTGATGTAATCTATACAGACTGGTTATCACAAAGAAGAATAGCCAACATTCAGAAGACTCCATACCTCACTGCTCACAGTAGTTATTTCTCTTGGCTTCTGAATCACTTTTTCCTCTAGACAAGGAAACTTGCCTTCATAATACATCTGTAGCAAATGCAGAGCTCGGCTGCCATAACCCATCTGTGAAGAAAAAAATTGAAACACACAGCGCAGAGATTCTTAAAACTTGATTGTTCAGAAAGTCAAGCTTTTCTCCATCAAACATTCAAGTTGGCATCTTATCTGCACTATAGAACATCTCAGTATCAATCCACAACCACAGATTCTTAGTTGTAATAAACATAATATTTATCTTAACATAATATAAGCGCAAATTTTCTTTGATATGTGTGTTATTGTTGCGTGACTTCAAGTCATTTCCAACTTATGGTGATCCTAGAGGGAACCTATTGCAGGGTCTTTTGGGGCTGAGAATGTGCAACATAGCCAAGGTCATCCACTGGGTTCCTATGGATGATTGGAGACTAGAACGCTGATCTCCAGGCTCAAACCACTATACCGCTCTGGCTCTCATATTCATCATGCCCCCCCCCCAAAAGAACACACACAACTGCAATGGGAAGGCAACAAATGGACTGCCAGAAAAGGGACGCTCCCTTACTCCACATCTAGTATAGAAACAGCAGCACCAGGTTAGTGTATATTTCTGTAGGTTAGTAAAGTCTACCAAGTTACTCCTTCAGGTCTCTCATATCTACCTAATTTAACCTCCTCCACATCATCTCTCCATCTCCTTGTCTTTATCTCTGCCTCTTGCTTCTATGACATAGACTCTATACAAGAATCCAGTGAAGGCCATGCCAACGATACTCCATCGGTAAGGCAGGGAGCCTGCTTGCAGAAGGCAGACAAGGTGGAGAGCCTTTGTTGTGTTCCAACAGCTGATCCAAGTGAACAGTCTTCACTTTATAACACAGAGTACATTCCTTAATCTCAACAAATAATGAGAACCTAGGACATTAAGCCTGAGATAGGAATTATGGGGCTACCCAAACCTGTTGAACTTCAAGTCCCAGCAGTTCTAACCAGCACAGCCATGGCTAAAGAATGCTGTAAGTTGGAATTCAATACCATCTGAAAGGCTATATGATCCACTCCTCCTTGAAGCTCATGTCTCCAGAAAGCAATAACATCTCCTACAGGAAGCACATTACTTTCTCCATAACAAACAAGTTGTACCTCTTGCAAATACCCAAGGAAATATTGAGGTGGCCTATACTTATTGTTGTCAGTAACTGTGCAGAACAGTGACTTACATCCAATTTCACACTAGTAGCTACAATGCACTTTCCCCCTCTCTCTTTCCCAGTTTTCTGCATCAGCTGAAGATCTTTTCCAGCCCTCTTGAACATATTTTCAGGGTTCAAAGGGGGCCGTGGAAGGAAGGGAAAGCAGTTGCACTGGATTCTGACCTGTATTTTGCTGTAGTGTAGCAACAGAATAGAACAATACATTACCCCTTGATAATCAGGATGGACTGCAATACGAACAACTCTTCCACCAGAGAGGCTACCAAAATCAGGATCTTGGAACTATAAGCAGAAGTTAAGAAAGAAGGAAGGAAGGACAGACGCCATTATAACTGAACAATAACTGAAATGTTAAAAAAGGCTTCAAAATAATAAAAAAAATAGCCAAGATACAAGTCAGATTTTGATCTCTTACCTGCTCTGAGATGCTCCATGGAATGAGATCTCCTGAAGCTTTTTTACCTCTAGACAAACTATTCATAATAGACTGACGGGAGATTTCACCTTCCAAACACACCTATCAAAGGAGTGAAAGAATAAAGGAGAACTGAGAAATTGAGCATTTCAATGGCAGATTTGTAGCACAGCATCCAACAGATGAGAATCATTTATCTAATGCACTTCATCTAAAGAAGTTTGTTATAGTCCAGATTCTTATCCTACCAACATGGAACAGCCCTCTAAACAGATTAAAAACATAGAAAACTACTTGAAACAAATTCAGTATAATGGTAGAGTTTTGTTCCCATCATATTTCATCCAAGTCACTGAAGTCACTGGAGGAAGAACAAGTAAAAGAATGTATGATTAAATGGGCTCAAAACGTGGACCAGTTGATTCAGGTGGAACAATGGGAAAGGATGTCGACAAAAAAATGGAAATTTACTTTAAGTTTTGACTTGAAAAAGAATTTCTGTAAGACAATGTAAAGGTGGTATCTAACTTCAGAAAAACTGCCTAAAATGTATAAAGGTTCCTCAACCAAATTTCGGAAATGTTATCAGTTAGAAGGGACCTTTTCCATGTGTGGCTGCCTTTGATAAAACAAAGTAATCCTGGGTGATGATACACTGTCTGATGGGGACATTTCAAGATTAAAATTCAGCTAAAACCTGTTATAATTGGGACTGATGGATGATCATATAAACAGGAACTTTGTAAGAATTATGCAATATATGACAACAGGGACATGGAAATTGTATGTGCAAAAGTGGAAACATTCCATGATACCATCTCAAGACTATTGTATGACAAAGTTGCTGGATAAGGCAGAGATGAACAAATTGATGATGTTAGAGAAGGTTCCTTGAAAGGAATAAGTATCAATGGGAGAAGGTTGTAACTTTCTTAAGAGGAATTAGTGGGAGACTTTGAACAGTAAGATTAGAATTATTATTGCAGAATATTACTCCAATTTTATAAAAGTAGTTTACACGTAACACAAGTAAATAGAGTAATTATTTTATAAGTACAAATGTAGTTTAAATTTTACATAATTAAAATACTAGAAAGATAATATGATTATTTAGGTATGGATATACTGACAGAATTTTGAGGAAGTAGAATAAGCTTTTATCAGTCTTTATTCTCTAAGGAGTAGGAAATCAAGCATGTGCCTTATTTATCCTCTTTTGAATTGTTGTAGTTCTTGTAATTAGTGTGGTAGTTTAGTTATTTGTTTGTTGTTTATATGAGTTAGCAGACAGTAATTGACTTGATGTGTTTGCTTCTGTATACACTGCATTATATTATAAACATGTGTTTTGATATTTTTTAAAAAATATTTCATCCGTGAATTTACATTCAAACATGAATGTAAATCTGCATTAATTGACTATCCTCTAATGCAACATGAGCACTACATTTCCAAACACTATAGCATAAGACAAACTTCTCAGTTCTCTACTGGTACACAGACATCAAACAAATAATATTCTAGGACCCAATGAATCAAAACTGAAAGTTCTCAGGTGAAGGATTTGCAGCTTTTAGCATTTACACAACTTACACTTTTCCCTTTGCAAACAATAAGACCTTCCACCTGATCTTACCTGAACAACAGCAAGCACCTCTGGCAGGGAGTTCTGGGTAGGTGGAACTGGTGGCAAAAGGCAAAAGAGGTGATGGGCAGGTGCATCTGAAAGCATCTGGAGGTCATTGGGAGAATTCTAGAAGATCACAATTGTGTTACAGAATTAGTTCACAATGATTATATACATGAACAGACGTTATTAGATTATAATTAGACAACCAGATAGAGAAATACTGCTTTTGATGGGTATCTGACACCTACTTTTTGCCACAGAGAAAGTTCTCTTCAAAGCTAGAGAAATAAGCCCCAAAAGGGTAGAGGATTTAAGAGAGAGAGAGAGAGAGAGACACAGAGAGAGAGAGAGACAGAGAGAGAGAGGGAGGAAGAATTTAAGCTAATTCTCATACATCAGCTATTTATTCACATATTGCAAAAAATCTACGAATCACCTTGGATCAGCAAGGCTAGTTTATTAGGGCATTCTGGCTTCTATTTTTCAGCTTCTAGCACTTAGGGCGTGACGAGAAAAGAACTTATAATCAGATAAGAGAGCAAAGCTACCAATGATCAGTGTTGCAGTGGTGCATTTGTCTGCTTCCAAATCACATTATGACCTTTGTTTTATCCTTGCCTATACGCACAAAACACAGGCTTCAGAATTTAACTTGGTATAAATCCTTCACAGAAAAGTTACAACTGTATTCTATGGTTTCTGCTTGCGATTTCTGTACTGTGAATTTCTTAAAATCTCTTATTTTAAGAGTAAAGATTTTTTTAGTTATGCATTGATCTGATCATTAAAGCAGTAGAAACTATTATTCTCATTATAAAGATTCATTAATTACATTTATATCCTGCCTTTTCACCAATGAGCTGAAAGTACCATTCATGACTACTTTCTTTTCCCCTTTTAAGAACTTTCTAAGACAAGAGGGAGCAATTGTGGGATGCTAGAAGTCAGGCATTAGCCCTGCAAGAGACTTTAGAGGGCTGCCCCTAACGCACTCTCCCCCAATCTTTTTTTTTCCTTCCAAGTGCCCTCAACCCTTTTCTAAGAAGCCTGCTGAGCGCTGTCACCATGTTTAAATCCCTCTTCACCATTTTAGACTCAGGAGGGGCCTTTTTCAGCAACAGGAAGGGACCGGAAGTCACTGCCTGTTTTTAAAAAAAGCCTCTCCTGGAACATAAATGGCTCACAAACCACAAGAAATGTTGCAAAAGTGCTCATCGCACCTCTTAGGGCACTTTTGAGCATTTCTGACCTGAGGGACCTTGGAGTCAAAAAAAACACCCCTGGGAAGCACATATGGCCTGCAGGCCACACTTCGCCCACCCCTGCTCTAAGGTATTTCAGGTTGAGGGAGAGTGATTGGACCTATGTCAGCCAGTGATTTTCACAGCTCAGTGGGGACTAGAACCTGACTCCCCCAAGTCCAGCGGTGCCCACTGTATCACACTGGTTTCCCAGGGGTTGAAAAGAGAGAACCAATGCCGTGTGAAAGGAGAAAACTAGCATAGACATTTGGTTCCATGAGGATCTACAAGAAGAACAGACAGGCCCTACCTCCACTAAAACTCTGATAAATTTCCAGTTGAAGAATGCCAGCAGAAACAACAATATAACTCAGATGTTGACAGGAGCTTCACTAACTACTGAGTTGTTTCCACGCACAGTTCAAAGTACTGTTTATGACCTACAAGCCCACACACAGCCTAAGTTCAGAGTTTCTGATAGTATCTCCTTAGGCAAACCTACCAGAGTCTTCAGATCCTCAGGGGAGAGCTTTCTCTTGGTGTTACCACCATCATTGGCTCTTCTGATGAAGACAGAGGAGAAAGCCTTCTCAGTGGCTACTCTCAACCTTCGAAATTCCCTTCTACAGGAGACTAGGTTGGGCCTATCTTTACTCTCCTTTTGCTAGCAAAGACTTTTTAATGCAAATGGGGATTTAATGATCAATTGCTTACAGGGGAGCCTTTTTATGGGGCTAGTATATGCTGTATTTTAATTTTACTGCTATGTTTTTAAATTATTTAATACTTGTTAAAATGTAATGGTGTTTTAATGTGATCATTTTGTTAATTGCATTTATTATTAGGTTTTTTTTAGCCTATCTTGCTTTAGATTTTTCAGATTTTCTAAGCTGTCTTAGTGTTCATGCTAGCAGAAAGGAAGCATACAAATAAAATAAAATAAAATAAAAACCTTGTAATGAGATGCCACGTATAGAGCCATCAGCCTCTGAAGAAAAGTCTCTGATGCTCTATGATAACAGAACAGGGTGTCTCTGTTGACATAGTATCTATGTGATCTGAGTTAAGGGATAAAAGCTGTGCAGAGGGACTATCCAGTATCAACTCCCTGATTACTACTAAAGAATTTATTTATACCACAATCTGGTTATCCTGAATCAGCTAGCTATGCAGCAGAAGATCCTGTTAAGCATCTTCAACTCAGTTCACTGAAATACAAGGGCCTTGATTTCCATCTTACAGAACTGCACTATTTTGATTCTAGCACAGACCAATCTCACTTTCAGACAGCCCTGTTAGTCTCTTTCACCATAAAATGGAAAGATGTGGGAAGGATGAAGGAATTCAGCAGCACCTTTCAGTCTATCTGGTTTATTTTAGCACAAGCTTTCATGAAGATCAATCTACTTCTTCAAAAGCACAGATATCCAGGAAAGCTTCAGTAGGGCACCTGAAAAAGTCTTACCATAAAATCATGAAGCTGGAAGAGACCACTCAGACCACCTAGCCCAATCCATGCAGAAATATATAACTACAACACTCTTGAGAGACAGCCATCTAACCTCGGTTCAAAAATTTCCAAATAAGGAGACCACCACTTTCCCAGATAATCTGTTCCACTGCTGAACAGTTCTTATTGTCAGAAAATTTTTCCCAGTGTTTTAACTGTTGTATCTTTTCCACTGACTCATGTTCTATTCTCTGGAACAAGAGAAAATAACTCTGCTCCATCTTCTACATGAATATGGTCTCCTCTCAAAGATACTGCAGGATTCTGTCACTTCTCTGCTCTCTCTGCCTTTTTCCATTTTATGCTGCAGAGAAGGAGGAAGTGAGCCTGGTGGAATGCTGCAGTGGCCTGAATAATCTTTACTATTACATGATGCCTTTTGCAGACAATAAGAAAAATAAGATGAAGGTCACAGCTGTCCTAACTAGCAGTATCTAGGTTTAGCATCCAGTCCAAAACCAAAATAAGATGGCAGCCTCCTCTGGCTTTTTCTCCAAGAAAGAGGAGTGAACTTGCCCAGTAATCAAGTGGCATATAGCCACCAAGCAGTGAGGCTCAATCTCTTCAGCAGTAGTCTCTTCTCCACCTCTACAAATCACTGTGTGCAAGCAGGAGACACAAGTATTCTGCAGTTTCTACACCTTCAGGCCACCTATCCACCCATTTTCTGAAGAAAACCACTGTATTTGCATTTAAGGATGTACATATCCTGTAACTCTACAGAACATTGCATACAAGTCCAAACCCTGGGGTCAATCACACATGCAGAAGAATCAGAGGGCCAAGCGGACTGTACCATTCCTGGCCACAAGAGGGGAATACATTTTGAAAATTCCTTGCACAGAAATGCTGTCTTCAGGTTACTAGCACATTCAGGGGGCACATTAGGGAACATGTTAAGAGTGCCTTCTTCATCTAAGAGAGGACAATTAACAAGCACATTTAAGAGGGAAAGTTCTTGTCTGGTGCATGTTGTGCTAGTTTTCTCTTTGCAGAGAATTTTTCATAGCAGTATTCAAAACTGTTATCCTCCAGCTACTAAAAATAGTACAGAATGCTCAGCTAACTGTAGAATGAGAAATCAGAATCTTAATCTTTTTACCATCTATGTAGGCCAGGCCTCAGTTTTGCAAAACACCACACAGTAGGACTCATCTCTTAGAAGCTAGGAAAAAATGTGCTGAGAAAATCAAGCAAAATCTCCAAAACCCTTAACTACAGGTTGTTTCATGTGTGGTTGCTACAGGCTGCATATAGCATGCACATAAGCTCTGGTAACAAGGATACAAGTCACAGGATTCAGGCAATGGGCAGCCAGATATAATTCTTGTGATGTTGAGGCAATCCAAGCACAGCAAGTCATTCAACCACTTTTCAACAGGATCTCCTGGGGCATACCTAATAGATTCATGCAGGGAAACCTCATGTAATGTACGAGCTAGAAAGAGAATGAATAAACAAAAGGTCACACGTACCTGTAAGGAAAAGTAGATGGACAGCTTAACTTCAGTTCTGCAAAGAACAAAGTCTTTTCCTGGATATCCAACCTTTAAGACACACTGTTTTCAAACAATCTTAAATGTCATGTGTTCGTAATAAACTTACATGCACTTGAATGCAACTATCCATGTTTCCCTATCATGACTTCCAATACTGTAACACAGTGAGGCTTCCACACTATATGGATAACACTTGGAGCTTTCCCTCTTTGCTCTTTACTTGATGACAAACAAGTCCACTATCTCCTGAAGGAAGCAGGTCCACAGCTAAAGAACAAAAAATGCAAACAAAACTCAAAGGGCCATGTTTGGTTGCCTTAGTTTTGGGACTTCATCTTCCGCTCCAAGATACTTCACAGAAGAGCAACAGAAGCTTAGTTCTCTCTTACTGGTTTCCTACAGTTCTTGGGGGTGGTGAGGAAACTTCTTTTGTATGCTTTGCCAAAAAATATACAGACTGGATGTCACTACATGGTATACAGTGAAGAGGCTAGAGTCCAGAAAAAGATACCTGAGGAGAGTTTAGCTGCTGTTGTCATTTTGTTCTCTGCTGTCATGTTGGCTTGAGCCTGGGCGCTCTGTTGTCGTAACTGCTGGATCAGTTTCAATGATAAGGAACGACCGGTGCCCTCATACCTATTAAAAACAAAAGATAAAAATAGAGAAAAAAAATTGAAGCAGTGGGAGGAGTGGAGGAGAAACCTTTGTTTGTTCATTTTTTTTTTTTGAGACTGTCAAACCCAGTACATGATGCTCCCATGCGAAGCAGGGCTAATGTGAAGTATCAAAAAGGACACCTGAACAGCCAGATGCTGAAATTGAACAATTTTATATCTGTTTCTTCTGTAATATTTCTCTTGATAAGCACATGCTGCTGGTGTAACTTGGTGAAACTAGTATACCATGCTAGACTTACAGGGTGGCACTTCCAAGCCCTCCTGATCCTATGTGGGTAATTGGCAAAATAGTGGGCATGAAACAGGTCAAAAGCAACAGTCTAATGCCAAAAGAACTGGCCAACTAGTTGAAAAAAGCAAGTAAGTCATGACTTATATTCATCTGTGGATATTCATCACTTGACGAACTCTGATGTTAAGTTACCTGGGGAAGTGGCTTAGGGCAAGTCTCGGGATACACAGCTCACTTCTTCAACATTTTCCTGCTTCCTCCTGACATCTGCCACTTGCCTAATAACAGGGCTGGCCCTGGTCAGACTAGTTGTTGTTAGATATTAACTCCAGTGCAATACATCCCAAAATACAGCATTCACAGTTTAAGAAAATTTCTACATGTTGAGCAATCACACAATCAGTGCTCAAGAGGTGTGCATGCAGGTGTGAACCAAATTTCAGACACACCCCAACCCTTGAGATTTTTTCCATTTTATTTATCAAGTGTTATAGGCATCCTTACAGTGGATTCAAGTCAAGAAGCCTCTGTGCAAATACCTCAAATGTAACACTCACCCATTGATTGTAGAAGCCATGAAGACGAGGTAAGGGCCTAACAGGCTTTTCACTAGAGGAAGGGGTATAGCAGCAGCTTCATCAATCACCACCAGTTCAGCTTGCCCCAATTTCACAGCATCAGTAGGGTGGATATACTTGCCAAGAAATAATGGGAAATGGTGTGTTACAAAGTAGTAAATGACCATTCTTTACTGAGAGCTAAACTGACCTGAAAAGAACGGGTCCTTATACAGTTCCTCTCTAATGCTAATTTGGTACCAGAAAGAAAGAGAAGATTTAAAAATGAAATTCAAGATGCATTTGCAACAAACATACATAAAAGGAATAGGACTTACAGGATATTCATGGTTACAGAACATAAGACAGGGTTACCCTGCCCACATCTGCATGTAACACAAACCCAAAATCCAGGCTTAATAAACCAGGATATGCAAGCCCAATCTGTAGACTCACACACACTGTTTCCTAATGCTTCATTCCTCCTCTCTTTGTATGAACAGTAAAGCAAGCCAAGTTTCATTCCTTAAAACACAGCTTTCTAGTTACATCCAAACTGGGAGGAACTATGGTTAAATACTTCCAAGCCAGAATGAATCAAAAGCCAGTTTTAAATCCCACTGCCCGTCATCCAAAGCTGGCTTGCCTGGAAGCAACTGGCCATTGTTCCTTCTGGAATTTTATTCTAATATTTTAACTGCCCCTTTTCTGGACCAGTTCCACACAGACAGAGAATGAGTCCACAACCATAGTACTTTCACCTTGATATGGGAGTTAACAAAAAGTAGTGCTATGAGCAGCTAGCTACTAAATCCAGTATGAATCTTGCCTTTGCCACAAACTACCCAGCCATAGTTACACTATATACAGCAGTGTAACTACACAGCAGAACATAGCCATATTTAAAAATTATGTAATACAAGCAGAAGTACCACCTTCACCTAGTCATTTCTTCTGTTCTCCTCTTTTTTCCTCTTTCCATGCCCCCATTTCTGGTCTCTCTCTCCATCCACCCTAGCAGTTGTTCAGCCTTTCTCTCTACTAACTCTCCCCTTTGCTTCACTTGATCAAGTACCAGAAGTTCTCTCTCCCCACTCCCCAATCCCAAGTCTTTGGAGTAGGCTGCATAAAACTGCATAAAGCTGCCTAGAGGCTCTGTGGAGAAATCAACCTCCTAGGCCTGCCTCCAGTTTTGTCTCCTGATTAGAGAAGTCCTGGCACCTAGTGGCTTAAGTTGTTACTGCAAGCTTTAGAATAATTGTTGTTACTGTGTGCTTTCAAGTCCTTTCTGACTTACTGCGACCCTAAGGTGAGCCTAACACAGGGTTCTGTGGGGCTGAGAATATGTGATGTGCCCAAGGTCACCCAGTAGGCTTCCATGGTTGAGCAGGGAATCAGTTCACCAGAGTCATGCAACGCTCAAACCACACCGGCTCTCTTGAAATTGAAGACCTCCCTCTCACATTCGCAGGTTTGATCCTCACAAATTTGATTATTTGCAAGGTGCTTGGTTGCCTCTCCCTCATTCCCTTGCCTTTTGCCTGAGTTCGTGTGCCTTCCTTGTCCACGCCCAGGCAAAAGGCAAGCGAATAGGAAGGGGGAGCCCAGCATGCAGAGAATGAAGGCACACACAAGCTTTCCCCCATTCTCTCCCTCCCATTCCCTTGCCCTTTGCTTAGGTGCAGAGAAGGAAGGCAGAGCACCCAGGCAAAAGGTAAGGGAATGGGAGGGGTAGGTATGTGCATGCAGGTCTCCCCACTCTCATTCTCTTGCCTTTTGCCTAGGCGCAGACAAGGAAGGCACACGCACCCAGGCAAAAGGCAAGGGAAAGGGGGAAGGAGCCCTCACTCAGGCAGTCAGGGGAGTTATTCACAGTTTTTTGACTTTTGCGAAGGTTCTGTGCCTAGAATCTTCATGAAAGTGGAGGGGCCACTGTAATGCATTTTTAAAACAAAATAATACCAGTATTCATTCTCCTAGGACCTCATAAGTATCCATGCCAAATTTCACATGTTTAGTTTTCATAGTCTTAGAATAATACTGAAGATAGATGGTCCCTCTGTCTCTTCTAATGTTAGAATATTTTTTACATACTACATATGATGCAATGCATGCAATCAGTTAAGCACTGTGATCACACTGGGCATTCTTTGGGGGGACAGAAGATAGTACCCTTATGGCTAGAGGCCACTTGCGCTTTTATCACACCTATTTACAAATAAGACACAGAAAGCTATTAATGGAAGCAGTAGTGGAAACTCTAAAGCCCCCAAATCTTTTATGCCACTGCATAGGAAGACCTCAACCTCAGTAAAACTAATCTCACTGGGCTCAGGCAACACTATCTGGCTTTTACAAAGAGTCCCAAGGACCAACCCTTTGCTCACATACACTTAAGCAAAAGCAGATGTAAGATTACAGTGAAGCAGCTGTACCTGGATAGTCTGTCTATGTTCTCTGAACACATTTACTCTGACTACTGCTTTGCTAAATTCAGGGTTGAGAGACTGAATGATCTCATAATCCAAGTGTTCCTGAAAAGAAACACAAGAAGTAATATGAAAAAACAAACACAACAGAGTCTAGCATACTAATACATTTTTAAAGGAAAAGAAAGATTTCTTTTTCTGTTATCTCAGCTACTACAGCCCTGTGCTGTATTCCAAATGCACGCATTCTACACTGGGCTGAAGTAAAAATGCAAAGGTGTAGTAAGGGATTATGGAAGTTTCAAACCATCTGGAGGGCCAAAGGTATACCAGCCCAAATACAGAGGGCTGAATCCAGAGAAATATGACCTCTACTCACAAAACAAGGTTTCTTGTTTTCTCATTGCTGCAGGAGTCAACCCCCACCCCACCCCCACTGTGCCCAAAACTGCTTCTGTGAGGTAGATGACCCATCAGAATGGTGTGGGATGTACACGTGTAGCTTCAACAAGAAGGAAACTGGTCTACCTTTGGTTTTGGGAAACCTTGCAGAGGCAAAACTACATTCCACTTACACCAAAGAACCTTCCAGATTCAGCGATTATCCTGATAATATTACCTGATATTGTAGAGCATCAAAGCCTTTAAAGACAAATTCAAACAGGGTGTGAAGATTATCTGGACTGGGAGATGTGACAAAAATATTGGAGTAGCTGCAAAAAGAATACAAAAACAAACAAATATTACACTGTATTTATGTACTGAAATGGGAAAAACTTATTCAGCCTTCTGCAAAAAAGCTTCAAAATAGTTGCTTAAATTAGAAAAACTAAGATTGTAAAGCATCCCAACCCTTAACAAAACTGGAGCTAAACATGTTTAAAATGAATTCGTTGTTGTGTGCCTTCATTTCTGATTTATGGTAACCTTAAGGTGAACTAATCAGAGGGTTTTCTTGGCAAGATTTATTCACAGGGGATTTGCTTTATCTTCCTCTGAGGCTGAGTATAACTTGCCCAAGGTCACCCAGATAGCTTCCATGGCTGACTGGGGATTCGAATCCTGGTCAGTAGAGTCATAGTCCAACCCTCAACCTCTACCAAAAATAATAAAAATAATAATTTAAAAAATGACAGTTAATTCTTTTTTCCTCCTCCCTTATTTCACTCATGTAAACTACAACACTAATTTACAGACTCCTGCCAGTTTTCCATAAAATGAGAAAAGCTGACTTGTAGGTGAGAGCTCACATAATGGATAACCTTTGAAAGTAAGTGTCCAGAAATAACGTCAAGTATTTTGCATTTTTTTTAAAAAAAGTTTCTTTTAGTTTTTCCTGGGTAAGCCAGCGATTAAAAAATCTGATATTCAACTCTTATTCTTGCACTAGAAATATTCAAATCCTGGTCTCAGAGAACAATTACAAATTCATACCAGTTTTTCACAGTTGCTTCCTAAGACAAACACAGAAATCTGACCTTTTAACACAAATTCATTACTGAAACACCCAGGAATAACTTACCCAAAAGCCACTGCTCCAGCTATAGACAATCCCAAGGCAGCTGATTTTCCACGCCCTCGGGCAGCTGTTAAAGCCACAGTACTTCTCAGTGTCTTCTCAGAAATAGCTTCAATGAATTTTAGGACAGCTTTTGCCTATCAGTGAGGAAACGGCAATCAAGGTTGGTTATATTTATTGCTTAAGATTATTAAAAGGGAAAGAATACAAGTAAAAATTTAGAGAGAGAGAAGATAGTATATCAGGAGCTACAAAAATTCATTAGTATTTCAATTGTTAGTATTTCATTAGGCGCTAGTTTTATTCAGAAAACTGAATAGGGGAGAAGGAAATGCTTCAACAGCTACTACTGTTTAAGTCTGTCCACATTGAATAGCTCTCCTGAACTACCTATTTAAAATTAATATTGTATGCCACTCTTTCTGTTAAAAAGTGCCATCATGGCAGAATCTAAAATTAAATCAAACCAGAAAAAGATGGGTTTTTTTAAAAGATAGAATTAAAATTAAATTAAACCAGAAAAATTAATAAATCATTAGATCAAATAATACAAAAACTACAAAGCATAAACACATTAGAATAATTTAAAATGTTAAATTAAAAGATGTGTCATAAGTTTAGTAAAATCCAGAAGATTCCAAAATCTGGAGTAACCCAGGAGAAGTCCATGACAAAGGGATTTCTGCAGGGAACTATGTACTCAAGAGCATCTCTCCTACAGGAGTGTCCTCAAACCACAGATCCAATTCAGGAAGAAAACAATACCTTGCAAAATCAGCCAAATCCATTGTTAAGCTTTCCTCTGATGACCAACACTTCTGCCTTGTCCAAATTTGGCATCAGCTTATTCATTCTCACCTAAACTATTACCAAACTTAAGTTCAAGAATACTGACTAGCCCCCTGGTACTAAGTGGCAGAGATACATATTTTAATATCATCAGTACATTGAAAAGGAAAATGGGGGAAGGAAAGAAGCACCCTGAACACTAATTGGTTCAAAGTACTGTGAATCCTGTGTTGGGAGAAATGCAATAAAATAATTAAATAAATTTTACCAAGAGGTTTTGCAGATTTCAATCCACTTACTCAGATGCACTGATGGAATTAATATATAACACTACCAAATGGGTATCTCATCCCAGCTCAAATATTATTATCTTTATTATTATTATCTTTATTTTTATCCCACTTTTTTCCCTGAGGGGACTTAAAGTGGCTTACAGCCATTAAAAGAAACATAATTAAAAACTGTCATATACAAAAGTTAAAACAAAGATTAAACTACAATAATAATTAAAACATGTTAAAATACATATAAAAACAGTATTAAAATATCAATTAAATAACTATTATTAGCTTTATTTTTATCATACCTGATCCAGAGTTTTACAGCTATCAACCAATACTCCGACTGGCTGTGTATCTTGGAGGTTTTCCTTTAGTTCCTTCAATTCCGTATCTTGGGGGCTCAGACTATCCTCCTACGAGCAAGAGAACAGTGATCCATACTGAAAATATTTGCTACCTCTAATGCCAAGAATAGGCATATTTCATTTCAAGGGAGGTCTTATACGGAAATATTTTGCTCAGGCTTAAAAGTGATGCGTCATAAAACCAGTGATGTATTTTCTCTCAAAGTAGTACAATTCAGAGGATTTATAAGAATGCCACACTCACAACTGCACAAAGAAACTCTAGGTTATCTAAAATGCATCACCATTTCAAGAGTCCAAACATGACTTTGAACATTTATTAAGAGAGGGAGACATTTTTGTTTTGAGCGGTTGAATGTTGAGCTTTTGTGGGACCTGAAATATTTATTCCAAGTTTCTCCTAATGATTTTATTATTCAGTGTTTTCCTAGCCCATCTGTTATTATTTGCCAGGTATTGTTCTGCTGATGGAAACAATTCAACCACAACAGAGTCTCCTGGTCCAAACATGCCCTCAAAATCTGCTTGGAGGGATTGGGAAGGAAAGCTTACACAGCAGACTTTTGGGCAGTACAGAAGACTAAGAGAGAAAGAGGGATAGGTACAAAATCTTACTGCTTTAAGAGAAATATGTTAACATCAGAACCCAGGGAAGTTATTTAAGAAGGCTAAATTTCTCAAACCACTTCAACCATCATGGCCATGCTAGTTGGGGGATTCTGCGAACTGCAGTTCACCCATAGCTAGTGAGAGCTATGTTGGACTTATCCACTATTTCCCAGATCAGTTTCTCCAAGCATAGCTCTAAAAACTCCTCAGATGCTGCTGTGCTACTGAAAAAGCATTTTTTTTTACCCATTGCCTTTGAAATAAGAAGCAATGCAGTGATTTCTTACTGCACCAAAACAGGCAATGGGAAGGATCCTTCTGCCACACCATAAAATCACTCATACGGTATATCAGACATCCCATTTTTAATAGTCGAACTCCTCTTAAATATGTCTTTTATATTTAGCATGGAGTTTCAACTGCTGAGTCAGAACTTTTAGTCAGAACTGTGTTTACCTGAGACCGAGGTGGAATAGCTAATATGTTGGCAACATGGCTAGAGATTGGGAGGATGTTAAGCTGATCATCAACCACCATACAGGTTTTGCAAGATGCCAGAGATAAAATAAACCTATATGATAAGACATAGAAAAGAGTAATGTTGTCACTGTTAAAACTGATCCGTTTTCACCTCACTAACTTCCTACAGCTCATGTCTGCAAAATACCCTCTGGATAAAGCACCTCAAAAGGAATGTTTTGATAAGGCACATCATAGATGGCTTCTGTATCAGTTTTCCTTAATGTAGTACCCTCCAGATGTTTGGGTTTACAGCCCCAATCACTGGCAGTGGTGTCCCTCACAGACCTTTTTTGGGACCAGTGCTTTTTAGTTTGTTCATCAATGACTGAGATAAGTAGGTGACCAGTAAATGTTACCAGTATACTGAGATCAAATTATTAGGGTCAGTAAAACCAGAAGGGAAGCAAAGAGCTTCAAAAGGTTCTGTCCAAATGGGGACAATAACAGAGTGTGAAGAATTTAACTTTTTGTACAACTTCCAGAATCCCCAGCCAATACAGCCACTCCCCTGTTTGAGGACTTCTATGAGTTGTAATCCACAGTAATAACATTTACAAGCTCTGAACTGACTGAAAGTAAGCTAGTGCAATGTTTACTGTTGACATCTTAACAGATACACGTTACCCACAATCCCGTATCACTGATGGAACTGGATGTTAAAACATCTGTAGAACCAAAGCTTCCCCTTACAAACACTGCTATACTTGAACTTAAAGAACGGTTTCTCAATACGCCCACCAAAGGGAAAGAGTCATTCAGAATCCTTTCTGTCCAGGGGTCAAAGAACAAACTCCCTCAGATAGGTGAACAAACATTTTTTTCCTTACAAATATGCCCCTACACCAACCTGTGTGTTCAAAATGATCCTACAACCCACCTTTCATTAAATCTTCCTACTACATCTTGATGTGCCTCCGTCCGGTACCGAGAGTGTACGTCCTGGGATGGAGGAAGGAGAAAAAAAATTCCTTGTATGAAACCAAGGAATTGTCTTCAGGCTAATGACATACAAAGACCACAATGCAGAGAGCTGCCAAGCCTCACACTAACACTAGTTCACTGATCCAACTCTGGAGTGACTGACATCAGGCCCCAGAAGCTCCAGCCAATCAACATGGGTTTTAGGAAATGGCAGTCAAATGACATATGAGGGCCCACATTTGCAAGCAGACTGTCTCTAATCTGATTGTGTTCCTTTTCACAAACTCTCAGCGTTTCAAGTTTATTGCTAGAAAGCCTAAGCAGAGACAGATGGTGTGGGTTATCATAGTAACATGTTCAATTCATACCTACTCTAAATTTCCAAATATATGCGTTATCCTCTTGGAGACACATCTAGCAAAACATCAAAACTACTGTCTACATTTTTGGGCAGGGTGCCCATACATTTAAGCTAAAGCTATTTCTTTCACTTTCTCCAAATTAAGGAAAATTCCTCAGTTGCTCTTTTCCAATTGTTTCATGTGACAGAACAGTCAACTTAAAGATTCAGTTAATTCTAATAAGGAACAGAAGGCATTCTACACATGCTCAGAGATAAGGCTGCAACACTATAATGAGAGTTTAGGGTTGAAAACTTGTAATAAACTCAAGGATTACCTCAAGCCATTTATAATTAACGATCTGGTATCAAGAATGTAGCAGCTCCTTGTGTTTATACATATAAAATGGAGCAGAGAAAAATGCCTTATACCAGTCCATTTAGTACAGTCTATTCTGACTAGGAGTAGATCTTCAACATCTAAGACAGAGGTATTTTCTAACACCTAAGAATGTATCCTTTTCTAACCAGGGATACCAGAGACTGAGCATAGGACATTCTGCACACAAAACTTGTACTCTGCCATCAATCAATAATTTTATTGTGGTCAATGACCATATTCGAAAATTCATCTACATACGTAATATACATACATCTGGTAGCATTATGTACTCTGCCATAAAGCTAAGACCTATTCTCCCTGTCAGAAAAGGAAGTCAATTCTCTGTTAATTAGAGATTTATGAATCTTAGTAACTATACCATGGTCATGGTGTAGAGCTGCTTCAAGGAATTCATTGTTCTCAGGAGGATTGCAACTATGCCCCCTCCTTCCACAGTTTCAACAGTTCTGGCCAGGAGGTTTGGGGTCAAGGCTTCAAAGTCCTAAAAGATTAGGCAGAAAATTAACATGACATTTTTCAGGTTAGCCACACATTTAATGTACTAGTAGTATAAGAAACAACCAGAATACATAAGTATCAACATTTTCCCCACCTTCCTCCCCACCATGAGCTGTGCTCATAAGCGACATGCAACTGAGAAACAGAGCTGCTTGATGGAACCTCTTCGCTTCAATTTCATTTGGACACACTTGAAACCTTCTCTTTCCCTTCTGGTTTCCTTTTGAGCAAAATGAGAGCCTTGTCTGCTGTGGCACCTGGCTATGGAACACCCTTCCCTTAAAGGCCCAATTGGCACCAAAAACAGTGGTATCAAGTAAAAACACTGATTTTTGCTAAAGCCTTTGGGACTAGTTTAAGTGTTAAATTGTTTAGTAAGTAGCGACAGTATTTTAATTGTTCTTACTATTTTAAATTGCTTTAGACTATTAAAACTGATCTTTTATTGTACATCCCCCCAATTCTTGGATGTTAATTTATTATATATTAATAATGAAGACTTGAGCAAGGTGGTTGGTGACAGGGTGACATGGATGTCTCATTCACAAGCTTGCCAAAACTCAAAGTTAACTTGACAGCAGTTAACAACAACAACACTGCCGGTAGCCATCTCCAGCCTCAGCCTGGAGTACCGCCCCACACCAAAAAACCCAGCCCCCCCTCCTCTTCCCCCTGCTTCTACCACTAGAGCCTAGATCCCAGTCAGTGCCTCTCCTACCAAAGTCTTCTGCAGATAGGTACCCAGCAATCACAGCCAACTCTGACAGCAGCAGTGGTGGCAGTGGGACTGCCAGCCTACCACTTTTGCCTTTGAGGGAATGGCTGCAGCACTCTTGCTCATTCATTCAGTTAGAGATAGATATGAGGATCTGTGTAATGATGGGAGACAGGGGTTCCCACCTTTTCAGATTCTTGCATCCCTCTCCAGTCACATCTCTCTGCATCCTTATAAATACAATATAGGCACACGTGTGTTGTAGCTCCAAAATTTTCAGATTTTGGAGCATTTTGGATTTCCGAGTTCTGGATAAGGGATACTTAATCTGTATTTGGTTTAGTGATAACACAGCAAAATGCATCTCTTACTTTAATCTACCGGGAAATGTTACCAAGAATTTTATTGTTGCATCAGTGCAGAGTCCAAAAACATTAATTTTAGAGTACAACTCCCAGAATCCCTCAGTATCAATTAAGGAGCATGCTAGCTAATGGATTCTGAGTGCTGTACTTAAAAACTAATTTTATTGCACTCTTGTTAATGACAACTAAGGACTTCTATTCTTCTTCTACAGAACTGGTCAATATAAACTTGACTTTACAGCAATCAGATGTAACAATCTGTCTGGTTTGGATGATTATCTCTTTGCTTAATAATCCAAACTGCAACCCTTTTGCCTACGCATGTACCTCACTTGGTTCACTATTTCTCCCTTCTAGCAGATAAAATGTAGACATCTACAACTTAACAATTCTTCTTTTTTCCTGAACCTGAAAACTTTCATTCCCAGCTTTGCAATAAGCCAGGATTTCAACCTAAACTTAAGTGATGTTTTAAGACTCTGGCTTGTTCCAAAGCTAGTAACCATAGTTTCCTCAGTCAGATAAACAGAAGTCAATTCAAGTACTGTTTATTTATCCACAATATGATTGTCCAAGCAGAGGCTGTATTTCACACAAGTTTCATATGATTTTTTAAAGGGTTTTGAGTGGGAGGAGAAAGATACAGAGTAGAAAATATTTATTCTGTAAAACAATAGCTGCTGCAAAAACACTGTATGCAGCTCAAAGGAGGTTGCTGCTGTAACCTATCCAAATGACTTGCATGAAGAGGATTCACATATTCAGAACATCTTCCTACCTGGAGTACACACATGCCAAATGTATTCCCAAGAATTTTGTGTGTCTCATTATAGTAACAGTAGCGAATGTTTGTGGCTGCAATGAACAACTCAAATGGGTCATCTTGCTTCAGATCTAACATTCCAGTTTTAATCTTCTTCTGCAACTGTCTCATCCTTTTTTTACGATGGCTGATGGGGAAAACAGATAAAATTAGAGGTCCCTGGGAAATGATTAGGTTTCAAGGGAAATCTTGTACATGTTTACTCAAAAATAAATCCCACTGTATTAAGGACAAGCTACCTTTAGAAGTTTCAGTACATGCAGGTGCAGAATGACCCATATGCAAGTTACAGAGCAGCAAGAACTGAGTGGCATTGGAAGGGAGACTGGAAACCACAAGTCTAATTTAATCCAAGGAGGTATGCAGGCACAGAGTCCACACTGAATGGAATTCTCACACTGAGTTCCCTTCCTTGGTCTTCTGCTCTGTCTCTTGGTTGTGGGGAAAATGAAAGAGAAGCATATCCAGATGCACTGTCCACTGGATTTGCATGGAAGAGAAACAAGGAGTGAAACTGTGTCCTTAGCCAAAGCACTGCTCCACCCAAGGGAGGAATGATCCAAACCTCAGCAGGATTCAGTAACCAGCCCCTGATTTAATAGGAAGAATGGATTTGAGAAGAGATTTGAAGTTGGGACTGGAAGTGGAAGCATTCTGGAAGGGAAATAAGAGCAGCAAGGCAGAAAGTGAGAGTTACTTAAAAGAGTAACAATATTAATATTACTAAGAAAACAGCCTGCGAAAATTAGACAGGAATTTAGAGAGGTATGTCTAGCTCAAGACACAGAGACGTAAGTGTCAGAACTGTGGTACTCTGACACCTGTTTTCTATTATGTCAAAAAAACTGGGTAGATGTAACTACATTTTCCCCGACCACTGAAAAAGTAGTGGCAGTCTTGCTAAGAACAAACAAAAGATAAATAGACTAAAACAAACAGTGCTTTAAATCCTGTAGCCTCATAGCATAATTATGACAGCTACATTTTAAAAAGGGAAGAAAAAGGGGAGATAGATATTTTTACCTGCTGAAACCCAGTTCCTTCTTGTAACACCATAATACTGATGGTCTAGCCTTCACCGCTGCTTTAGACAACATATGATGGAGTATGACCACCTGTCAAGTGGTGAGAAAGTTCTGTAAGTTCTATTTAAAAATGCCAAATAATATTTTTATTTATTTTATACCCCACCTTCCTCCCAGCAAAGGACACAAGGTTGCTTACAACCTATAAAAAGTAACCACAGCTAAAGACCTATGAGTATAAAGGGTAAAAACTAAACAAACAATTGTATTAAAAACACAATGTTAGAACAATTTAAAGCATGTTTAAAAAATAATACAAAAGAAAAAAGCAGGGCACAGCCCATCAAAAACCTATTCTGCCACCTGAATTCAGAACCAAAGTCCTACCTAAACAAAAATGTCCTTGACTGCCAGTGAAAAGAGACCAGAGAGGGGGCCAACCAAACTTCCTGAATGAGGGAATTTCACTATTATATTCATTATCATTATCATCTGTATTCATATCCCACCTTTTTCCCAGTTTGGGATTCAAAGCAGTTTGCAACAGTTAAAACAAACATAATTTAAAATTCACAGCATGCAAAAATTAAAAAGTAATTAAACCATAATAAAATTAAAATCAGTTAAAAGTACAAACCATTAAACAAAAATAATAAATAAAAATCATGCACATTGAGTAGGGTCTGTTTTCCCTAAAAAAGAACAATTGCCAAAGGGCTGCTGGAATAAAAAGGAGCAACCACCAAGAAGGCTATCTCCTTCTCTCCACCTATGAAACCATATTTTGATAGCACATGCGAGAATGTCAGTGGGGAGCTGCTTCCCCATCTCAATTCTGCTGATAAAAACCATTCAGTCACCAGGAAATTTTCACTATTAATCCCAATAAATTCCTTCTCTACTCCTAGGTCAAACTGAAAGCTGCACCCCCACCTGGCACCCTTGAAATATATGGGACTACAGTTCCCAGAATCTTCTAACACAGCTGACTCATCATAAAATTATTTCACATAGTCAGAGGCTACATCCCACCTGATCTTTGCCATGATCCCCTACGATAACGAAGAGTGTTCTATGCCGCTCAGCCACTCCATTCTCAATCAGTATCCGGATACGATTATCAACTTTCTTGCGCTGCATTTTCACTGTGAGATCCTGTGGAGATTACAGCAATTCATTTCAAGTATCACTTCAATTAAGACAGTGTAACAGTGGCCAAACTGCAAATATTGTTCTACTTTATTGCAGAAATGCAGCAACTCCGAGTTCTCCCTGTACTTATTTTGGAATATTTTTAGCATCAGTAATGCCAATTCTAGTACAATCTTATGCAGGTTTCCTCAAAAATAAGTTCCCCTATGCCTAGTGTGACTTGCTCCTCTGTAACCGTGCTTAGCATTGCAGCCTGAAACTCACCATTCCATCTTTTTTCAGCAAACAAGCAACATGACAAATGTTATCAGAACAGGATAATGATTTCTAACTGCAAAGCCCTAGGTGCCACCCCTATTAAAAATCTGGATAATGGAAACCGCTAGTACCTAGGTGGCAACTCTAGGTTTACAGCAACCAGGAAAAGACTGATTCCAAGAAAACGGCAGGGGAAAAAGTAAGTATGAAGCTCCAGGACAGTAATGAAGAGCAGTGAAGAACAGTCTGGGTCTTTGGTAGAAAATACGACTATAAAAGCCACTCTCGTTAGCAGGAGGCATAACTTTTGATGCCATTAACCTGTGACACCTCACAAAGACTGGGAAGTATGTCTGACAAAAGCATAGCAAACGTGATCAAGGGGACCTTACACAAAATGGAAGGGGGGAGAATAGATGATAGCTTACACATCTGTCTAAAACAGTGGTTCTCAACTTGTGGGTCCCCAGATGTTTGTGGACTTCAGCTCCCAGAAGCCCCAGCCACTATGGGCAATGCTCAGGGCTTCTGGGAGCTGAAGTCCAAAACCATCTGGGGACCCACAGGTTGAGAACCACTGGTCTAAATGGAAGCTCTAAACACAAGGATGTGGATTCTAGAGGAGAAGCAGAGGGAGAATATGGAAGCCATAGCAAAACTCTCAGTAGAATAAAATATGAGAACAAATAATGCTTTAGGTGCCTTTATACCAGCGCACAGAGTTTGGGAAACAAACAAGACGAGCCTGAAGTCCTAGTGCAGGAAAGTAAATACACCTTTACAGGTATAACAAAGAATTGGTGGGACGACTTCTATGATTGGAATATCACAACTGAAGGATATACTCTGTTCAAAAAGAATGGATGGAGAAGAAAAGGAAGGGCAGTAGCATTATACATCAAAGACTATTTCATTTGTACAGAAATCCATGTGAGTGAGCAAACTGGACTGGTGAAGAGCATTTAGGTAAAAGTAAACGTAAAAAGAAATAAGAACAACAACACTGTGGCAGGTGTTTACTACAGACCACCAACTAAGACAAGATAATAGACAATGCCAAATCTCAGAAACCTCCAAGAAGCAAGTAGTAGTTATGGGCGACTTCAATTATCCTAATATTTGCTGAGAGACTAGTTCTGCTAAGCACAGGCTCTCCAACAAATTTCTGACGTGCGTTGCAGATAATTTCCTCTTTCCAAAGGTAGAGGAAAGAACACAGGGATCAGCAATCTTAACCACTAGAGAGGAATTGGTCACTGAAATCAAGGCAGTTGGTACTTTGGCAGAGAGTGACCATGTAATGCTAGAATTCATGATTACAGGACAGTCCAAAGAATAGTCAAACACAAGCCTTGGATTTCAGAAAAGCTGATTTTAAGTTCAGGAAAATACTGGAGTGAATCCCACAGCTAGAGATGCTAAAGGAAAAGGACACCCAGAATAGGCGGGATTTCATGAAGAAGGAATGCTAAAAACAAATCACAAACAATTCCATGGAAGAAGAGAAATAAGAAACATCTGAAAAAGCCAATGTGGCTGCACAGAAAACCCAAGGAGGAAGTGATAAGACAAAAGAGCATGTATAAAAAACGGAAGGAAAGACAAACCACCAAGGAAGATTACAGATGTGCAGCCCAAAATTGCAGGAAGAGTAAAAAGAAAGGTGAAGTTCAGAATAGGCTGAGACTGCTTTCTCATGCAATAAAAAGGCTTTTTTTCAGATAAGTGAATAACCAAGGAGACAGTGGGGATGCTGCTTGCTAAAGACATAAAATGCTAACAGATCACAATGAAAAGGTAGAACTACTCAATACCTATTTTGCTTCATTTTTTCCCCAAAAGAAGGCTGTGTCTCTTTCTTCAGAAAAAGTAAGAAACTACAGATTAGTCAGCCTTAACTCAATACCACGAGAAATATTAGGATGAATTATACAGGAGTCCATTTCCAAGAATATTGACGATAATACCGTGATGAACAGGAGCCAGCATGGCTCTGTCATGAACAAATCCTGCCAAACTAACCTGATATCATTTTTTTGATCCAATCACTAGTTTAGCAGGTGGTGGGAATGTTGTGAATGTCATTTGTCTGGCTTCCAGCAAAGCATTTAATAAGGTTCTCCATAACATTTTGATCAGCAAACTGACCAAATACAAAATAGATGGAAACATTATCAGATGGACCCATAACTGTTTGGAAAACCATGCTTCTAGAGTCGTCATCAGTGGATGTGCTTCAAACTGAAAGAAGTTTCAAGTGGAGTGCTACAGGATTCTGTCCTGGAGCTGATGTTCTTCGATATTTTTATCAATGATAAAGATAATGGGGTAGAGGGAATCCTTGCCAAATCTGCAAACAATGCAAAACTGGGAAGGGCAGCTAACATATTGGAAGATAGGAACAGAATTCAAAATGACTGTGATGAATTAGATAATTGGGCTGAAATTATTAAAATGAAATTCAACATGAACAAATACTAAATTCTACATAACTCAAATCCACAGATGTGAGATATTTGGCTCACCAGTGCTTGTGATGCCGCAGAAAATAAGTCAAATGCTATTTTGTTGTTTATGTAACTCCTTCCGAACTATTGATCTACATGATAGGAAAGAACAGCCTTAGATTAATGAAATACATGCTAACTACTGAATTTCATGAAGACCTAAACACTGTAAGGATACATGAACCCATCTAATCTCTGAAGCTAAGCCAGGTCAGCCCAGGTTAGTAGTTGGATGGAAGACTGCCAATGAATACCAGGTGCCATAGAAGCAACTGAAAAAAAATCACTTCTTGATATTCATGGGGTTGTCATAAGTTGACAGATGACTTGACGGGCAAAAGTACACACAACTGTTTGCTAAGCTGTAGACCATGTTGCTTGTCCTGCATGCCTATACAACAGGAGCACGTAATTAAAATTAATATTCTTAAAATTCTCTGTCTTTTATGGATTAAACATTTTTGACTATGTAGTCACTTCAAGACTCAATTAGCAATATTATCCTTAGTTGCATTCACATCCTGCCTTTCCTTCAATGAACTCAAAGTAGAAGAATACACAAGTAACTCATAATAAATAAATAAGTGGCAGGAAAAGAATTAGTAGATAGAATCAATCCTAAATACATCTGTGTCACTGTGAATACAACTACTTGTTACCACCATTCTTGAAATAATCCAGCAACAAAAACAAACAGTAAAACATGCACTCTTTTTCACGCAGGCGCACACACACACACAGACACAGTTGCCAACTCTTAATTTTGAAAGCCTTTACTAGCACCTGGATGTTTGCTTCTGCACAGACATATTTAATGCCACAGCCTTATGACAAGGCAAAGGGTGGAGGAATAGGTTAGCAGCACTAGAGAACTGGAAAAAGTTTAGAATTATTGGAAGAGAATCTGAGTGACGCTTGGCACCAGCGCAATTAAGCAAGTGAGAACAGCAACAGCTACTCTATGCGTACTTATTTTAAAGCCAGTCTTATGAAATGCAGCGGAACTCGGGTCACAGTACTTGTATTTATTGACTTAACTCTGTCAACGCACACAGTCTGTAAACATCAGGGCCATTATATTTTGTGCCAATAACGACACCCCAGGCTAAGTTATTCGGAACTAAATCCCACTGAAGTAAACTGCCAGAACTGAGCTACAATCCTAAACGCCTTTGTCTGGAATTAAGCCTCTGTACTCACTGACTCCAGTTCCACGCCCAACCATGCGCAAGGTTTACACCGTACACCCCAAACTCTCCGCTCCGTGCGTCTGGGGAGGCGGCTGCAGGCCAAGAATGTTCGTGCGGCGGTAAATTTGTGACCTTCTGAGGTGCCACAGGGTTCTTGGCGGTTTCGCCGCAACAAACTAGGCGGGCTACGGGCGGGGGAGGGGGCCTACTTCCCAGTAACCGCACACACGGACCGCAGCGTCTCCCTTAACACCTACCTGGGAAAGCTCTCCCAACGCCGCGCTGCCAGCCCGGAACCTCTCGCTTCCCGCTCCGCTACCTCCGCCGCCCTCCTGAGACTCTGCCCAGGGGCGGGCCGGCCGGCCGGCCGGTCCCACGTGCGCGCCGCGCGGGCTGCGCGAGGGCGAGGAAGGACCCCGCCCGCCGACACCCGGGCAGGCCGGGAGAATGCCTTCCTGGGCGGGGGGGCGACCGCGGGGGGCAGAGAAGACGAGGGAGCGGTGGGCGGCTGCCTGCAGCCTGCGCCACTCGAGCAGAATTAGGCGGAGTCCCAGGCAGCGGCCCCCCCCTTTTTTCCTGCTCGAGGGCTGCCGTTTCGCCAGTTCTCTCTCAGGACACAGGAAGGGGAGGAGCTGCAGGCGCGCAACGTCCTTCCCATTGTCAGATCCGACTTCCCGTCCCGTGAGCTTCTCCCTTTCCTCGCTGAAGGTTTGTGATGCAGCCAAGCCGAGCCCTCCGCCAGAGCTCTTTTTACGCTGTGATCCCATAAAAGTAACCTCCGCTAAGTCTATTTCCGCACTAGCCTGTTATCGCGCTATTATTCCGCTTTCAACATCCTATGGAATCCTGGGGTTTGCAGTTTAGGGAGGGGCCTTTGCTGCAAACTGCAAACTCCAGGATTCCATAGGTTGTTGAAAGCGGAATAATAGCGCGATAACAGGCTAGTGCGGAAATGGCCTCCCTTGGCTTACTTCCAGGTAAATGCGCGTAGGGTTGTAGTAGCGCCGTTCTGTGCGCCTGCTTCGGTGGGATGTCGTTCCCAATAACTTTGCCCTGAAAGACAAACTATCAAGAGAATCGTACGCCGTTTAAGGTAAGCGTGTTTACTCAGAAGGAAGTCCGCCAAAGTGTGGGATCGGGCCGTAAAGGGGCGCACGCCTAGCGATTTGCGCAGCACATTTTGAAATACTTGTCCAGACATGCGGCAGATGCCGGATGCGCCGTCCTTATAATACGGAGGGGAGGGGAAGGTAAGTAGTTAAAAAAGGGCGCGACTCCCGCCTACAATCTGTACTTTCTGCTCCGTCGCCGCACCATTTAACTTCACACGCGCGAAACTAAAACATACGACTCACAAACCTCGTTCCCAGAGTTTTAATTTAAAAACAAAACAGGATAGCTACATTTCAGAGCGGTTAAAGGTGTACATTTTTCAATTTTTTTTTTAAGTGTGTGGAAACCAGTGATTTATTTAAGTCTTTTACTCCAAGCCTGTACCTGTCAAGTCTCAGGTCCTTGCAAAATACTTTCAAGTGAAGTCTCCAGTCCCAGGGCTAACTTTATACCCCTACTTATATTCCAGAATTTCTGAACAGAGTTTAATTAAGTCAGTTTTAACAATTTAAGAGACAGCTCTCCACATTTGCAATTTTGCCATCTGCAGCTTCAGAAGTGGAGAATAGGATCCTTCTTATTCCCCCTTCTCAAAGCTGGAGGCTTTTGTGTCAATAGGCATAAAAGTTTGCAGCTTTGGAAGCAGGGAATGAGATCTTCCTATTTGCGAAGCTTAGCCTTTTTCCTTTTTTTTAAGAAGTGGGGACTGGGATCCTTCTTACTGCCCATTTGAAGCACCAGAAGTTTCAGAAGGAAGGATTCTTCCACTTCAAGCCCACTGCATAACACGTTTTCTATTTCCCTCTGAGATACACACCCTGAACTCTGGGGAGGAGTCTTGCCTTTTGCTCTTAGGAAAAGTTTGAGAAAGCTCCTCCTAGATGCAGCGGGGACTGGCCGCTGAGCAGACCTCATCCCTGCCTCAAGGCCATTGCCTAACATGTTTGCTGGTCCCCTCTGAGAAATAAGCCCAAACTTTGGGCTTGAGACAGATTGCCATGTGATCAGTAGGCAAAAACAGATGGAAGTGTTGTTCAAGGTCGTAAGGTTTCTGGATGAGCCAAGGGCAGCAAGTCAGTCACTAAAAATATACAAGTCACGTGTCGGGTCACTGTGTCATTTATTGCCAAGTGCAATCACTGAAGCAACTTGAGTCTGCATCACTGATGGAAACTACTTACTTTCCCCATTCTGCAAGTTTACTAAAATTGAACAATATGAATGCACTTTTAATAATAAATATTCTCCTGCTTTCTATGATTCTTGTCATCAACATCTAAAGTATATTCAGAAGGACATCTCTGGTCCACTATGAATGATTAATCAGTTTTCAAATATTTTCCCTTAAAAATATTATCACAATTCTGATATTCTGTATATTCCTTCCAAAGTATTGGGAAGAAGGCAATAGTTTTAAATTTATGAAAATACAGTATATGCTAACTACTGGACTTCATGTAGGCCCAAATGCCCTACAGGCACCAAATCCCATCTAATCTCTGAACCTAAACCAGGTGAGCCCATGTTAGTACCTGGATGGCAGACCACCAACTACCTGGTGCAGTAGACTGTATTTCATAGGAAGGAACTGACAAAAGCCCTTGAGTATTCCTTACCTAATAAAACACTATGAAATTAATAGGGTTGCCACAGGTTGACAGGTGACTTGAAAGCACATAGACACACACATTGAATAGGATATGTTCAATCATCCAGTATAATTGCTTTGGATGTTGCCCGTCTGGTAGATCTGTTGATCCTCCTGTAAGAGGAAATGGGCAGCCATTATGATTGTAATAGTTACCAGCATCCCATTTCCCCACCTTTAAAAAAAAGACAGACAAAATACTTTGTATTAAAAAGAAAACCATGGTCTTAAAACCTTGCACGGAGATGCTTGTGTGATTTAAAACTTGCCCTATACTCCATTAAGCGATGGTCTCTGGACCAATACTGGTACCTGACCCCATGGCATCCCTGGTGGTCCTTGGCAAATTCCTGGGAAAGAAAGGGCAGAAATATAGTGCTGGTCTTTGATGCATTGGAGGAAATAACTGCCAGGCCCCTGTATCAGATACCCTGGAGAAGCAATTGTATAGGCAACCTCACTACTTTTATGTTATCTATTAGTTCTCAGTTTTCTATTGGTTAAGTTTTGTATTAGAATCCTAAAATCATAGAGTTGGAAAGAGCTTCATGGGCCATTAAGTCATATTCCAATTCCCTGCTCTATGCAGGGTCTCCAGCTAAATAGGTTATTTGAAAAAATCTAATTATAATCTTCCTGTGTTTATTCCCACAAGTATAAGCCTTGTCCTGAAAAAAAGTCATTTGCCCCACTGTACTTTTCCATGCTAAGATTTCCTATAGTTGTATTCAACTGAGACTACAGCTTAATTTCATCATACAACAACTACTATTACAAAAAGAAAAAACTTCGAAAACAGTATGTAGCTTTTTTTCCAGAGGGAGTTTAAATGCAAAGGCATGTGGATACCAAAACTTTACCAATTCCACACGTTAAATATCACAGTTCAACAGGATTGTATACTAATGCTGTGCATCCAGGTAATTCACAACCTGGTTTAAAACATGTTAGGCAGATGAAACACATAATAAGCAAAATAGTAAATAAAGTAGGATGCATAATTACCTGTGGAGAAATTCATTTGAAGGATATGCACATGTGCCTTCAAGTTGCCCATGAATTTTATAGGTTTTCTTAGGCAAAGAATACTTAGAGGTGGTTTTGCCAGTTCCTTCCTCTGGAATATAGCCGACAGCACCTGATATTTATTGGTGGTCTCCTATCTAAATACTAACCAAGGCTGATCCTGCTTAGTGTCCAAGAACGGATGGGATCTCATCCCTTTAGGCCCTCTGGCAATACTGTATCTTTAATAAAATTTAATAACTTATTAATGCTGGTGATGCCCATGCAAGAACTTCCAGTAATTTATTTTAAGACCATTACTTTAATAAAAATGCAACTTCTCAACTTTTTGGCATACATTGAAGGTGCATGAGCAATCTGCCCAACTCTTTACAAGTATACAACCTTGCTTGAAAGCTTCAGTATACCAAAGTGAGGGCTATCTCAACACAGGGCAAAGCGAGGTACTTTTGCTGGTCACAAAATAAATGTCACATAGACTGGAACAATGAAGAGCAATGCTTTATCTCACCCTAATCTGTAGTCAAAAAATCCAGACTACAGCTGTACAGGGACTAATTTCAGTTTCTATCAGGAATGTTCGAATTAGTCAGAAGCTTCAAATCCCCAAGTTTAAAAAAATTCACAATTACATAGATAAGCATCACAGCAACATCAAATGATTCTAAACATAACATGCAATTGTTAGATTAAGTAATATTCATAAGGATAAATCACTATCTTTAACCTAGATAGTTACTACCATAAGGACACTTTATTAAAAATGAAGCTTGAAAATTGAAATATTTTGTTTAAAAGGGCTTTTAAAAGAAGAATGACAAAAGAAGAATGCTGTACTTCAGTTTAAATATCAACATCCAATACACATTATAGCATCTGAAAGATGCCACCCATAGTATTTTAATATATACAGAAGATAAAGAAAGGTAGTGCAATTCAGGTTTCAGTGGATTTTTTTTTAAAAAAATGCATCCTGTGCTGGGTTCTGAATATCAGACTACATTTATATAGTAATCAGCTCTACATATCCCACCCACCCATCGCAAAAAAATGCACAATTATACACCAAGACAATCAGGCAATTCTGTGCGCTTTGTGTCATTCTTAATATGCAAATCTGCATTGGTTTCAGCATCTATTTTCTCTTCAACTGTATTCCCCCTTTTGAATACCACTCAGGTACAGGGACAGCAACAGAAAGAACCCAGAGGTGCTTTACAGTTTTAGTTCTGAAATTATAGAATGATGTGGAATGGAAACAGATGATGAAAGGTGAAGTGGGAATTTGTTTTTAACATAATGGTACTACAAAATGGGCAACATAAAAACTTGCTTGCACAAAACACAATTCATATAATTTCATTACTGCAGATCAGGCAGGAGAAACATTTGCCCTCCAGATACTGGACTGCAACACTACTACTGTCTATGACAAAAATTGATGGATTTGCAGCTCAACATCTGGAAAGCCACATTTTCTCAACCCACTGCTGTAGACTGTTTTGTAAGGACTGTCGGTTACACTTCAGATAGCTCTTTGGCAAATTTCATTTATTTTTAATATATTGAATTTATAGAACTTAACTTTATAGGCTGGAAACCCTCAAGTCTACTTAGGTATGAGTAATAGCAACACACTTTTTCTATGATTGCAGGTCACTTTTTTTCAATGCAAGTTGCTTGAACTGTGACTTGAACAGTGTACAAACTCATTGTACACTATTAAACGTTTCTCCAATGGGTGAGAATTTCCAGTTTGGAATACTTGTCTAATTCCAGATAAATAATAAAATAAAGCAAATCTTTAGCTTAGTCTTTTGGTCCTGTTCAATGAACAGCCAAGAGCCAATAATAGAATTTCACTGGATCTTGCTGATTTAGATACACCGACTCCACACACCCCAAATACTCCTAAAGACCTACTCCAGGGCATGGGAAACATTTGGAACAGATTGTTTGGCACATGAAAGCTGTTGCAAGAAAAGAAACGTTCACTGCCACTAGGCTTGGATACTCCGTAAATCATTTAAGGCTGACCATCTTGTGAGAACAACAGTTATTTCATATTTAGGAAAACAGAGCTTTAATATTTTAACGTTTTATTTTGGCTTGATTGAATTAAGACAAAGGAGAAATTGAACATTGCCAAATTGGACAGACATAAACTCATCTTCAAACTGATTTCCTCTGATTTTATCTATTAATTATTCTGTACTACCATAGGATTTCGTGCCACAGAAGAAATTCACAGCTTAAGAATCTCAGTGTTTCTTCACTGTGTTAAAGGAAGCAAGAGTTTCAGTTCCTCAGAGCTACATTAAAGGCATTGGATGCTAAAGGATAAAATAAGAAGAAACCCCAGGAGCTCAAGTAGAAGCTGAACAGTATTTGTATCCATTCAAAGGTTAGGCCACATTTTGTTGTGCTGCTGCTCCTCTACACAGCACAGGTAGAAAGAACAACCTTGTGAAGTAAGCAAAAAGGTTAAGTTACTTGCATAATTTTGAACACCGCAGATTCTCCTGATCATAATTTAAATTACCTTGGCATATTTTTTTTAAAACACACATACAAGTATCTACTACTGCCTGCTTGATTTCTTGTATCTGGAATTGAAACCGTATCATAGTGTTTAGCAGCTACAACATAGGACCTGTTCAAAAGAATTTGCATTTTTGTGATGAAAGCTGAAGATTCTCTTTTGTAGATAGATCATGCAGATTTTCAGGAGAACCTAGTTTGCTAAACTGAGACTAAAAATAATCAATTCCCAGTTCATTTAAACGTATCGACTTGGCAGGAACGTGCTGCTTTGTGTTAAGGGAACCATCACTTTGATACAGCAAGGGCAATGTGCATACAAAAGCAGGAGTCTCTACATACATTCCCAATAATTCAGAAACTTTTGCCCAGAAGATTCCAAGGGTCAAACAGCTATACCCAGCACTTGCGCCATGCTGACGGTCCCCTTTGCTGCCTCTGAAACTCTTATATATAGCACCACGACAGCTGGAACTGTCAGCATTAGCCCTGTTCAGCTGAAGCCAGAAGCAGAAGAAACAGCAACTGTATCCCCTCCAAGGCTATGTTCTTTCTCACAGCATTTGAACTTCTGAGTGCCTGTAACATGTAAAGTCCAGGAACACACATATAAAGTTTCTATCTGCATTAGTCAGTGGAGATGTGTTAAAGAATACAGCAGGTTTTTTTTAATAAACATGTTTTATTTATCTTGCTTAGATCTGTAACTGCTGGCTGTAATTTCCCTTAAAAGGGGAAACCAATTCAAACATGTACTGATGCTTTTCAAAAGAGAGCAATTTAAAAGGGCAGCAGCAGTAGCAGCAGCAGGGATTTGAAATTGCTTAAAACCTTCAGGCTGGAGAAGAAAAAAAGACTAAAAATAATATGAATATTAACTTCCATCAGTACCAGCATCAATTATTTAGGTGATAATACAATAAGATCAAGTATTAGTGAAAGGCAATGTGCAAGTCATAAGGAAAGATAAAGAATACCAATCCTTACGAATGTCACTGCTATCCAGGAAATGTGTTTGGGAGAAAACTCAACACTTCACATTGAAAACACAAGTGGCCATCCAGATTACATCCTCCATTTCTTTACAGAAAAATTTAAAGTGCCAATCAAAGCCTAATCTTGGATTTACACAATTATATCAACAGTTACCACGAAATATTTGGTGCACCCTTCTGCAACAGCAAGTCAGGCTTAACAGGAAAACGTTGTAACAAGGGGTGGTAAACTGTTCATCAGCTTACTATTTTGTAAGAGGGGTACAGGCAAAGATTATGCATTGTAAATGTTCAGTGCTTCAGTCTAACAAGAAAAAGCTGAAATGTAGTTGCTCTGTTAAACAATCGCTCCTTCTATCCTCCTTTCTGTAAAACTGGGAATATACCAATTGTCTGAATAAAACGTTTAGGGATTTATAGATTTTTTTAATCCAAATTTGCTGCAGCACTACATAATGTCAATGAAGTCAAGTCAGGTTACTTCTGCCTGTTCAATTAGCTATGGAGTTTGACATCATCCTGAAACTGCCGTTTTGTTTTTAATCAGAGCTAGGGTAAAAATTCTGGATCTCATGTGCAAGGCTCAAGATGATGCTTAGGACAGAACATGCAGAGTAAACATCATTTCTTTCCATATCCCGGAAATATAAAGCGGACAACTGTAGTCTTGTCTTTTATGGGCAATGAAAATAATCCCTTTACTATGAATTTCCTATAAAGGGGAAGAAAGAGATAACTCTTCTGGTAACATGTATGGTACACTGGCCAGTGTGTTTTTGGCGTTTAAATGTAATCCTGTGAATTAGATTAATTCACTTGCTGAGCATTCATTTGAGGCATCCCTCTGTTGGGTCTCGGGGGCCCTCCACGACCTAGAAAATAAAAATAGCATTTTATTTTTGGATCAAGTGAGATCCTTTGATATTCAGAATGGCTCTGTCTCTCTTTCATGTACCTTCCTATTATGCTTGTCTAAGGCTTATAGCCAGTAAGAGATCTGATACCTGTTTACTCTGCAGGGGACTTTGAATGTGTACAAATAAATGATTTGCATCAAATCTCAAGTTTTGCCCATCTACCAAAAGCTGCCCATACAGTGCAAGCTATGCTTTAGATGACACTGGAGTGAAGCTACAAAATGCGTATAATCAGAAGCATGATTCTGTATACAAGTTTTAGTATTTTTAAAGGTCTAATATAGACAATTGCTGCTGGGCAGGCTTCAGAGAAAAAGCAGTATCTTATCAGAAGAATATCCAGCAGTGTTTCTGTGTCCCCATCATGACAAATGCTTATATTCTGTTCAGTGTATTTTTGAATAGAGACTAGCACCTGATTAATCTGAATGTAGGTATTTTTCTGCCTCATTTTTACATCACTTTTAGTTAATCCACAAAATAATTAAATAGCATTGATCCACTCAAGGACAGGCACAATGCATTGCACAGATTCATTCCCATTAGACCAAACTGAGCCCTTCCCTACGCAACATGCATGAACTCTGTTTGCAGAGGTCACATAAGAAGGTACCACTTGGAAAAGAAGGTCTCCATGTGTGCCCTCAGTGTCTATCCAATTCCCTCCTGTGTTCTTTGTGCTTATTTTAGCAAAGGAAATGGTGAAGAAGGGGGCATGACTTTATTCTGACATTCTGTGGGATGCATTTCTTGCACAAGTGCTGCACCTGCATTTGACTGGACCAGAAAGTTTCACTTACTTTGACATTAGACTATTTTGTGTACAATAAAACAAAACAAAATAATAAATATCTAAATAATTACATATTAATTATTATCTGGTAAAATGTTTCTATTCACCCTGTTTATAAATATATGGTCAATTTTAACCATATACAGCTTAAGACAGAAGAACAGGCTACAAATAATGCAAAATCTTTATTGATATTCAAGGAGCAGTAGCCATAAGAATAAGAATAATAACGCAAACACTATTGGAGATATAAAAGGATCAAGGCCTAGCAAAACATTTTTCACATCTCACAGCTGGGTAAGCTTTTAAAAGCAATTTAGTAGTCTTAAAAGTAGTATTTAAAAGTGAAAATTACAATAAACAATTCAAAGCCAAACTGATTAACAACTTCAATATACATCTACAAACAGTCAAAACATTTGTACCAATGTATTTTAAAGTTCGCATCCCACAGATTCAAATCAGAAATGAATCCCCTGAATATTACCTCGAGGAGCTCCTCGAGGACCACTTTGTCCAGAGCCACGCTTGAAATTCTGTTGATATCCATCCTGGAATTTTAAAGAGAACCAGATACTATTTAGCAATATTTGTGGCAGAGAGTCCCTATACAGGATTTCAAAGGGCTACATGCCATTTTTCAACTTCAGTGCCTCCCTTGTCTTCAGGCATATATATAACTGAAAGGCATTCAAAGGTTTCTTTAGTACAAGAGCAGACAAGTACACCACAGACTGCATGCAGCACTTCCCTGCCTAAACAGCCTCGAATACCCCTAACTGCTGGCATTGCCTTCAGACCCACTAAAATTGACCTTCTGCTTTAGAACATTCTCTTTGTCAGGTCAACGGCAATCAGCTTCCTGTTAACTCACATATTTTTGGCCAATAGTTTCAAGGAATTAAAAAAAAATTAGACCCTTCTGGGCTTATGAAATCACTAATATATACAGAACATACTGTCTGATTTTTCGCAGTGATCCTATTTTGTTCCTGAACTGAGAAATACTTTACCATACAAATGTGCTTTTAAAGGGAATGAGGATAACATATACATACAGAAGAGCAGAAAATATTAAGCCCTGGAGTGATCCTATACCGAAAGGGAGTATTGTTCATCACAAATCTATCCAAATGAAGTTTTATCTTTTAAGCTAAAAACAGAGTATTAATTCCTTATTTAATCACATTTTAGAAACATAAAACTCTCAAAACTTGTTTGAATTTGGTTACTCTAAGAAAGCCCTATCAAAATTTAATCAACTTACCCGCTGGTAGTTGGAATAGTCCCGAGGAGCATTAAATTGTGCCTGTGTGTAACCACTGTTTGGAGTGTTGGAAAATGAAGGGCGGTAGCCATCATAACCTCCTAAAAATCAGGAGAAATGCCTTACTGAGAAGTGTTACTTTTATGAATGGTGTATGTATACATTTAGCATTATATGGCAATATTCAAGTTAAGGGAAAAAAGTATTCTGCATTAGAGAAAGCAGATCGCATGCCATCTACCAAACCAAGAAAACAAAACTGGAAGGGTGGAACAGGTTGACTCCAGCTAGTAAGTTTTTTCCTATACATGGCAACAGTTCTCACAAATGGGAATACATTAGACCATTATGATGCAATACTCAATAAAGACCTATTGTCATTGTCACTCTTAGCCCTTTTGGATACAAAATTAATGATTTTTAAAGTCCATCTTCGCTCTTGTGTGCCATTAAATGTTTTAAGTATTGATCAAGGTTTCACACTGCACGTATCAGACATTAATAAATCATAACTTAAAGTGATTTAATAAACGCAGACATCAAAATTAGAAATCCCACCACATATCATAATCTAAGTAAGTGAAATAACTTGCTTTTGTAAGCCAAGGAAACAACAAACCCTGAAAAAAGATGCAATTATTTAGCAGGTTACAAAGAGGAAGACAGTTTCATAGCACATTGTGCTACATCTCCATTGAAAACATCTCCCATGCTAGTTCCTTCTCAAAGCTTGCTACCATGTACTTTTATTTTATTGTATATTCCAGTCACTATCATGACAGTAAAGAAAATGCAGCAAGCTTACACAACTCTGCACTATATTTCATTAACAAAATTAAAGCATGCCACTATAATGCTTAAGCATCTGGACATTCTGCATTTCTGGAAAACATTCAGAATTAGTCTTAAAAGGTTTTTAAGTTTTTACCTCTAAACCCATTGGCTGGTCCCCTGTATCCATTCATTAAGCCTCGAGTGCCGCGTGATCCACCACGAGACACTCCTCGGCTGTTATAATAAGGCTGACTGTTACGTGGGAACCCAGTATTCTGTTGTGGAGGCTGTTGGTGGTTACCTGCCACTTGATGGGACTGGTCCGGGGAACCATGGTAGGTGCCAACCACTAAAATGGAAAAAAAAGAAAACCAAGAAAATGCAAAGAGTTTGAACTTGACACTCCAATCTCCTAAAGTCTCAAATAATATCTAACTCACCAATGCACTCTGCTTAAGAGCCACCATGTAGGACAGTAATGTTAACCTACCCAAAAAAAGATTGGTTGCAGAATTAAATCCAACATGGCAATCTGCGTTCCCAACGAGTGTCCTTTAAATGTCTGCATGATCTACACAAGATTCAGCTTCAGTTTAACTGATTTAATTTGCTAGTTCTTTTGTTAACTATTCTTCTTTTGCCAGTTGGGAGGCAGATTGTATTTCAATGATAAAAAAAAATACTATGGTAGATAAAGGCAGTAAAATGAACAAATGAACTGTATCTAGTAACACTGCCTTTGTAGAGCTCTAAAAATAGCACAAAACCGCTCCTCTTCAGCCAACATGCCCCAAATTACTTCAACAATGTCAGCTGGGTTTTGTTCATTTAGACTAGATTTGTTGAAAACTTGTTTTTAAAATGAACTACTGGAGTTCCATGTCTCACAAGTTTACCTGTCTGAAGCTGCTGTTCTTGCTGAAGTTCTGACTGCTCTACTTGATGAGGCTGATTGGAGAAAGTCTGACTGTAACTTGTCTGGTACTGATTTGGTTGCTTTAGGGTTTCTGGCTCATTGACAGGGGGAACAGGTGCATTCATGTTAAATACCTATAAGAGAAGTAAATAAAACTGAAGTACTCAGGAATTTCATTAGATTGTTACCAAATACTCTTGTAGAAGTCACGCACATTCTCAAACATGCAAGTTATCAACAGCACTAGTGGCACAACTGTGTATTTACTGGTGTCCCACATTTTTGTCATCTGCAATAAACATTCAGTATTTATTTAATACTCACTGTCTGCATGGACTGGAATGGAGCTGCATTAACATTGATTCCGCTGCTATGCAAAGGTTTGCTAGAGGCAGCCTGAAATACCTGAGGCTGAGATGCAGCTGGTAGTGGTGATGATGTTGGTGTTTGATCTGTGTTTAGAGTGATCGAAGCCTGACAAATAAATTTAAAACTCATGTTAGCAAGCAAATAATCATTATCAAGTAATATTCTACTATGAAAAGGAGGTAATTGCTGAATAAGTGTATCTAATGTAAGGATAAGCTGTACGATCCCCGCTTTACCTAACTGATTATCCTGCTCTAAACCATCAGGGTGAAGGATTCCAGCACCCTCCTCTCCACAGCCACTGTGCCTGAAATGAATGTTGGAAATAAGTGCTTGTGCAAATCACACTAAATCTGCAATGTTCCTCCTTCCTACCAAAAAAACCTTCAACTGTACCTGGCAGACTACCTCTCAGATTAGATGTACAGACATACAATTTTAATCTACCAAAAAAACTTGTCTCTAATAAAAGAGTTTCCTATTTTAGAAAACTCAAACATGATTAGGCACACATGCCAGATAGAAAAATGGCTGAAAAAGAATACCTAAAATTGATTTCCAAGTTCTTTAGAGGAGTGCTCTCATCATATATGCAGGAATGCAGCATGTTTTCCCTTCCCAAGCAAAATTAAGTCTCATAACTTGCCTGAATCTGGTCTGAGTCTTTCTGAGATTGCTGCTCTGTTGAATGAGGAGGCTGATACAGAGACTCAGATGCTGTATATCCCTCACTTGTGGAAGAAACCAAGGGGACCTGTCAAAGGTTAAAGTTTAGCAGAAATTCCTGCCAGGACCTTTGGGCAACTCCTTGCCATCAATCTCGTTGAGTTTTTACTTACATCTGTGGTAGGAACATTATTCTACATTGTTTCATCCTGTTTAGAAATATTAAGATGTATTCATTTCTCCCACTAATAAGAACTACTTTAGCCAAAAGCTGCATTTGACAGTAGCTTTCATCAAAGCCAGATAAATTTACATTTTTCATTTCTTAATAATAGCAGATCTGCATACAGTTTCCTCTTATACTACAGGAATGGAAGTACCTAAAGGTAACTTCAGATATTTGAGATAACACTAAGATATTTTATCAGGCCAGAGGAACAACCATGTCCAGCATAACAAGAACATTGTAAGAGCTGGACAAATTTGTCAGGCATGTAAGATTTTTCCCCATTTCCCAAAGCACTTGGTGGACTATGTAGATTGGGAAATATGTGTGGATTGACAGATAGGACCTGATTTCAGGCCCCAAAATGTGAAGGCATTAGCAGGGATCAGAAGCCTTTAAGGAACATATTATATAAATGAGCTAAAAATGGGATCACAATCAAGGCGTTTAGTCTATTGACTGTGTTTATTGAACCTTCACAGGATGACAATTAATAAACTTCCATATTACTAGTGTGACCACTAATCTTCCGATATGTTTTTCCTGAATCACCTAAAGGAAAGGCAAGGATTAAGAATCAAAAATCTGAGATACACAGTGAAATACCCAGTTTCTGCCTAATGCACTGGCTTTGAAAAAGGGTGAAGCAACTAGTTCACAGCTTAGCAGGAATGGCTGAGGAGCATCATTAATTGCAGGGAGATAATGGGTACTCTAAGAAACTAGAATTTTTGAAGATTTGGATAGAGAAAAGGAAAATCCATATGTCTAATATCAAATATATAGGTATGGTTTTATATGACTGTAAACATTAGAGAATGTTACACAGAACTCATCACAGAAGCAGGGTGAGCAGAAGAATGGACTGCTGTGTTCAGCAGATAGGCAAGTGGAGCATCTAATACTTCCATTATTACAGAATGACATCATTAAACTCTGGCTATCATATGCCAATCCATCCACATAGTTTTGTTCCAAATGGCCCTCCACTGGGTTGGTAGTGATGAATGAAGGTCTCAAGTCTCTCTTTGACTTCTATTGGAAATACATGAATATTAATTTTCATCTAAACATCAACTCAAGCAGGAAGAAGCACCGATAGGGACAAAATCTTTTAAAAGATTTGCTAATTTTTCAGAATAAGATGGTACAGTCATACCTCAGTTAATGAAGCATCTTGTTAGAGATGTGATTACACATTGTGATTGTTAGAGATGTGATTACACAATGTGATTACACATTGGTGCACATAGCTAAAAGCAAGCTTATTTTCACACTTCCCACTCTGTGGAAGAGTAGACCCTCCCAGCACCAAATGATCGCACTTGCCAGGCCTGAATCAGCTGTCCACATGTAGCATTAGACTATAGAGGAGACTTAACTTTTTAGATTGCTAGCAAAGGTTCCCTGGAAGTAAATTATATTACAGCTTAGAAGCTAATTAGCAGATAGAGAGATGAAGTGCTTGCAGAAGATTCCCAAACCCCCCTCCAACTCAGTAAGAAACAGGTTAACCATCTGTGTTCAGGATTTCAGTAAATCACAGCCTGTGTCCTCCAATAGAAGCCTGGAGAACAGTACTCAAAGCTTTATGGTTGTTATGAGATGGTACATGAAACAGAGTTTCCTGAAAAATGATGAACTTCTTTTTTTGTTATGTAGGAACCTACTCCTGTTCCATGTTATTTCTCCCTCTGGTACCAAATTTTCTTTAAATATGTAATGGACATGACTGCACCTATTTCATTAACTGAACAATATCTGTTTTTATAAAGAACTATTCAAAATTTCAAGCAACTCAGTGAAATCACTGGGCCTAAAGATATTTTAATGTATGATAATCCCATGGTATAGCTAAAAATGAACAAGATTCTGACCTCCAATACAGAAAAGCTTTTTCCATCATGATCTGCACTAGCTGTTTAGCCTAAACATTTGTAGATTAAGTTTTATAGTAACCTATTCTTGGGGATCCTAGAATCCTTTAACAATCTAGATGGACTTAAGGTAAAACTGATTTGAAAATTACTCTAGTTTAATATATATATAAAAAAATGTTACAGGCATCATGTTCCTAAAATTAGTAGCTCCAAGATCAGCCTACAATTGTTTCAGATTTTTCATTAAATAACTATATGCTTTTTAATATTCATAAGCTTCACGGACAACATATCAAGCCCCCTGAAAATTAATATATAAAAGAACAGATGTTTCTAATACAAAAACATCTGGGATGTGTTAAACTTCACAATGCTGCTTTTTTTGTTTTTAATAAACTGAAAAATGGTTGAGGTTCATTGTGACATGTGGCTGAGGAAAAGATCCACTCTACCACGTAAGCAATCCTCATTGGGCTATTAAGAACCCTTGGAGGAAGAAATGAAAAGAAACCTAAGGATGCCTAGGTAAAGTACGAGGTTCACAATACATGACAGAGGGAGTCCAACTGCTTAATAGGATTTTTGATTCATCAGGAGAACCCTACAAATAAGAATTCAAAGTGACGAATATGAATGTGTTAGCTCCTGTGTTAAGATAAAGGGCAGGATAAAATTTACTTGTGGAATCCAACAGGACCTTGTAATACATTTTTGTACTCAAAGTATTACAACGGAATATTGTGTAGTAACAAACAATGTTATTTATTGTAAACAAGCAAATGCTGTGGTATTCAACACATTCATTTTTGAGAAGCAGCTAGGCATATAATTGGCCCCAAATACCTTCTTATTCAGTAATTTCTCTCTCCCACTTGCTACAGTGTCAATAAATTGGACCTTGATAGTTTAAGCTTAGCAAATTAAATGGATTTTTTTAATGAAAACTAAGAGGAAGGAGATCAAAGACCAGAGGACAACTGAACCTGTAATTATTAAGCAATACATGGCATGTGACATGCTTCAGGTTTTATAAGAGAATGTTCACAAACATTTCCAGCTGCTGCAAGGGTTCAAAGCAATCACACTGCCTTTCCAGCAAAAGGTATTAAAGCAAAGTTTAATATTTGTCTGAAAAGACAACTGAGATCAAATGGAGGTTTGCTCAGCAGATAAATAGGATAGAGAAGCAATTTTCTCCAGTTTGGTCTTCTCTCTGCAATCCTCAGTACCATCACTCTTGCTCTTCCAACTGGCTTCCCACCTGTCCAAAACAACACAGGAAGCTGAGAGGAAGCTAGAGTTGTTGTATGGCTTGAAGTCATTTCCAACTTACAATGACCCTAAGGCAAACCTATCACAGGGTTTTCTTCACAAGATTTGTTCAGAGGAGATTTCCCTTTACCTTCCTCTGAAGCTGGCAGAGTGTGACTTGCTCCAGGTCACCCCAGGGCTTCCATGGCTGAGCAGAGATCCGAAATCTGATTTCCAGAGTCACAGTCCAACACTCAAACCATATATCATGCTGGCTTGAGGCTACAGTAAAAAAGTTAACTGGAGAAAATTGCTGGAGAGCAAACCAACACCAATGGGAATCTCTTGAATGAAGGCTGGATCCAACTCATATCTTCAGCAGTTAAGTTTATTTCTATTTCTTCTGTCCATTTCTGACAACAAATGGCACTTTTAATATTCAAGAATTTATTGACTTCTAATAATAGGAAACTGAAAACAATTTCAAAGAACCTAATTTCCCCTCAGTGGGGGATGAGAAGAGTATCAGCCAATTGTTTTCAAAGTACAGTTCTTACCTGTGGGGCTTCAGTTTGTACAGGAACCTGGGTGGGCTGTGCAAGCCTGGATTCAGTATGAACTGAAAATACAGTATTATTCATATTGTTATCTGAATTGTTGCTCTTCTGTTTCATTAGTATCAGCTATGTATTCCTACTGTATAACACTGCACTAGACTCTAACACTAATTCTCTACACAAAATTAGTAGCTCCAAGATCAGCCTACAATTGTTTCAGATTTTTCATTAAATAACTATGTTTTTTAATATTCATAAGCTTCACGGTCAACATATCAAGCCCCCTGAAAATTAATATATAAAAGAAGTTTCAAATTAGTTTTCACAGAAATATCAAAATGATTAGTTACTTCAAGCATAACGAAATCCTATCACACATTCTGTCTAAATGGTATTAATGTTACCAACCTGGAGAACAAACCATTTGGGGTATGTCCAAGTTCTGTGCTGGATTCATAGGCTGGGCCGAAACAATGGCAGGGTCTAGTGCTTGGTTTTCAAATTCCAGCATAGAGTCCTAAATAATAAAAACAAAACTCAGGTATGTCTCAGTTTAAAAAAAATCCTTACATAACACTTATCAGGACAAAAATTAGCTTCGCTTCAAATCAGCTCAACTTCAAATGGTCTACAACTGAAACCGAAAACATGTTTTAATTCAGTGATTGACTTAGAACAGTGGCAACTACACACCTGCATGAAGTTGTAGGGGCCTTGCATTTGTGCCATAAGGTCTTGTACTCGTTGTCGCCTAACAAGAGGATCTGCTTGAGCCACAGCAGTAAGCGTATGGGCATCCGGAACTGGAGGAGATGTAGCTTGTGGCTGTTGCTGCAGTGAATTTACCACCTACATCAGAAACAGTCAATATTGAAGGTCAGTCCACATTGGTTTCCACAGAGCTGGACCATTCAGTGTTAGTATTTCTGCTTGTTTAACTCAGATGGAGGCAAGAGAAATGAAAGCTGGCTGCAGTACAAGCGAAGTGCACCAAAACTCTAGCAGTCCAACACTAAGACAACTTCATTTCAAATACTTCAGGTTTTCATCAAAATAACATAATAGAATTTAACCCAGAATGAATAGCACATCACCACAAAGTATTGTTTATGTCCTCAAATATCTCTGTTTTAAATACATTTTTTCTAACAGATCTTAGCTCCTATCTTTTGGGGATATGGAAAAGATCTTCCAGAAGTATAACCAAAAATAAAATGTATTATTAAACTGCAGTTTCTTGAATATACAACAGTTGCAAGTTTTGGTGTTTCTTTGTCACACAAGTCAAAGTCTGCGCACATCAACAATTTGCCTTCTAGATGTTTCCATTTAGATTTAAATTGTATTGTTTTTATAACCCCTTCTCAATTAAAGGGAACAATGGCAACCTATTAAAAGTCAAGACATCACTGACATCCACAGAAGCAAGATTACACTCAATTTGCTGTCATTATTATGTACTGGCCAAGAACATGATACTTCTACCAGCTGAAGCACATATATGCTGTTGGGTCACCCATTCCTCCTCCTGTGAGCCCAAAAAGCCTGCTCCAGAAGGTATGGAAACCTTCAAGAGTCGATTTTCAGCAATGCAGAGGGTTGCAGAGGAAGAGGGCCTGAAGTTGTTACAAGTGTAGCACTGAATTCAGCCTAATGTCATTATTCCATACAGATGAGGTAAAATAATTCATTTTCATGAACTTTGAGCTAGCTGGTTTTCAGACAGATAAGGGAAAGCTCCCAAATCATATCTAACAAAGTACCATACAACATCGAGAGAAAGGCTGTTAGTATTCCATGGTTTGCATGTTTGAGTCATTCAGTCACATAACAAAGGTATAAGTGTTTAAGAAGTATTATCTACATAACTCTCTATTTCAAGACTGAACTCCATGATGTTTCATTTCTACTCTTACAAAAACAACAAAACACACTGGAAAGAAAAGAAAAACTATACGAATATTGGGAATTCCGTTCACTGGGAGCAATCTTTCTGCTAAAAATTTCACCTAGATAGTTCTAAATGATGCCCTGCCCAGAACTGTATATGGGACAGCAAAAACCATAAAGAATAACAGCACCATACTACAGTTTCAGAAACCCAAGCATCAGATTTCACTTTCAGAATATGCACATATGAAACATAAAATTTAATTACCAAATGAAACTGTTACCAAAATATTATCATTAACATATCATGTATAACCAGCTTTCAGTAGAAATGAGAAATGCTTGTATGCTTTGAAGGTATATACAGATTCCACACAGAACTCTGCATTCTGGCTATGCTACCACTAAGAAAACCAAAAGATGAAAAGCCTACATCTATTTCAATGAGGCAACTGATACACCTATTACATTGTCAAAGGCAGAAAATAGTGACAATTAGTGTCTCAGTTACAATGAATGAAGTTTCACTGCATTTAAACATCTTCAAAAATGGCTTTTCTACTTAATAGATATATTTATTTCAATTTTTCAGTCACAAGAAATCTGAAAACTCAACATGCTGCTGTTAATAAATGAAAGACTATAGTGTCTTCACTATTGCCACAACAAAAAAAATCCTGAAATACATATAAAAAAACCTTCCTCATTTAAATCCTAAATGTACTATTTTATACATACAAGAAGATTTAGTGAATGTCAAAATAAATGACAAAGCAAAAAATCTCCGATTAGAACATTTTATCACAGCAGACACAGAGCTGGATCCAAAGTTGTATAAGCAGAGGTCTGCTCATGGGAATAGGACTTCCTGTATCCTTCTTTCCAAACAGCCATCTAAAAAAATTGTTCCTAACAGATAAAAAGATTTTCCAGAACAGTGTTGGACATGGCAAATAGAGCACTAGAGGCAGGTCAGCAAAAATACTTTCTAATTACACAAAAATGTTTTTGGATCCAAGGTATTTTCTTCTGACATTATGGAGCTTTTCAAAATTTGCAGCTACAATTTCTAAAATGCCTCATAAATTATTGCATTAAGAACTATGGGTAACGACATAATTAGCACTGAAAAATACTTTTTAAAATTAAATATTCTAATTTTGCAATCCCCATGTCTGTAAATTTTCAAATATAAAGGATCTTCTCATTGGACTCTATATGCTTACAGATTAGAATACTTTTTAAGAAATTATTTGCTCTCATCAGGACATTATCCTACAATATTCAACTCTATCCTGCTGAAAGATCACAAATTCTATTCAGATTATGGTTGTGTGTAAATTACAAGGGAATTAAAAGAGATTGCAATTTTACCTAAGCATACAAAACACCTTACCTCAACAGTTTCAACTGTCCACTCATCTACCTGTTCCTTCTCACTACTGCTGAACTGAGTCTCTGCCATGAACTGTCTGTTAACATACTAAAATAAAAGTGAGAGAGTACAACTGTAAGACAGCAGCATTCATTGTTAAAAAATGACTACAATTCTTCCGCTGAATAGTACCTCTGTTGATTCAACTTCACTGGGTTCAGTGTATTCTTCTGTTGTCTCTGGCTCTGTGAGAAAAAGACAGTATTTTAGATAAAGCTGTTATTAAAAATATTTACTATATATACGGTGGACCCTCCTCTCATGTGACCTCCACATGCATGAATACAAGTTTGCACAAAGCATCATGTTCCATTATAGTCAATGGATGCAGCAGGTGTGCACCCATGCAGTGATGGGTGTGCACACATCGCATCCATTAACTATAATGAGATGCAATGCTTCACATTTTTTGATTTATGCAGGGGTTCCAGAAGCGGAACCCCAGCATATATGGCAGGTACACTGTACTTCTATTTTTCAATCCAAGAAGAAAACTCAACCACGACAGCTTTGAAATTTCTGCAAATTAGTCTGCAGCTTAATAAACATTTTAGTATTAGCATACAGTAAATCTGCTTTTTTTTTTAAATTGTGAAATGGAATCATAAGCAACTATGGTACATTTGCATCCACAGAAAGTAAGTACTCATGGATTACTTAAAGTATCTTGAGTTATGTTGTTAAAATCTAACCTAAGCATTTCAGCAGACAAGAATTTAATATTTAACTATTCATGAAGGTTGGTTATGATAAGGCAGCTATAGTGTTCTACTCTACAAGTTCTAATAGGTTTATAAGCTCCAAGTTCTAACAGGTTTATAAGCTCACATACAAACTACTGAGAAATCTGATAGCTTAAAGATCAGTTTCACATTTGCAGTAGACACAGATAACTGTTTAATACAGTTCCTTGGAAACAACAAACAAATAGTGTTATGACTTCAAAAAGCCTACAAATCTACTGAGGATGCAATCTTGTGGACAAAGTAGATTTACTTCTCAATTAACATGCCTACATTGGGCTAAGAAAGTTTATCTTTTTTTTTCTTACCAGCTTCTGCAACAGGATCTTCAACTGCAGGTATAGGTGGTGTCTCTTCTTCTTCACACAATCCATTCTGATGGTTGTGGGTACTGTCAAAATAGCTTGTTTGAAGAATGCGTTCGATAATTTCTTTTAGGGCTTTATCTGTAAATAAAAAAGAAACAGATTTGTTTTTAAACTGTTTTCATCTAGTGCTTCCGCCTGACTTTTCCTTAATTTTATGAAATTTTATAATTACTTTGTTCTAGTCTGTATTTCAATTGCTATATTACATTTACATGCCTAACAAAGACAATTCATATTAAAAAACCAATGCAACTCAGAAGTTTTTTTTCCAAAAAGCAGATATAAACTTATTTTAGATGAATAAAATGTGTGTAATTCCAAATAACTGAATATTAATTTTTGCCATATCTATAGATGTGAATTTAAGATGATTTATGCTATGTCTTATCAAAGACCTATCAAGGACAGCATTCTGCTCACACAGTGGATAATAAGATGTCTATAAAACGCCTACAGGCACAAGCACAGGAATCCATTCCAGCTCATGTTCTCCAAGAACTAAGTATACAGAGGCATCTGAAACTAGAAGTAACAGTAGCTAATGACAGCCTTAATTTCTACAAATCAAGTTTAATATCCCTCTTCAAAGTCATCCATTGTGGCCTTCACAACATTTTGTGGAAGCAATTTATATGACCATACTGTATGAAATAGTTTTTCCTTCTGTGTGTCCTCTATTTCCCACCATTCAACTTCAGAAGACAAAGAATTCTAGCATTATGAACGAGGGAAAGGAAAATGTTTACCTGTCCTGTTTCTGTGCATCATACAAAATGTTGCACACTTCTAACATGTCTCCTTTTAAAGCCAAAAAGGCCCCACATATTTATTCTCTCCTCTCAAAGGACTTCCTCCAGCCCCTTGATCACTCTGACGGCTAATTTCTGCACTTTTTCCAGGTCTACAATATCTTTTTATGGATCATAATCAGAACTGTACACAGCAATCCAGCTATACTATGGATCTGTATGAGGCCAGTATGATAGGAAATCTTGATTCCTTTTCTGATTATACCATTTGTAATTACAGAATTTGCCTTTTTCAGCACAGTTGCACAGTGTGTCAGCATTTTTACTATGCTAAGAAACATATTCTCATGATCTCTTTTTTGGGTCATCCACTACCACATCAGATTATTTTGGTTTGGAAGGTGTGATGTTTGTATTTTTCCCCAGTATATATCACATCAGATTCTGCCTCTGGAAGGTGTAAAGTTCATTTTTTTGCCCCAGTATATATCACTTAACAATTGTTTACTCTAAACTATGATTATTTTAATACCCATCTCATAGTTTGGCAAGATCCTCTTAGAACAGTTCATTTTTGTTTTACTAATTAAATAAATGTGCCAACAACAAACATGGCCACCTTAGTTCTCACCCTAGAGATAATTTGTGAATAAGTTGGAAAGCACCTCTTTCAAGCAATTTCAACTTTGTTAGAATTTTTGCTTACTCATGGTCAACGTGCAAGAGAAGGACTTTCCAGCTTCTTTTATTCTCAATACATTTTCTACTGAATTTCAGTTTTCAATAGAGAAGCATATGACTGGCTCAGGTCCAGTTTTAGCACCCAATTACCCTTGAGTACCCACAACAGTACATCAGCTGTGGGCCGTCTTTTACTTTTTTTTCCAGTCTAGCACTCACATGAGGCAGTTGGGTGGGCTGTAATATTGCTTTCCCATATTTTAAATTCTCCCACAGTGGGTGAGAAATCCCACAGTGACAGTATGATTACTCTACACTTATTCAGAGAGCTAGTAATGAATTCTGATGGAGAACGTAATTGACAGGGCACTTTGTCTAGAATACAAGCTTGGAGTTCGCTCTGTATCGGTATCACAAGAATTTGTCTGAAATATTCAATAAGGCACCATGCAGTGAACTTTCTTATAATAGAAAAGACAACAGCAAGAAGGATCATCTAGAGAGCTGACAGAATAACTTTAAAAAACTGAGCAGTCAGGATTAGGTGCTAAAAGCCCAGGACACTAGACAAATGTCTATAAATGCTCCAAAAAAGAATGACTGAAAAGAATTTTTAGTACAATGTAAAACAGACAGAAGACAGGCACACATGAAAATGAAACATGAATGGAGCAATTACTTCTGCCCTCCGCCGCCCCAAAAGACAAATGGTCAAACAACCTATTCCCACTGCTAAAGACATAGCTATGGATGTGAAATTTTAGATTGTACAGTTAATCTCCTTTAGTTAGCCAAAGGAATCCAGCTAACATTTTTCAACTATCTGGGAGGGAACCAATCAACATATTCTAAGCATAGTGGTCTCTATAAGCCACTTAAAACTTTGTGATTGCTCCTTGTAAATAAAAGCAATACAAATCTCAATAAAATTACAAAGCACTTCTAAAATACTTTTTAAAATACTACTATTATGTGGAATCAAACAATAATCAGAAAGAAACAAGTCACCATGATAGATCTAACCAATAAAATGAAGTCAAACAATGAAATGGAGAAATCTGTCCTCAGAAATCTATCCTTAAACGATCACCTTCAATCTATTGAACTGGATTAAGTAAAGAAAGTAGCTCTATTAATGACAGAAAGCCACAAAAACCAGAACACAAGAACCACCATTTAAAATATTGGCACTGAGAAATTGGATAGATTATGCCAGAGGTTCTTAACCTTTTCTTTACCAGGGACCCTCTGGAAATATAATTTGTTGCCAGTGACTTCCCAAGACTTACTCAAGATTTAAATATTTAAATTTTGATTTAAATAGTCAATTATTTATTTAAATATTCAAATATTTATTTAAAGCTGTTTATCAGATGTCTTTAAATGAGGGAGCAGTTTGGGCGTGTAGGCACACCTGCCATCATGTCCCTTTTGGCCGTGACAGGTGTGCAGGCGCTGAAATTGTTCCCTTATTTGCAAACAAGGGAGCAGTTTGGGCATACACACACCTGCCATCTTGTCCCTAAGCACCTACATCCCCAGCAGCTACACAGAACAGACAATAAAACAAGGTATCCTGTGCAGCAACAGCAGCACCCTTCTGAAATGAAAAATTAGCTTATTACTTACTCAGATTTCTCACTCACATCTGTTAGACACCCAGAAAAGGGGGGAGGGGATACAGAGTGAGAAAGCAGAAACAGAAGGAAGAAAGCAAGCCAGGGTTCACCAGATGGTTACCCTCTGAAGGTGATGAATCTGAGTGTCCCCTCACTTTTCACTTGGCCTGACACTCAATATGGAGCTCCCTCTCCCTCTCTTTTTGAGGAGCAAGGCTGAGCTGAGTGTGCAGGCTCACTCCCTCCCTTCTTTTTCTCTCCTCAAAGGAGCCAACCATTGGCAGTGAGCTGTTTCTGCTTTGTTGCTATCCAACAGCAGGGCTTTGCAAACCCCTTTGCGGGATCTGTGGACCCCAGGTGTCCATGGACACCACCTTAGGAACCACTGAATTATGCCATTATTTTATGCCTGGAAAATACATGGACCTGTTTGCTCTTATATGGAAATTCTAGCACTTATGAAACTAGAAAATTCAGAAGTTTCATCCTCTAGGACAGAGATGGGTATCATACAGCTTTCCAGACGAGTAAATGAGTAAACTGAAATATCAAAAGCTCTTTCAATCAAAGTCAGCTGATAACTTATAGAGGCCTATATCCAATTGCTAATTTCAACTAAAATAAGCCCAAATAACAAGCCTTGTTAATTGCTGATTCATCACTGGATAATTAATCCTATGAATCATCTTTAGCTCAGACTAGAGATGAAAAATTTCCAGAAATTTCTAAAGTATGGGGAAGAAAAGTGTTTGGAGGGGATTCAGAATTTTTGGGTTATTAGCAAAAAATCATATTACCTTAGGAACATAAAATGTACTACAGATTGAGCATCCTTTTTCCAGAATCCCAAACCCCAAAATGCTCCAAAATCCAAAACTTTTGGAGCTACAATATACACATACATATACTGTATTTGCGAGGCTGGAGAGACATGGAGCTGGAGAGACTCGTGTAGACCTGTGAAAAGGCAGGAATCCACACCTCTTGCCACTTCTCAAATCCTCTTATCTCCCTCTACAACCAAATGAGCACTGCAGCCACTGCCTCACACACAAAAATGAGTGACTGGCAGCCCTGCCGCTGTCAAATTTGACTAGGTGGTTGTTCTTTTGGTGTGGGGCTCTCTTCCAGGTCAATGCTGGAGATAGTTCCCAACTGCCACTGCTGCTGCATCCCGCTCGAGACTTCACTTCAGCTGGGAAGCGGCAATGGAGGAGGAGCAGGAGCAACTACTGTCCCTTGTGCAAAGTTTGGCTGTGAACTTGGCCATGCCATCTCCCTCCCTCCTGCTCTTCTCCAATCACTGAAGGCAGCAGACCACTTCTGCTGCTTCCCCATACTATTTTATATAGAGGTACCTGTACTCTTGTCTCTAAACCTGAAAAAATTCATAAGAACATTTCTGTTCCCAAGCATTTTGGATAAAGTATACTCAACCTGTACATACATATATATAATAATATAATTGCACACTTTTGTTTTGGCATAAGATTAACATGGCTGGGTAAGTACAGTTCAGCCAGACAATAGTTATAAACTGAATTCCATGGTGGTGGTGATAACGATGACTACTATTATTATTACTATTATTACTACAAATGGAGGTGTAATTTCTTGAATTATAAGTAACCTCTCTTTGGTTTTTCAAAGCAGCAGCAAAAAAAAAAAAGCTATCAACATTACTAGAACAGAGAAAATTATTCTGCCTCCCTTAGCCCTCCACAGTGTCAAGCAGACACGAAGTATTAATTCCCCAAAAAAGAACCAAGAAAAAATTCTAAGACTAGGTATGATCCTATACTGTACACTGCCTTTCATAAACACCTTCCTGTTAAACAGAAATAATTTGGAGTTAGTAAACATATGAACATCTTAAGTATTTTATTCATCACTTAGTTCAAATAATTTAGTTTTCTCCAGGCCTTTAAATCTCTATTGAGACTAGCAACTGTATTTAGGCTAACAGTATCAACATCTAAGTTAAAAAAACCCTTTAATTAATAGATATAATTTACTAGAAAATATTACTAATACTTTATCTTTTGGCTTAGTTTTTAATTATTTTATTGCTATTTATATTCTGCTACTACAATTTCTTCCTCGAGCTAGTACAACAGCCACTAAAAAACAGCAAACTCACTTTCCAAATTGCAAACATTCTTCAGAAAGATACAGATTTATATTCAGATACAAACATGAATGCAGTAATTACATGCAATCTATGTACAATCATACTAAAACAACACATTTATTTAATTATTTTTAAAATATTTTTATCCCAACCTATCTCATAAGATCTCAGGGCAGATCTCAGGGCAGCTTACAATAAAATTAATTTAACCAATGATATTTCACCCTCCACTGTGATTCACGATCTACATATATATATAGTCCTTTTGTTGTAAGGTTTCCCCTCACCTTTCTCTAACTACTATGCTTCACTGGAAAGCATATTAAAATTCTATTACTTTACTGCATGAAATGAAATTTTGTTTGGAAAGCTTTTTTGCTAACCTAGTTTTTGGAAAGCACTGTCGCTAAGCACCATCAGTCACATAATACTGATGAACAAGCAGAAACTAGCTGCCATTAAACGCTGACCAAGGGTGCGTAAGTAGAGAAACACTCTGCTTCTAAATTAGCATTTTGTCTGCTATTCAGCTACACAGCCACATGCACAGGAAATGGCGTATAAAACATTAAGCCTGAATATTATTAAGAACTTAGTATCTAAGCCTCTAGTTTAGTTCTTTTGTTAAGAAAGGCAAGTATACTTACAGGTTGTTCCACATACAGCTTTTTCCTTCCCTTCCAATAAGTCCCACAGATGGACTGATGCCTGTTCATACTGTTCACTCAACCTTCAACAAAAATATTAACAGAAGCATAACATATCTCAAAACTATTGCACTGCAAAGGAACTAATTGGATTGTTTTATTAACCTCATCAGAATTGTTTTGGCAGTGTCATCTATTGCAATACCTCATGTTCATGTCCCGTTCAGGTTCAACCAGTTTGTAAAATTCATCTAGTGTTGAAAGTTCTCCTTCTGTTAATACTGGTACTCCATTTGTTCCTTGTTTTAGGTCATTGCGTACTTCATCATCACCCAACTTGTCCAAAATATACTGCAATTCAAGTACTGTTTTTAGACGTTTTTGTTCAGCTTCTTCTCTCATTAATTGTTCCCGTCGAGCTGTCTTCTTTATGGTTTTCTGAATCTAGTAAAAAATGTAGATTTTGTAATGTAATTGTGATGAGGTTAAATGGAGACTTACGTTAATTTATGTATGTATTAAACAATCCAAAATGCTAAAATACAATGGCAGAAGGATGACATTGTAATCCTAACACTTCATAAACACTTCTAATACTTTTTATGTTATCTGAGGTTTTTCTCATGTAACATGTTAACAGTGAAAGGTTTCAAAGAGTTTACACAACTATTTCATAGCAATGCCAAAATACCACTGTAAAAACAGCAGTTGTTACTAATGTTTATTTGTGTTCTCAAAAACAATGAAAATTAAAACTGAAGACTTAATCTCAGTAATATCTTTCATTTATTTGTATCCTGCCTTCTCCTTTAAGTTTCACAGTCCTCAAGATAAAAATTCCTGAGTTAGTAAGGAAGGACAAGCCGAATTCATACATGTTTTATGTATGTTATATAAAATGGTAAATCAAGTGACTCTACATGTACTGATAGTTCCATGATATAGAAGCTGACAATCCCCAGTGTTTTAGCACATGACATTTTCAACTGGAGACATATGCAGTCTTTCAAAGTAACAAGCAAGCACGCCTTTTCCTCTACTTTTCTGCGGCTATGCAGTTTAAAGAAATTGGGAGTAGGATGTTTTTGTTAGAAAGCAAACAATTATGCTTATTCTTTTTACGCTGTTGTTCAATGTTCCATGGAGTGCAAACAGCCATCAAACTTCACTCACTGCTTTACAATGTCCACTGCTAGCAAAACTGTGGGAAATTATATTCTGTACTAATTTTGGGGGTGTAAAAAGGGGAAGCATTGTTTGCACACACATGAATGAAAACTAGAAAACTATCTAATAATCTCAGACCTAGGTAGAATCTGAAATGAAAATGATTTGTGCAGGAACATTATCTGACACTAGTACAATGGAAGAAGCCTAAGTCGGAGATTCCAAACTATCCTCAACATTGACTATTAAATGATCTAAAGTAGCAGATATTTAGTGAACATCCACAAACCTTAACTAACAGTTTAAATAGGAACTCAACAGAGAATTAAGATTTGCAGAGATAAGCAGAACCATGCCACAGGAACATGGCAAGAGTCATTTATGTGCTCTTCTTATAATGATTTCTTTTCTAAGTTCCTGGTTCATTGTAATCAGAATTTGCATGCACACACAAAAAAAGGCTTGTCTCAGTAGATCCATATTGTAGGTGAAGCCCATGCCTGAAGCACTCAAAGAAAAAATTCTAAAATCTAATTTTAGCTGATTTATGAAACCATACTCATGCATCAGGAAACATCTTTATTTTGGGACAGAACCTTTAACTGTATGTGTGGCTCATCTGCATTTTTTTTTAAACTTACATCCTGGCTCAGAGCCATGAAACTTCTCTGTAATTCCTTAGCAAATTCAAGGTTATTACTGACTTCTTGGTACTTGGACACTGCATCCTGGGGAAGAGAAGAAAATGAACTGTGTTGTTTTATATATGTGAAGACTTAGAAACTACAGGTTTTTCATCACTTTAATCCCTAAAAATATACCTACTGGATGTTTTCCTTTAGTTATATTTGACAATATATATTAGTTTTCAATTTTGCAAAACAGTGGTGCTTTTTTCTATGCCAACTGTCAGAATAAATGCAGTCTTCAAAGTACATCCATTCTCAAACTAACAGCACCAGGCCTTCTGGTCAGCTTTTTGGCCTAACACAAGACTTTCTATAGTTCTCTACTAGCAGTCATAATTAGCACTATTAAACTAATTCTTTAGTGCCCCCCGCCCCGGTATTACATGACGAGTGGCAAGCAAAGTTCATTCACTCAAGCACCGATTTCAGCCAACATATAACATCCCAATTTCATCACAAAATCAGCTCATATGCAGATTTAATAACAATGGATTAATTACAGGTCCAACAATCCATATTATTTTTAAACATTCAAGCTCTTACAACCCACAGCCACTAGGAGGGCACTGTAAGACCCATGATGGTTGGTCATTTTCCCTCAATCTTTTTCATGCGCTAACCGTTTGCAGAGAATAACTTTCTCTCTTTTCTAACAGCAGCACAAGTAAAAGTAAACTGTGTACACATTGTTTGCAACATACTTCACTTGATAATAATGGAGACGCATGGTTATCAAGGTCTCCATTACTCACATGATACTGTAGCAAATAGTCAGAATGAGAAAACAAGACCTAAAACAAATCCTTGTTCAAATAAAACTTGAAACATTTGTGAGCTGAAACATTTACCAATTGATCCTGGTTAAGGCGCTCTCCTTTGTTCATTCGATCTTGATAATCATCAAGCTTACTCTGTAAATGAAAAAAAAACCTTTCACAATACATACGTATTTCAAACAAATTTCATGGAACCAGGAGATAACCCATCAAATACATGCTTTGCTGGGCATACAAAGCACATTTCACAGTTTGAAAAGAAACTGAAATAGTATAGAGAAAAAAAGCACAGGACTTAGTAGAAAAGCAGAATGTATTAGTTATAAGAATACTTGCTGACTCTAGAAAAAGACTTTCATTATTTTAATACATTACGTCCAAGGGCAAAACAAACAAAAACACTAAAAATGTGCTTTTGTATGTTGTGAGGTGGTGCTTGTAGAGGTAGCCTTAAAAGCATAAAAACAACTGATTTTTAAAAATTACAGCATCACTGTGAAGATGCAATTTACAAACTAATTGAATTCTTAAACTCCTCTTTCATGAAATCAATAAACATTTAAATGTTATTGTTGATTGCAATTAAGATAGTTAGATTTATTTATTATTTAGATTTATTTTCCATTGCCCTATTTCCTCCCACCAACTTCTGCAATTTTCTTCACCACTACTCAAAAACCATATACAAAATAGCCTACAGTACATTAAATAAAGGTTGTATTAAAATGCTACCCTTTGTCAAGACAGCAAAATTGGTATGAGCCTCTTTAAACAATAACTGTTAAAGTGAAGAAAAGCCTGTTTTGAAATCACACTAAAAATTATACCAGGATGGAAATGTAAATACTGGAATCCTCAATTTTTTGACGACCCACTCTTTCAACCGGTTTGAATTATTCCCAGAACCTGTATGTTCTTCTCTTTTCCTCTCTTGACTCAGTGCCATCTAATGGACAGTACTGCATACTACAGAAATCATTCATAGTTGATCTGCCTTTTACAGTATTTGTGTTTATAGTACTTACATTCATACTTGTATATAACACATTATATTCCGCATTTTAACAGTGCTCTGGTCTCTTACCCATCAAATAGTCATGGCGACTATGACTGAAAAGGCTCCTGCTTCATTACATAATTGTTGCAGTAGCACCCAGGGAAAACCGTCCAAATATAACCTTAATTATATCATACAGAACTATATGGAGCATGTGGTCCATCATGTACACAGGTCTTTAAACCATTTGGACTTTAAAGGTTAGCAGCAATATTCTGAATGACGCCTAGAAAAAGATCACTTAACTGGGTTGAGACATTAAAAAAAACATTCTGTTCTAACTGAAGGAGTTTTTAAAAACTGTCTTGAAAAGTTGCCCCACATATGCACTGCAACACTGCAGGTGGGAGATTACTAGGTGTGCAACTGTCTAGATAGCATCAGAACATATTTATCTGTCAAAGCCAGTAACAGGCACTCTGTGCCATTCATGCCATTTCAGCCTGAAGTGACAGAGCTGGTACAAACCTGAAATCTACTCTTTGCAAATTACTGCAGTAGCAGCCAGTGAAGGCTGTGCACCATTTAACCAGGCAGAAACAACTACAAACAGGCATTTACCTACTCTAGATTTAGTTTCAGTTTACTGTTTCTCATCCAGCCCATGATTAAATTCAACCACCTGTTCAGAACACCCACTTGCTTCACCTACGTTTGATTAACAGGAAACACAGCACAGTATTATCCACAACCTGTTTCATACGGGGGGGGGGGGGGAATGCAGACACCAAATAGCTTCCATGGGTCCACTGGGAACCACATGGGATTCACTGCCTCCAGTTCTAAATCTAGGCATTTTCCCAAGAAGGACAGCATGGTCAATGGTATCACGAACTGCTGTGAAAGGTGTAGGAGAGCCAAGAGATTCCATCTTCTTTACTTGAAAGAGGTCATCCCATAAGACAACCAAGACAACTTCAATTCATAAATCAGACCTAAAACCCAACTGAAATTGTATTATAACTGAGGAGTCCCTTAAACTGAACATTTCTTCAGATTAAATGCTCCTACTTCCCCATTCACATCTAGACAAATTACCAATGTATGAATGAGAGAGAATATGCATTTGTATACACATGTAGGGGGAACAAAGAGGAGCACATTCCTTCTGTCTTCACTCATCTAACAGATGTCATTCACAAGGCAACCAAAGTAATTTTTATTCTAAAGCTACACTTAAAATCCAAATGAAATTTCTGCAGGTGTGAATGTGCATGCACACACTCAAATCAACCCAATCCTAACTGTATATTTTAGGACTGGAATTTGGTGTTTGGGGCTTCAGAATAAAAATTAAGAAGAACATAAATATATCTACTAACAGAAAATTGCAGCAAATAACATTTTTCCTCTTTAAGACACTGAGTCAAACACTAAATAATCTGAAAGGCAAAGGAAGGACTTATCACCACTATCGCTCCCCATTATTTATTACTCTTCATCTTCACAGGAGAAGCCAACTGAAAACCATCTGTGGCAAAAGGCCTCCACCCTCTTTGAACTCTATCTGAGCCAGGATACCATGGTTCCTTGGGTTATACCAAGTCTAGGGTTAGCAATCACTGTTATTTTTTATTTTTTAATTTCCAGTTTTGCCAATATATTGAAGCCTTGGTGATTTCATTGTAATGCTGCATTTATTCTGTGTTTGCTTTGTGTGAACTTATTAGTATTCTGTAAAATGCCCCTCTCTCTCCCCTTGTGATATCTTTGACAAGCAGTGACACTGATAAGTCATGTTTACTGTTAGCCATAAAGTGAGCTTTTATTGAAAAATGGCATACAAATAAACTAAAAAAAACAACAAAAATATCCTTATCTATGATCTCTCATGGTACACTAGAAAATGCTTTAATGTTTTCAGGAAGATGAACATTCTTCACCTAAGAAAATCCTACAAAATTCATGGGACCACCCTAAGTCAACAAGCAACTTACATATACATATATGCATACACACGACATGGATACAAACCAACAGAAAGCATCTCTTGAAACCAAACTTGAAATGGATATTGTTTAAGGTTTGATTCTAAAATCTTCAGAGATTTACCAAGAAAATCAATAAATGCATTTTCTCTCTACATTTCAAAAGGTGACTGCACAGTATGTCACCTGCATTTCACAAGGAGACTATAGCCGAAAATAGCATACTACATTAAGCACTTTAGCTCCCAATGTTTTTGCCCTGCAGTCCACATTTCCAGGGACAACATTATAGCCCTTATTAAGCAACACTTGCAATACAATGCTGCCATTGCAAGAGTAGTGATTCTTTTCACAGCTCACAGGAGACAAGAGATACTAAGAACACTTCCCCTTCTACCAGAGACCTCATCCACCTATGCTATGAGCCCAAATCCTGTGCACTGTACAGTCAGCCCTCCACTATTGTGAGGATTAGAGGTGCAAGACTCCCCCAAAAATGGAAAAACTGAGAATACTTTTTCCCTTCCTGCCTGAGGAAAAACACACACTCTCCCTCCTCCCACCATATATTTCCCACTCCTACTTCAAGACAAGCACTCTGCTTTTATCCATAACAAAAACTGAAAACTAATGTTTAAAATAGGAAGGAGTTGTTTTCAGTTTCTATTCCAAAGAATGCTTTCTGCATTAATTTATCGCCAACAAGCTATTTTTATTTTTATATGATCCAATATAGCCAAGCACACCAAAAACTAGGAATACTGCTGTAATAATCTCTAAATTTTATCAGTATGAACATAACTTATTTCAACGAAGTTATCAATTCTAAAATAGATATTCAAAACAAAAAGAACTGCGAACTGTAAAACCCTGCTTTAGGCAGTTGTTCACAGAATCTATCTGAATCTTGGGTCCTTTTAAACAAGATACTATAACGTCATCAATTTTACTTTGAGCCACATTTAGTCTGCAATTTAAGAGCAGCACATTCATAAACATGTTAGAATTGCAGTGCAATAACCCAATCCAGTCAGGAAGAAGGATTTCATAAACTGGACAGGGAACCTTTACGCACAACTAACTTCGAAGTGCATGCTGTATCAACTATATCCAGCAGCAAGATCAGCAAAACTAAAATACTGACAACTAGCTGTCTGTCTCTGTCTCTGATTCAAACTACAGAACCATTTTCCCCTTCCAACGCACATAGCTGCTTACAGTTTAGAATCATAGAAATGTAGAGTTGGAAGAGACCACACAGGCCTTCCTGCTATGCATGAACACCCTCAAAGCACCCCCGACAGATGGCCATCTAGCCTCTGCTTAAAAACCTCCAACGAAGGAGACTCCACTATACTCCGAGGCAGCATATTCCACTGCCGGACAGCCCTGACTATCAGGAAGTTCTTCCTGAGGTTCAGGTGGAATCTCCTTTCCTGCAGCTTGAATCTATTGCTCCTTGTCCTGGTCTCTGGAGCAGCAGAAAACAAGCCCTCTCCTTCCTCTACATGGCATCCCTTCAAATATTTAAACATGGCTATCATGTCCCCTCTTAACCTTCTCTTCTGCAGACTAAACATACCCAGCTCTCTAAGTCTATCCTCATAGGGCATGGCTTCCAGGCCCCTCACCATTTTGGTCACCCTCCTCTGGACTTGCTCCAGCTTGACCATGTCCTTCTTGAACTGGGGTGCCCAGAACTGGACACAGTATTCAAGATGAGGTCTAACCAAAGCTGAGTAGAGTGGTACCAGTACCTCCCTCGATCTAGACACCATACTCCTATTGATGCAGCCGAGAACTGCATTGGCTTTCTTGGCTGCCGCACCACACTGCTGACTCATGTTCAGCTTGTGATCTATTAAGACTCCTAGATCCCTTTCACATGTACTGCTATCCAGCCACGTGTCCCCCATCCTATATTTCTGTATTCCATTTTTTCTACCTAAGTGTAGGACCTTACACTTCTCTCTGTTGAATTTCATTTTGTTAGCCTTGGCCCAGCTCTCCAATCTATCCAGGTCATTTTGAATTTTGATCCTGTCCTCTGGCGTATTAGCAACCCCTCCCAATTTGGTGTCATCTGCAAATTTGATGGGCATGCCCTCTATTCCTTCATCCAAGTCGTTGATAAAAAATATTGAACAGCACTGGACCCAGGACAGAACTCTGTGGCACCCCGCTAGTCACTTCTCTCCAGGATGAAAAGCAGCCATTCGTGATCACTCTTTGGGTTCAGTTGGTCAACCAATTACAAATCCAACTAACAGTAGCCCTGTCCAGCCCGCATTTTACTAGTTTCTTTGCAAGAATGTCATGGGGAACTTTGTCAAAGGCCTTACTGAAATCGAGGTATGCTACATCCACAGCATTCCCTTCATCTATCAAGCTAGTAACTCTATCATAAAAAGAGATAAGATTAGCCTGGCATGACTTATTTTTGAGAAATCCATGTTGATTTCTCGTTACCGCCTTGCTTTCTAAGTGATTAGCAACTGACTGTCTAATGATCTGCTCCAGGATCTTTCCGGGTACTGATGTCAGGCTGACTGAGCGATAATTATTTTGGTCCTCTTTTTTCCCTTCTTGAAGACGGGGACAACATTTGCTCTCTTCCAGTCTGCTGGAACTTCTCCTGTCCTCCAAGATTTCTCAAAGATTATAGCAAGCGGTTCCGAAATGACCTCTGCCAGCTCTTTTAATATCCTAGGATGCAATTCATCTGGCCCTGGAGACTTGAATTCATCCAGTGTGGCCAGGTATTCCTGTACCACCTCTCTACGTATTACGTGCCGCATTTCCCCTGCTTCCTCACCTGCTCCCCAACCGCCAGGTTAAGTGCTTGTATCCTTTTGGGAAAAAACTGAGGCAAAGAAGGTGTTAAGTAGTTCTGCCTTTTCTCTTCCCCCTGTAATTCACCATCTTCTCTGCACAGCGACCCTATCGTCTCCTTCTTTTTCCTTTTGCTGCAGACATATTTAAAAAAGCCCTTTTTATTGTTTTTAACGTCTCTGGCCAGCCTAAGTTCGTTCTGTGCTTTAGCCTTTCTGACCTCCTCCCTACATCTCCGGGCTACTTGCTTAAATTCTTCTTTGGTGGTTTCCCCTTCTTCCATTTCCTATACATGTTTCTCTTAACACTTAGCTCAGCTGAGAGTTCTTTAGTCAACCATTCTGGTTTCTTCAGATGCCTTCCATTTTTCCTCCTTACTGCTGGCACAGTTTTAGACTGTGCCTTCAATACCTCCTTTTTAAGGAACTCCCATGCCTCCTGAACTCCTTTCCCTTTCACTATTCTTGACCACGGAATTCCAGCCAGCAGCTCCTTAAGTTTACAGAAGTCTGCTTTTTTAAAATCTAAGATGAGTGTTTGGCTACCCTTATCTTCTCCTTCCCACTGAATGCCAAATTCCAATAGGACATGGTCACTCCCCCCTAAAGATCCAACCACTTCTATCTCATTAACAAGGTCATCCCTGTTGGTCAGGATCAGATCTAGAATATCTGATCCCCTTGTGGCCTCTTCCACCTTCTAGACCATGAAGTTGTCTTCAAGACAAGCAAGAAACTTGCTGAACCTTGCAGTCTTGGCAGAGTTTGACTGCCAGCGTATATCTGGGTAATTGAAATCTCCTATTATTACTGTATCTCTCCTCCTTGAATGTGCAGTCATTTGGTTGAGGAAGGCGTCATCAAAGTCCTCAGCCTGGGTTGGAGGTTTGTAGTAAATCACCACCAGAATATCCCTATTGTTTCTCACTCCCTTAATTCTTACCCAAATGCTCTCGACCTGGCTTACTGGGTTTAAGTCACAGATCTCTTCACAGGTGAAAATATCCTTGACATGCAAGGCTACTCCTCCTCCTTTCTTGTTTGGTCTATTTTTACAAAATAGGCTATACCTCTCTATTCCTATATTCCAATCATGAGACTCATCCCACCAGGTCTCAGTGATGCCTATCAAATCATATTTATTTTGTTGTACTAGGAGTTCAAGTTCATCCTGCTTGTTTCCCATACTCTGTGCATTAGTGTAGAGACACTTAAGTCCCCGGGCCCTTCCTGCAAATCCTGTACTATTGTCTCTACTCCTCCCGCCATTGGCCACTTGTACTACTTGTCCAGTATCAGTTGGGCCTTTCCCCCCTGCGTTCGCCAAGTCCCTGCCCTGAATAATATTGTCTCCCTCCCCAGCGGAACTTAGTTTAAAGACCTCTTAATCCTCCTTGCGAGACTGCTTGCAAAAACATTCCTGCCAAGTTTTGTGAGGTGCAGCCCATCCCTCGCCAGAAGCCCACGTTCATGGAAATTCAGGCCATGTTCCAAAAACCCAAACTGTTGCCGGCGGCACCACATGCAGAGCCAGTTGCTGACCTCTGCTATTGTCCTTTCCCTATGTGCGCCATATCCTTGAACAGGGAGGAGAGAGGAAATGACCACCTGCTTTTTTCAAAATCTGTGTGCAGTGCTACCACTTCATTATATTGTGAGGTCATATCTACTTACTATTAAGTTTTATATCATTTCTTACACGATGGACATATTTGAGAGATTCGCATATGCAGATGACAGTACTAGCCCTTGAAATTCACAACATACAAACCCCGTATGATTCATTAGGAGGATAAACTCAGGAAACTGAAAAGACTAAGCAAAACTCCAACTTATTCTTATCACACAGGCACTTGCACTTCATCACCAACACATCCTTCCCTTAGTAACAGAATGAGTGGTTTAAATTAATTGTTAATGTAATAAAGTACTTAGATAAAAAGAGCACAGTATCTACACTACCCTACCACTAGCACTACCTTTCCACAGTAGTGGTACTGCATAGCAAGAGGCTATGCTAATGATAGCAATGCTACTGTTAGGGTCTCCCATGTCAGACAAACTCTGTTGAGGAGCCATGTTAACTGTGTTAAACAGCTATTAGACAGCAGCAGTAGTGGAGAGGTGACACTGGCAGAGGAACTCTCAGAGACAACAGTCTTAATGCCATAGCTAATAGTGGTTTGTGTTGCACAGGAGGAAGCACGGTAAATCCCTTTTGACTAACTTTTACACATGAGACAATCCAAAACAAGAGATAGTGCCAAAAGATGACACTCCCAAGTCAGATGGCACTCAACAAACTACCGGTGTACAGTGAAGGAGAACTGCAAGAAGCACCATTGCTAATGACACATCTGAACTCAAGCTGAAAGGACATTCAGCTGTTGACATGCTCAGAGGTGAAAGAAAGTCCAACACTGCATAACACACATTATAGGAACATGGAATGCAAGAAGTGTGAATCAAGAGATGGAACAAATAAATATTGCAATACTTGGGGTGACTGAAATAAAGTGGACATGAATGGGACATTTTGAATCAGATAATTACCCAGTGTTTTACTCAGGAAACGAAAATCTAAGGAAAAATGGAGTGGCATTAATAGTGAGGAGTGATGTAGCCAAAGCAGTCAGAAAATATGGTGTGAATCCTGACCAAATAATATAATACTAAAGAGAAAACCCGTCAGTACAACCATAATCCAACTTTATTCTCAGTGGTGTATCGAGTGTAAACAGCATCTAGGCCACGCATGGAAGTTGTGCTCATACCTTCTTACCCCTACCCCCCACCCCTACATGCATGGCTTTTTTGCGCCTCCCCCGGCATCGGTGCCTGGGGCATGCGCTCTACTTGCCCTGTCCTAGATATACCTCTGTTTATTCTCTAGCTGGAGAGGCAGAAGAAATGGCAATCTTCTGTGCTGGAGTCCAGGAGGAAACTAATTACACATCAAAACAGGACTTCTTGTCAATCCTAGGTAACTGGAATGCAAAGGTAGCAAGCAAAGCAGAATCAAAGACTGTAGAAAAAGATTGGCTTAGCATACAGAAATAAAGCAGGAGAATGACTGTCTGAATTCTGCATGGCCAACACATTATTCATCACAAACACATTCTTCAGGCAACCAAGAAGGTAACTGTATGCATGGACATTACCTGACGGCCAATACAAAACTCAAGCAGACTACATAATTAGAAGATAGAGAAGCTCCATTCTGTCTGCAAAAACAAAAAAAATCAGTGTAAAGCTAAAGAAGAACAACAAGCCAACCATCATGCCAAAATACAACCTGAAGAACGTCCCCACAGAATTTAAAGATAATATAAAAATTGATTTCCTCTATTAAGCCTAAGTGTCAGAGACCCAGAAGAACTCTAGACTAATGCCAGGGACAACATCAGGGAAGAAAACTAAAAGATACTATCTGCAGCTAAAAAGAAAGCAAGCCTCAATGGATGACAGATGAAACTCTTCAAGCAGTTAAAGACAGATGAGACACAAATGTAAAAGGTGAAAGAAATAAGGTCAGAACACTGAATCCAATTGTTAGCAACCTGCGCACTGGAACAAGGAGAATTACAATAACAGTCAATGCAGAGAAATAGAAGATAACAAAAAAAGGAAGAAGAGACCTCTTCTGTAAGATCCAAGTAATCAAAGAGAAATTTAAATTAAGAACAGAGATGCTATACAACTATTATTGACATCACAAAGTAGAAATAAAAAAAGATGGAAACAACATGCTGAAGAATTATACAGTTGGCCCTCCATATTCTCTAGGGTTAAGGGCCCAAGACTACTGCAAAAGTGGAAAAATCGCAAATATCAACATGTATGTGTGGGAAGGGATTGAGGCATGGTGGGGAGAATCGATACCCAGAGTCCAAACTGGGTCACTGGAAGGAGAAGGAAAGGGTGTGGGTCGGCATGGGGGCCCCATTCCTCCTCTTTCTCATCATCTGGGGGAGTGTCACTATCTCCTTCCTTGGATGGGGGGGGCATCGGGAGCGGGTTTGTGGTGCTTAGAAACTGGGCTGTGAACCATCCTTTGTGGTTCACGCAGTAACTGGCAAAGGAGGAGGAGGAGAGGCAGGCTTTTAAAGGGCTGTGCGCCCTGATTCAAGCCCTCAAGAGGAAAGGCTGCTCTTGAAAAAAGGCACCTGAGCCAGGGAGGGCAGAGGTTGAAGACACTCATAAATAAGCAAATACATGAAGTCAAACCTGCAAATATGAAGCGTCAACTGCATAAAAGAGATGAAAGAATGACAGATTTAATCAAGAAGAACAATTTGAACCATTAGAAAATGAAGCGGAAGCTGTACTCCTAGTGTTTCCGGGGAAATAAATAAATAGGAACAGATGGCACACTAATGGAGCTGCTTCAAGCTATAGAGACAGAATCTACTCTAATTCTAATCAAAATCTGTGAACAAATATGGAAAACAAAACAATTGTCCACAGATTGGAAACACTCAGTGTACATTCCAATCTCAAACAAGGAGACACCAGTGAATGCAATAACCACAGGACCGCTGCATTAATTTACCATACAACCAGAGTGATGCTCATAATTCTACAACATTTATCATATATGGAGAGAGAAATGCCAATGCCAAGCTAGAATAAAGACAGCAAGCGGCACTAGGGATCATGCTGCAAACATCATGTGCTGAATAATGGAGAGCACAAAAGAATTTCAGAAGAAAATCAGCCCGTGCTTTATAGGTTGTAGCAAAGCCTCTATTGCATAGATCTTGAAAAACTCTGGATCACTCTTAAGGACATGGGCATGCCACAACATTTGATTGTGCTGATGTGTGGCCAGTACTTTGGACAAGACACTACACTCAGAACAGAATATGGGGAAACAGAATGGTTTCCAACCAGCAAGGGGCTTGGGCAAGGCTGCCTTTTATCACCCTATCTGTTTAATTTGTATGTCGAACATATCATCCGTAAAGCAGGTTTAGGGAAAGAAAGTATGAAAATTGGAGGAAGGAACATCAACAAATTAAGATGTGAAGATGATACAATACTACTAGCAGAAAACAATCAATACTTAGAACGATTACTGAAGAAAGTCAAGAAAGAAAGTGCAAAGGCAGGTTTACAGATGAACATCAAGGAAACAAAAATAATGACCAAAGATGATTTACGTAACTTTAAAGCAGACAATGAAGACACTGGAATAGTTCATGACTTTCCATACCTTGACTCAGTCATTAATAGAATGGAGACTGCAGTTAGGAAATTGGAAGAAGACTAGGATTTGGCAAGGCAGCTATGAAGGAACTAGACAAGATCATCAGGTGTAAAGATATATCATTGAATACTAAAATTAGGCTTGTCCATGTAATCATATTTCCAATTTCTATGTACGATTGTGAAAGCTGGACAGCAAAGCAAGCTGACAGGAAGCAAACCAGCTCCTTTGAAATGTGAAGCTAGAAAAGAGTTCTACACATATTGTGAACTGCTGAAAACACAAGTAAATAGGTCCCAAATCAATCCTAAACTCTCCTTAGAAGCCAAGATGAATAAACTGAGACTGACATACTTTGAACTTGACAGAAAAAACTGTAACACTTAGCAGACAATAGAAAAAGAGGAAGACTGCATTACACATACACTCAATCAAGAAGTCACAGCCCTGAATCTGAAAAGCGGAACTATTTATGATAGAGTAATTTGGGGGGGTTCGCATTCACAGGGCTGCTGTAAGTCCAAGTTTACCTGACAGCAGTTAGCAAGATCTATTCTACCCTGCCATTTAATAAAATACCTTTGTATCAACAGTTTCCAAGTCATTTCAAAGGATCTGAACTTCCACTTCAATGCATTTTATAAAATATGCCCTATAGGAGTAGCCAATCTGTGGTTCATAGACTACATGCCCCCCCCTTAGAACACCCTGTCCATACAAACAGAGTGGTGCTCATAATTCTATAACAGCTTCTGGGGCATGGAATTTGTTATTTAAATTTCATCCTGCCTCAGGGCCCACTTTAGGCCAGAAAAAAAATCATCATACAGTCATTTCTTGTTTCAAAACAAATGTCCTTTTTGGTCTGGAACAGGCCATGGGGAGGGAATTATATTTATAAGCCAAATTACTTATAGATACAATTCTGGGATAGTAACTTGTTATTCCGGGAAAATTCAGGGTATCATATAGTACACTCCACAAAGGTCCAGGGAACAAAAATTGTTCCCATACTCTCAGAAGTGGCCCTTCCCTAGAACTACCAATGAAAATGTGTTCTTTGATGTTAAGAATTTAATTCAATTCAAGAATTTTCCCATCTCATATCCTGCTTTCAAGCAACATTAGCATTTTGTTCAAACGCAGCTAAGACATGGTTTGAAACTGGAAGAATGAGCATGGCCTCCTTAGAGTTCCCACGCTTTCTCCTACTCTCATCAAATATAGCAGAAATGAAAACAAACCACTTTGTAAAATACAGTTTCAAGTTCACGTGTTTCCACTAACCAGAATTACAACTGATTTATCCAAGTTTGAGTTAAACTCCAACACATTATGGTTTTATCAAACACAGCAGCAAAAGCTTCTGAGGCCCTGAGGACTTAGAAGGACATGGGCAAGCTAGACAGAAGGTAGGCTTCTTCTTTTAATGTTGAACAACCATTTCAGGCTACATTAGAGGCACTTCATTGTTACTTCATCTGAAATTAAGTGTTTTACTACAAGTACTGTAACACAGGCTTTTTACAGGTTTTATATTAAACATATTGTTAATGTGATAAAAAGAGAATGCTTAGCGGTGAAGAGATTAAGTCTGAACCCAGGTACTTACTATCATCTTTTAAAATCCAATGGTACTTTTGGAATCATCTTCAGCAGGTGTGACATCATATGTTAACTAGAACTGTGGTTCTTAACCTGGGGTCTGCAAACCCCCGGGGTCTGCAAACAGCTCTAAGTCTGCTCGGCCTATATCCTACCCCACAATGGAGTGGTGATGTGACACGAACCAAGGCAAAATGAGGCAGGCTGGCCAGCCAGCTGGCCGGCCCTACATTTTACCTGTCACGTGCCTGCTCTGCTACAGGGATGGGCAGGCTCAAGCAGCTCAGTGACAGTAGAACTAACAAGCCAGTCAGCCAGCCAGAGTTTGCCCTTCTTCCTTTTCAACAGAGAGCAGTCCAGTGTACTATCAGAAACACTCAAACACCCCCCTTTTTTTGCCTTTCTCCAATATCCCCTTTTTTCAAAAACAGCAAAAAAAGGGGGGGTCCACTATCTGACAGACAGGATGACTGGAAAAGAGGGAAGGAAAAAAAACAGAAGGGAAAATGATGGCTGATTGGCTGGGTCTGCATGTTGATGTTCAATCCACTCCAGCATTTAACTGGTGGGAAGAAGCAGAAGAAAAGATTTTCCTCTCCTTCCAGCACCTCTCAGGGAAGTGTGCATTTACTTATTTCTCCCTTCTCTCTCAATCTAAAAACCCGTGATGAGCAATTTTAAATATTTGATGCATTTTAGGGTTGTAAATCTTGAGTTAAGTCTTTGTGATCCATGGCAACAATATATATTTAAAGGGGGTCCCTGGTAAAGAAAAGGGTAAGAACCATTGAACTAGAGTATTCCAGCTTCAATTTTAACATCAAAACGCTTGCATTAACACATAAATCAAAGTTACAGTCTACCAAATGGCTGCAAAAATGACAGCTCAAGATTTCAAATACGAAGTTTGTAGCAAAGCATCAGCTATGCTATATCGTACCACAAACTACTCTAATTATAGATTCAAGATAAGACTGCAGAAGCAAATGGTCTCCCCAAATGAACTTAGCTGGGACTACCACTGGAAAACTAAATTTTAATACTTATTTGAAAAGGTCCCAACACATGGATATTTGGATTATTGTTAGCTAAAAGCCAGTCCAGAAGTTCCAAAGTATAAAATTTTAGTTCAGTATCCTGACTGATGAAGTATTTTCATTTTTCTGCAGCACCTGCACTTTAACATGGCGACTACATTTGAAATTTAATTTAACTGTACATTTCCCATTCCACCTAAAACCAAGTAAACATGAATAAATTTAAGACTAAGTGAACATACACAGAAGTGAGCTGTGTATTTCTTTCCAGCATTTTAAGCAATTTAAGAACAAGCCTTTTTAGATCATCTATACCACAATGCAGAGTTACCTTAAAATTGCTGTAGAGCTAATATGCTACTGCAATTTTTTACCATATCACCCTGGCTACAACCAGCTTTCCAACCTTCCCGACATTTTAAAACTAACATTCTACACAAGTTACAATGAACATGCAGTTAAGTTACATAGCTTGCAGGACTATAACCATATATTGTTATGCCAACTTAGATTTGTTGGATCCACATCTTTTCTGTTGCTGGTTGCCTTTTCTGAACAGAGCTCCATTGAAAACGTTTCTGAAAGGAAAAAAAAGGGTCCCTACTGAGTCTTCTCCTGCTACTGCAGTTCCTAGTATTAATTCATAACATTGCTTTTGCAAGCTGGCCTAACTACCCAGAAGAGATGGGGAATGCACCCCTAGTACTATTCACCCCATTGCTCTGAGAAGTGGCCCAGCTACCCAGCAGAGATGGGGAATGCAAAGTGGGCTGCAAGAAAATATGGTAAGACTACTACTTTCTCATTCCACTATTAGGATTCTTCTGCTGAATCAGAACTGAGGGAAAACCAGATCCTATTCACAATTTTTATTCCATTCATACATATTTTATCCTAGGATTGCAGCAAAAAGGTGATATGCAGAGAAAGAAAGCAGGTTATCTTGATAATTTCAGTAGGCAAGAGTCAGCTGCTTTAAAATGTTGTGAAGTTTGATCCTACAAATGCTGACTAGCGTATAAATCTCACTGGGTTCCAGGTCCACATATAGAACCATAAGGCTACAATTCTAGCAACCAGAAGAAAGGTCAACTCAATACTTAACACCAGCCCTTCAGAACTGCTACCCCTGATATAGCCACTTGCTTTTGAGATATCCCTTCTTCTCTTCCTCCAGAAACCTGAGCTCCCTCCTGCCCAACCTGGAACTACAATTAAACAGGGGGAGCGATTTCCCTTACAGCAATATACGTAATTTTTAAGTGTTTTAATACTTTCTTCCTCTGGGTCCTCCAGTTTTAATAGGACACCAAGGTCACATTTTCATCTCTTGTTCATCTCTTCTCCGGAGGAAATGATGCGGGCGGGGAAGAGAAGGAAAGCGAAGGTAGACCGAAGGGGAGGCATCCCGAGCAAGCAGGAAGAAAGGCAGCCACGCTGCAGGGCCTTTGTGCCGAGCTAGCACCCGCCGCCAATGAGACTCCTCCCTAGGAAGCTCCGCTGCCTCTCGCCGCCGCCGCCGCCGCCGCCGCCATGTTGTGTCCCGGCCGGTTCCATGTGCGAAGGGGGTGGGTGACAGGGAGCGAAGGGAAAGGAGCAGTTTACGCGAAAGGCGGCGGCAGCGAAGCTTCGCGTTGGCGAGGCGAAGGAGCAGGCACTAGGAGGGGGAAGGGGAAAGCATCTTGGGCCTTCTAGACGGAAAGGGCCCCAAGAACAAAGGAAGGAGGCCATGCCGCCTCCTCTCCCCCTCCCCTCCCGTCTCAAAAACAAAAGGCGGAGCAGGCCAGGAATGACACGAAAAGGGTCCCCTCAGAGAAAGGGTCTCCGCCGCACGATGTGTATCGTTGGGAGAACCGTTATGCCAAAAGACGGAGGTGCGCCTCGCCCTCCCGCCCCGAATATCGTTAATGACCCCCCCGGCCCAAATGAAGGGAGAAAGGGGAGGCGGTCTCTCCACACCTTTTTCTTCTCCAGGTTGCGTAGCTTCTTATCGATGACGCCCAAGATTTGTTTCATAGCCTCGGTCTGCACCGAACTCGTACTACCGCCTGAAGAAGCTGCCGCCGCCGCCGAGGCCGCTTCGCCGGCCGCTTTGCTGCCGCTACTCGCCATCGCGCTGCTGGCGGCCGAGGGCATCGCTTGACTGGGAAGAGAAGGAGCGCGTTACCGGATTCGAAGGGGAGGGAGGCAGATGGCGGACGGGAAGGAGGAGAAAGCGAGAGAGCGCGCGAGAAGAAGCGGACGGGCCGCCAGAGGGGACACAAAGTGAGGAGGGGTGGGGAGAAACGCTTCCCTCCTAGACTCCTTTTATTCTGATTTTTTTTTAAAAAAACACAAAACATTTATTTCCCCGGGGACCCTCCTTCCCCTTCCGTCCTTTCCAGAATGCACGACCTAGGCCGCACCTGTCAAGGCGCGCGCCCAAAGATTCCAGGCAACCTGATTGCTTCGTAAGGTCCGCCGGTTAAGGCGGGGAACCCAATCCTCTGTAGCTCGCGCGCGCCGGGGTGGAAGCTCGTGCTCGAGACTCCCCACGTGATTGGCAGGCTTACCGCGGCGCTCTTTGCTATTCTTCTCACCAGCTCCCCCCCGGCCCCGGCGTCGTCCAACGGTCTCCGCAGAAGACCCACCCTCCCTCTTCCTAATCTTGGCTCTTTCGCCTTTATCCGCCCCTCCCCCGTCCTCACCGTGTGAGATGCGCGCGCGCCTGTGTGACTGAATGGAAATTGAGTGTCCCGGGGAGGGAGGGAGGGAGAGAGAGAGAGACAAGGGAATGGCCGAGTGCACTCTTGCGGAGGGCGAATGGCCGCCTCTGCCCACTCCAGCCCGTCTCTTCCACTGCTCCTCCTGCTACCTCTGCACGGAGATACGGTGAGGTGAAAGAGAGCGAGCGAGTAAGAAGCGGATGGGGCAGGGTGCGAGCGGAGAGGGGTCCTTATCTTTTAGGGCTGCCTACACGAAATGCCTGGTAGAGAATGAGGGGAAACCACGCTGCTCTGCCCGGTAGAGGCTCCTGCGCGGGCCCTCAGTGTCAGAGGCGGTCTTTCAGGCGCGTGAGACACCTAACTATGGGGCGCAATTGTGGGGGAGAAGCTTCTCTGGTGAAGGACCCGGGGTGGGGTTCCCTTGGGCTGGGTTTAGTTTAGGGAAAACTCTCTTTTGTTTTGGGGTTGGTTGGTTGGTGGTGGTAGGTTCGGGTGTGGCTCTTTTGCCCTTGGAGGTAGTCTTCCCTGAAAGCGCTGCTTTCCAGTTGCAGGACTCTGTAGTCCCTGGGAGAAAGCCCGCTGCTGGCAAGGCCTGTGGAAGCCTGCTGCGATTTTGGGCAAGTTGCTAATTAGGATTACTAGGGTGAAAACCGGAGAGGGCTCCTGTACCTTTCATGGTTGTGTAGAAGCAGGAACTTCAGCAGGTGTTGGCGTGTTGCTCAACTGGGTAACGAGCAGCACCTGCTGAAATTGTCTCTTCTACATCACCAGGTAGGAAATCACCTCAAGTTTAACGCCTAGCAACCCTAATGCAGGTCACCGGTTCCAAGATTGTAGCCTTGAGGTCTTCCAATGTGTACTGCAGAGACGCGAAAAAGATAAGACAGTAGGAAAGGGTTAATAAATATGCGTGATTTAATAAGCTTTAAAAAATCAAGTTGCTTTTATCTTAGCAGAAATTTCAATTATTACACTGGGGTTAAATTGGTGCTTAAAGTTCACTCGAATCACTGTACTAAAGGTCTTACTAAAAGAAGCTAAAAAATCTCTGGCTTTGGACAGGAGAAGATGCACTGATTTTTGAAAGCCCTAGTGCGCACCTACTCTACCAAAAATCACTCTCCTATAATCTCATTTTTTAAAACAGCAGCCTTTTTTCCCCTTCTGCTTTCCATGTGAATTTCCATGTGAATGCCAGCAAAAGTTCCAGGGCTAAGAGCGTAAGCATTCAGTTTACTGGGACAGTTGGAAGAGCATCTGTACTGTGACTACACCAGAGAATCACATGTAAAGTTTATTCCTTCTAGGATTCCTTTGCCTGTTGCTGATTTAAAATCTTTCAGTGTTGGAATCAGCTGTCACTCTAATCATGCTAAATAGTTTGGATCTTGTGACCTAATATTCCCCAGCCCTAAGGGACTATTAAAAAGGCAAAAGTAATTTTTCAAAAATCCAAAGAAGTAGGCTTTGTGTAAAAAAACTATGTAGAAACTATAAAATTTATTTGCTGTTCACCACCAACTCTCACTGAATTAATAAGTTAATTTGGAATTAAGTTAATGTTCAAAGTCCCCCGAGTTCAACTGCTGTAAATGTAATTAAGTTACCTTACTCTTTTTAGAAAATATCCAACTTAATTGAGATATTACTTGATTTTAGTTAGTTCCTATCTGGGAAGGAGTGGTATTTAAATAAAAATGGTTAACGCAAACAACTTTTTTGGGGGAAAAATAAAGATATGTTCTAGTCAGCTTCTACTTCTGAAATAAGGAAGTAAAATTTCAGGAAAGCATAATGAAATTGTTGTGGACATTCACTATATGTATAAAAAGCTTTGCTGCAGTTTTGTTCCTGGTATTTTTGGTAGTATATTGTAGTAAGGCTTAGCCTTAGACACTGATTCTATGACAATAGTGCTAGGGAAGTAATCTGTAGTTCAAGGAGTTGTCTTTATTCCCATGATAAAATAAATTTTTAGAATTTATGCCTTCTGGGGAGGAAAATATCCTGAATTTTTAAGGCATCTGTGATAAAGGAATTAGGTTGTAGGAGCACCCTTTAAAAATGGCACAATGTGAAACTCATGTTGGAACTTGAAGGCATACATAGCCACTGTTTGACCAGAGTTCTACTGTATTCTCTACTTACAAGTAATTAGAGGCAAGAAACAGTTCTGTTGCACTGTCAGATTAAGAAACTGTTGAGTACTTATATCCTGTATTTGTTGGTATATAAGACTCACTTTCCCCCCCCAAAAAAAACTGTTTGGAAATGGGGTGAGTCTTATATACCTGTTGTGTCTTGTATGCTTTCAAACAGTATTTTCTGGTATATAAATGGTGTGTGTCTTACATGGCAGTGCATCTTATACGCTGGCAAATACAGGTATCTGTTCTGGGATAGTCACAAAATGCATTCAGTGGCTCAGACTAAATAATAGTTAAGACTCATTTAACAGATGGTAGGTTCTCCCCAGTCATTTGGCATTATCATTCCAAATATGCAGTGGCTGCATGTTTGTAAGCATAAAGGGATCTAGAAAGCCCTGAAATGGGTGATTTTCTTTTAACCTTTTTGTTCATAAGTATTTTAATAACCTTTTACTGCAGTTATGAAATGATTTTAGAGAAATATTGGAAGAGCTATGCCAAACATAGAAGAAAAAAGAATGTTCTGAAGCTGCAAGTGTCTGTGATTTGAAAGGGGAAGGTAAGAAATCACTCAAGATTTTGTTAGGCCTGTTTCAGAAGCAAAAGGAGAAGGAAATATTTTTAACCTTCTCAGATGTAATCAAAACTTACAGTTGTGCTCCCCACAAGTAACAGTCATTTCAAACCATTCTAACAGATAGGCTATTGTGTACTCAAGAAATGTGGGCCCTACTGAGCAACTTCCCCCAGCAGGCAAGATGTTTATTGGACATCATCGTAATACCTTTGATATAGATTATAACATGAATAGTTAAATGGCAAAGTGAGTGCCCGCTCTCCATTTGCCTTCTGTTTATATCCCAGATATGTGATGGGGTGGCGTAAGTGCCCTAAAGGATTTCATCTGAACGTGGGAGCTAAGCAGGGTCAATCCTGTTAGTAGTTGGATAGGAGACCAGCAATGAATACGAAGTGTGGTAGGCTATATTTCAGAGGAAGGAACTGACAAAACCACCTCTAAGTATTCCTTGCCTAAGACAACCCTATGAAATTCATGAGGTTGCCATAATTCCCCAGATGAGATAAAGGCACATATAAGGTGACTTGAAGGCACATGATGTGATAAGGACTTTGGAAGTGCATGATTTTAGAAACACACAGAATTCAATCACGTATTTATTTTGTTTACTGTTTGCAATTATATCTCACTTTTCCTTCAGTGAGGTCCAAGCAGTATACAGGGCTTTTCTTTTTCCTAGTTTAGCTTCACAAAAACCATGTGAGGCAGGGCAGGTTGAGAGAAAAGGTCACTCATAAAGTTTCATGGCTCAGTAGGAACTGTAACCTGGATTTCTAAAATTCTTGTCCGGGACTTCCGGTGGCAGCGACGAGGAGCCAGGTTGTCACCCTGTATAGCTCCGGGGAGACAATCGCCCTACGAGGTCAGAGACCCATTTTTCCGAGTTGAGGAGGACGGATGAAACCCCCTTGGGAAAAGGGGATTTGGAGGCGTTCGGAGAGGAAATTCCAGCGCGGGTGGACCGAAATAAACATAAAAAGGATCGGGACACGGAGAGCGCTGAAGTGGTCAGAACGAGCTGCCATTACCTCGCAGAGGCTTCCTTTGGAAAGAAATCCTCGTCACCACTTTTTTTTAATTGGAGAAGAAGATACATATTGAAGGGAATAAAAACTATATAAACTACAGTTTTTTTGAATGGTACACTGAATCCAGAGCAATAAGGACCCTACAACAAGTAAGTAGAGACATTGACGGAGTTTCTAGGGAGCTCCGGAGTTTTGAAGTGGTCGGGTCTTAGAACAGAGGGAGAAGAGAGAGAGCGGTGAGAGGCTGCAAATTTGCTACAAACTGATCTTTAAAAAAAAAAAAAAGAAAAGAAAAATACAGCCTCTCAAGTAAAGAGACTTTTTAATGTGAAAGAAGGAAGAGTGATGAGGAGATGAAATAGAAACAGAAAACAGGAAAGAGAGACTGATATTACTTGTGCCAGCCGTGTATGAAACAAGGCTAAAAGACGGAGACAGAGCGGAACGGAAAAAGCAAGAAATCAAGAAAAATAAACAGAGGGAGTGATTCTTCAGCACAGAAAAAGACGTGATTTGGGGACTGGATTTAAAGTAGAAATATAATAGAAGTGACTCTGGATATTTAGTATTTTAGTATGTAGTATTAGAAGGTTGTGGACATTTTGTATTGGGATTTAAAGAATTAAGTAAATAAGTACAAAGTGTCAGGAATATATTGTTAGAAGGGGGGTGAAAGTAAGTTAAAAGAAGAAGGGAGAACTTTTCAAGGTCTGAAGACAGCTAAAACAAGATAAGCAAGATAAGAGAACCAAAGAGGAGAGAAATAACTTTAACCCTATCCTGACAGCATGTGAAGAGCAGAATTTCTTTTACGGAGGAAGAGCGACGGAAAAAGGAGACAGAGTGCCATCTAGTGAGGACTTGTTAAATTACAGTAAAGAAGAGTGTCTTGTTTAATAATTTGTTTAATTTATTTACAATTTACAATAGATTGAATAAGGTATATTAGATTTATTAGTAAGGTTATAGTGATTTGAAGTGCTTTTATTGAATTTATAGGAAATTTATATATAGTGATATATATATTGACATATATAATTAATATACTGGAATAAAAGGAAATATATAAAATTAAAAAAAGAAGAAGAAAGAAAGGAAGAAGGGATTGAGATATATAGATACAGATAAATATAGATTTAGTGGGCAAAATAATAATAATAATAATATAAATAGTAATATTTATTAATTTTGTCATTGTTTTGTTTCACTGTGGAAGTTTGATTGAGAGTGGGTTGGAAAGAGATTTTGATATTTTGAGTGATATTTCTTGAAGGAATTAGTAAAAGTATCAGATTGATATAGATTGAGATTGAGATTGAAGTGTGAAGGTGTGAAAATATAAACATTGAGGTGTCAAGGTGTGGAGATATAAATACTCTAGTGATATTAATATTATAAAAGATGATAGTAGATATTGATATATTATATTTAGGCTACTATTAATAATGATTAATCAACTAATTAAATAATTAAATAAATAAAATAAAAATAAATAATTAAATAAAAATAATTATAGTTAGATATATATTTAGATAAGTTATTTAGATAAGTCACTATTTAGATAAGATGCTGCTTCAAAAGGCTAGATTATAGATTTGGAAAAAGTTAGGAGTTGAAGGATTGAAGGTTAAGGAGGGCAGAATATATAGAATATATAGATATTGCCTGGAAAAGTTATAAAATGGCAACAGGGACAAGAGGAGCAGTTTCAGTTAAACAGCAACTGCAAGTGAGACCAGCAGTAGAGGATCAACCCAGAACATGAGATTATACAGCGACAATTATTGAAGAAATCAGGAAATTGAGAAGTGATGTCAAGAAAGATATAAAGGATATGGCGAATGATATGAAGGAAATGAAGAAAGAAATGGGGAGTGTAGGACAAACACTGCAAGGAGCGAAAATAAATAAAAATGGGAAGGATTTATGTTGGAAGTGCCCAGGAAAAGGAACTTTATATCATTTATGGTGGACTTGTGAAAAAGCTAAGAAGTACTGGAGGAAAATTCACGAATGTATAGTTAAGGCAATTCATTTAAAGTTTCCAATGAGTCCAGAGATATACTTGTTAAATATACTGGATGTTAAATTTTTTAAAGAAAACGCTTTACGAAAGATGATAATATATATGACTACGGTGGCAAGATTGGTATATGCACAAAACTGGAAAACAAAAGAAATACCTAAGATAGATGAATGGTTGTGGAAATTATATGAGTTATGGGAAATGGACGAACTCACTTCAAGGTTAAATGATAGATCAAGAAAACAAATTATAGAAGAGTGGAAACTAGTAAAACCCCTTTGGGAAAACCAATGGGGGAAGGATTAGTGTGAAGACAGAAATAAGACTCGGAAGACAAATTGTAAGTAAGGCAAAGATAGAGGTGTGTGATAGGTAGTGGTATTATTTATAATATTGAGGAATGATAATAGCTGGTCAAAGAAGGTTATGGAAGATCCACCCAAAATACTGTAGGTGAAATAAGGGAAGGAGGGTAAGTAGATAGAGATATACTAGTGTTGGTGATCGGTATATATATATGAATTAGAGTTAATAAATTGTAAAGATTTTGTAATGAACGTTTATATATTGGTGAGAAATAAGAATGTTTTATTTTGTGTTTGTTGTAATAAAAATAAATTAAAAAAAATAAAATTCTTGTCCACAGTTTTCTATGTAAAAACGATATCTTTAGATAGCCCCTTGCTTCAACAACTTAATGGATTACTATTCTATTTCTAGGCACAATTGAAAATGCTGGCTATTACTTATGAAGCCTTATATGATTTGAAGCCTTATATGATTTGTTTACCCAAGAGGCCCTTCTTCAGTACATTGGTTTTACTGGTAATACATGTTGTTTTTACTGGTGATATCTTGCGTCCTAGATCTGGGAGAAAGATGGGATGGAAAAAGTCCTGTGAAAACAGAAGAACAGCCATCAAATAGCAAACACAGCAGATACACTGTCAGAAGACAGGTGGGAAGGTTTGGTCTTCTATCTCCTGCTGCTACTATAAAAGGTTCATTGCTTACTGACCCTAGAATGAGCCAGTAGTGTTTCTTGGGCTCCTAAATATGTCTGTTCTATAAGCTGTTTCCCTGTTGCAGTTTTTCCCCAGTGTTGTTTTTTTTAGATGTTGGAAGGAGGAGGTACTTTGGAAGGAAGTCCTTATGGAGAGAAGGAGATAAGATGCTGTGGGTCAAAGTTTTAGGGAAAGGGGATTTAGATTGGTTAGAGATGGGAACAATAGAAATTGAGAAGAGATTAGAGATTTCTTATTTTTTTTATTTTTTTTGGAATCCTGTCAAGAGAGAAATGGGAAAAATAGAAAACCCCTTTTTGAAAAATATATTAGAAATTTGGAAGAAAAATAAGGAAAAATTAATGCCAGCTACTTCACCATTAACTCCTGTAGTGATGATGGCAAGATTTCCAATGAATTTGAGAGGTGAAGTAGGGAAGGAATTAAAGAAACAGAGAATAAATAAGTTAAAAGATTGGATGAATATAATGACGAATAAAGATAAAATAAAGGAGAGATTACAGGGTACTAAGGTATCGTGGTTTAATTATACACAGCTAGAGCAGTGGACAAGGAATTGCAAAAGGAATAATAAAAGTTTTAGAAAATATACTAAATTTGAACAGATGATTATACAAAGAGAAGGTATGGAGGAAAATGAAATGTTGAAGGGTACCACAAGTGAAATATACAAAATGTTGACAAAATTTGAAGATGAAGGTGAATATCTTAGAAAAATATGGGAGGAAGAATTAGCACAAAAAATAGATATTCAGGACTGCAGAAAAATTGGAATCAGCATCATTTAAAAAACTTGTCGGTAAAGATAAAAGAGAACTATTATAAATTGATTTGGAGGTGGTACCTAACACTAGTAAGGTTAAATTATATAGATATGAACTACTCAAGGTTGTGTTGGAGGGGTTGTCGAGAGATTGGTACATATATTCATATGTGGTGGAATTGTGAAGGTGTACAGAAGTTTTGGCAAATGGTGTTTAAAGAGATAACAGAAATTGATTTACAAATATGTCCAGGTATAGTATTATTATCTATATTTGATAAGGTTAATTGTACCCAGGCAATTAAGGATTTAATTACAAATTTATTAACTGCAGCAAGCTTAATTATATCAAGAAAATGGAAAATTCATGGAGATTTTCAAATAGAGGATTGGTATAAAGAAGTGTGGAAAATTGCGATTAATGATAAGTTAACATGTCGAATTAAGGCCAAAAAAGGAATAATGAAGGGGAATGATTTTGAAGCAATATGGAAGATATTTGTGGAAAAGGTTTTAGTAAAAGAGGAAGGTGGAATACCTCCCCAAGAAGAATTACAATTCTGGAAGGTGAAGTAAGTTGAAACATAATTGGCTTTGGGGGGTGGGTTTATTTTTAGGAATAGTTTGGTATGTTTAGTAATAAGATCATATTTAGTAATAGATTAAATGTAATTGCAAAGTATAGAGTTAAGAATGAAATTATTACAATAATAATGAGTATAATGTGAATGAGATCTAGATATAAGTAACCAAAGTGTATAAGTAGTGTGAGATAGAATATGTTGAATAAGTATATGATTGTAATGGAAATGGAGAGAAATAACAATGCAAGCTTGTTTTTGTTGAAATTCCTTATGTTATGTGTATCACGTGGTGTTTTTCTTTTTTCTTTTTGTTCTGTTCCTTTCTTTATAATCAATTAAACATTTTTTAAAAAATGCTGTGAGTCAGTAGACCAGTGAAGATGTGAAGGTAAACCTTCTGGTTCTCCCACAGCTGGACAGATATCAAACATCTAGTTCTCCCACAACTGGTTGCTCTATCAAAATGCCTGGTGTTATTAATTCATATCGTGTTCTACAAAACATGGTTTTATTATGAATGAAAGCCAACCTAGTATGTATCCCTGAAACTTGATATGGAAGGCAGGTAGAGTTAATTTATCCAAGTTATACTCATGTGGATATTTGAGCATGGACTTGGGGATTAGGAAGATAGAGTGGCCCTGATCTATAAGGTTTCCTTCTCCCTCTCTGGGTTCCCCATATAGATGGACTCTGATCTGAACTGTCTGTCCCTAGTGTTGGGTTTTCAGGACAGACTAGGGATTCTGCTGGTTTACCGCCAACTGAACTGCCCAGTTTTCTCCCCATTACCGCTATCAGAGAAGGCATTTGCATTAAAGATGTAAAAGATGTTGATTCTGTAAATTTCTGCGTCATGGCTGCACTTTCTGGGACTTAATGATTTTATTTCTTCTGTGAAAAGAGCTGTCCCAATATGGTGGATCTGTTCCAATACATATGGCAGGTCAAACTCTTGAGCCAGTCTTTGCTGCTAGACAAGAAGATGGTGATATGGAAGCGAGTGATCTAACATCAGTCTGACGATTGTGGTTAGATCATGCTGTTGATATTTGGATTAGTAACTTCTTCCCTCCTCTGCAAGGGTGAGAGACCTATCAGGATAGTCTCCAAGAGATGTTTTTTTGTATCCAAATCTCTACTTTATCCTTGTCCATATCATCTGATTGTAGCCAGTTGATCTAGGCTAAAGACTTGGATCCAGGAAACGATCGACATTCCTCCAAGGGGTGATTATTTACCAGCCTCTTTAAAAGATGCAGTAATTTAACTACTCCTGAGGAACTGGGACTGGTTCTTAGTAAGTTTAGACCAAGGGCCAATATTCCACTTCTAGCCAACATGATTGAGCAAGTGATTGAGCAAGCAATCGACGGCATCCTTGCCTCCGGTTTCCTCGCTTCCCAGGATTCCGAAGCTTACTAGGACGCCAATTATTACTTCTTCTGGGGACGCTTTGTTGAGGTGTCTACTGGCCTCATCTTATTCTCGCAAAGTTCCAACTTTGGCCCAGCAGAAGCGGCTTTCTTCTCATCTACTGGATCCTCCTGCGAAAGATAAGAAGAAGAAGAAAAAGGAGAAGTACTGCTCTCCTTCCCCTGCGGCGCATCAGGTGTCAATCTTGCCGACACCCCCTCCGACACAGCCTCCTATGGCTACCATGGAGGAAGAGGTCAGTCCTGACCTTCCAGAGGAGTGTGAGGTAGCTCGGCTGGTTCTTCCTATACTGGTGTTACTGGAGCCCTCCTCTGACATTGAGCGCCAGCCTTCACCACCGGCTATGCAGGCTCCATCTACCCAGCCGCTCGCTGCAGCTGACTCTGAGCTTGACTGTCCACCCATCCTTGAAGCTCCACCGGCGCCTTCTCGTGACCGACCTAGGCCCTCTTCCCGTGACCATGCTTGTCCCAGCACAGCGCGCTCTCCAGGACATGGTGACAGAGCCAGATTGCCACGTAGGTAGGATGTTTGCCCTGACTGTGGCCTATCGAGGATAAGGCTCGATTCGCCTTTCTCCTCGCCTTTGTATATCACACGTTATGGGCACGAGCATCTTTGGAGGGAGCGGCCTGGGTCCTATGATTCCTACTTGCCGGCCTATAGAGATCGGTACCATGCAGACATTCACCGTTGGTCTCTGTACCGCTCAAGGCACTCTCACTCTCTATCATCTGCATCTCGTTACCGTACGACATCACGGTATCATCGTTTGAGATCTCAATCCCGGTCTCACTTGCCATATGTTCGGTGATCACCGAAGCACTGTCGCTCCCGTGACCACTCGCCTCGTACTTGGCTGGTTCACCGCCTTCTCGGGTGAGAGCAACCATCTCTCGCCCACTGCCGGACGCCCAGCTACCGCTGACTCTTCCAGCCTCCTCGATGGTGTCGATGCCGACTCAATCTTTGGTCCAACCTGTCCCAACGGTTATTCCAGTTGTGTCGCTTTCTAATGTGCCTCCACCAGTTTCGATACTTTCGGTACCGGTCACGGTACCAACCTCTACCGGACTACCACCAACAGCTACTCCAGTTGCGGTGCCTGATTTGCCTGGGCCACGCTGGCCTCCTTCTCTGTCTTCTCAATCTTATGACTCGGACTCCGACTCTGACAACTTTATGCCGGATTCACATTCATCTCCACTGCTCGCTTTTGGTGAACCCTCGCTGGACTCAGCACCTGAGGATGTCAGACAATTTTCAGACATCCTGATTCGAATGGCTAATGCCTTGGGTCTTGACATCTCTGGTCTCGCTCTGACGGTGCAGGATCTGGTCTTCCACTATGTCAGTGGTTCTCAACCTGTGGGTCCCCAGATGTTTGTGGACTTCAGCTCCCAGAAGCCCCAGCCACTATGGTCAGTGCTCAGGGCTTCTGGGAGCTGAAGTCCAAAAACATCTGGGGACCCACAGGTTGAGAACCATTGCACTATGTGGATACGTGCCCACCATCCGCAGCTCAGATACCATTCCTTCCGGTGCTGCAGGAAGTACTGAAACGTTCATGAGCCCAACCGGCTTCTCTCCAGCCGATACCACACTGCCTGGAGCATCTATACCGCATGCAGAAAAAGGATGTGAACTTCCTCTTCAACCACCCGGTTCCCAACTCTATCGTCGTCGATTCTTCCCAGACTAAAGGTGGAAAGAGGACTCATACCATGCCACTGGACCGTCAGGGCCGTCACCTCGATTCCTTTTGCCGACGTTTTTATTCTGCATCCTCCCTGATCAGCAGAATTTCCGACACACAAGCATGCCTAGACGCTTATCAATGGAATATCCGGGACAGGTTCTACCCTCTCTTGGCCCATCTGCCCGATGACCATAGGACAAGTGCCATCCAATTCTGTAGCGAGTCGGCCTTGTCCAACCAACAGATCCTGTCCTCCCACCACATGGTTGAGGGTGCGGCTGGAGTGATGGTTGGTGCTGTTGTCCTTTGCCACTTCGCCTGGCTCTGTTCTGCTGGTCTTGCGGAGGACAGTAGGAAGCGAATCGAAGACCTACCCTTCGACAGTCAGAGACTCTTCCATGCGACTACAGATGAGGCCATGGATCATCTGGTAACGGCCCATCATACTGTGAAGAAGATGGGTCTCCGTCCTACACCTCAGTCCGGGAGGCCGTCCTCTTCATGTCCTTCTTGGCGCCGTTCAGCCTACTCTTTTGCTTCACAGTTGCCTCGCTGGACTTCCTCCCAGTCGTCCCTTCCAGCTTCGTTGTGACGTTCTTTCCGGAGACGATAGACTTCCTCGAAGAAATCATCCTCCACACCGAAGTCCTGCTTTTGACTTTGCTCACAGGTTGCCACCACATCCATCTTTTTGCCTGCCCACCAATCTCGCCAAAAACATGGGTCTGGCCCGCCATCTCAACACCTGGCAGCGAATCACCATGGACTCTTCAGTTCTATTCATCGTCTGTCTTGGTTACGCCATCGAATTTCAAAATATACCACCTCAAGGCGTCTTTTATTCCACCCCGGCCAGCCCAACTCTTCTAGAGGAGATACAGTCCCTCCTTCACAAAAGGGCCATAGAACGGGTCCCATCCTCAGCTGCTATCACCGGCTTCTTTTCTCAGTACTTCACGGTCCCGAAATCGGACGGTACCCTACGACCAATCCTGGACCTCAGGGGGGTGAACTCCTACATCCTCCCCTGGAAATTCAAGATGGTCACTCTTGCTTCTGTCCTCCCCTTTCTGAGGTGTCGGGACTGGTTCGCCTCTATCGACCTACAAGATGCCTACTTCCATATCACAATTTGGCCCCACCACAGAAAATACCTTCGGTTCGTGGTTGACGTTGTATGTTACCAGTACAAAGTACTGCCGTTCGGCCTGTCCACTACTCCCAGGGTCTTTACCAAATGTCTGGCTCCTGTGGTATGCTATCTCTGCACAAAGCGCGTTATGATTTACCCCTACCAAGATGAATGGTTGTTGGTGGCGTCCTGCAAACAGAGGCTCTACGAGAACATCCATCTGACGTTTATGCTTCTTTCCGACCTCGGACTCAGAGTGAATCCCAAGAAGTCTCTCCTGGAGCCGTCTTGCACCTTGGACTTCATCGGTGCCACCCTGGATTCGGTCGTCGCAGGAGCGTTTTTGCCATTGAAGAGGGCCCAGACACTGTGCTGTCCATGCCGTCTTGCACGCTCCAGCAGTTTCTGCTAGGACAATTCAGCAACTCCTGGGCTACATGGCAGCCATGACAGCCGTGACGTACTTGTCCCGCCTTCGTGCTCGCCCACTGCGGCATTGGTTCATCGGAACCTTTGACCCTCTTATGGACGATCAAGGTTGCCTGTTGTGGGTCCCCTGGCTGGTCAGGGACTGTCTCCGCTGGTGGCTCTCACCTCATCACCTCATGCCAGGGATGTCATTCGTCGACCCCTGCCCAACAGTTACCGTCACTACAGACGCCTCCCTCCTGGGTTGTGGAGCGCACTGTGGCCGTCTAGCAGTGCAGGGCCACTGGATCAGCCTGGAGACTCAGCTCCATATCAATGCTCTGGAGCTCCTAGCTATCTTGAACGCTTTACGGGCATTCCGCAATCTTGTTGTCGGCCAGACAGTTCAGATCCTATCCGACAACACAACGGCTGTCTGTTATGTGAACAGACAAGGGGGTACTCACTCCTCCACTCTCCTACACCTGGCCTTTCATCTTTGGGACTGGTGCATGCCACTGGCTGTTCACCCCATCACAGTCCATCTTGTGAGCCGCAACAATGTGACAGCAGACTTGTTGAGCAGAGACACATCGTGTCACCATGAATGGTCCCTCTCAGATACCATTTTCGGCAGGATCATGTCACGTTGGGGTGCCCTTTCCATCAACCTGTTTGTGACCAGTCACAACAGGAAATGCCCTCACTACTGCTCGAGGGCTGGCCTGGGCCTGGGCTCCCTTAGAGACGTCTTCCAGTTTTGGTGGGACAAGGAGTTCCTGTATATCTTTTCCCCATTTCCACTACTGGGCTGAGTGATAGCCAGGATTGTATCGGACCACTCCAATGCCATCCTGATAGCTCTGTATTGGCCAAGACAACACTGGTTTGGCCCTCTTCTCGAAGCAGACTGGGACCGGAGGATGAGGCTCCCCTGCGTACCAGACCTCCTCTCTCAGACGGCTGCATCCTACATGTGGACCTGCCACTCCTGCGTCTCCACGCCTGGAGGATAGCTTTTTAGACTCACCTGCCATTCAGGCCATGTTAACTGCGGCCAGAAAGGAGTCTACACAACGATCTTACCATTATAAATGGCGGAAATTTGTGGCATTCACTGACTCCCTGCACGAACCAGCATTGCTGGCCTTGTTGACCACGGTATTGCATTCCCTCCTACAACTCCGGGAGCGAGGATTAGCGTTCTCATCCCTGAAGGTTTATTTATCAGCTATCGTGGCCTACCAGCCACGTGGAACTCCATCTCCAGCATTGTTCCGGGATGCCACCCTTAAACAGTTTCTCAAGGGTCTTCAACATCTGTACCCCCCAACTACCCCACCTTTGTTGCCTTGGTCTTTGTCGCTTGTTCTCTCACAACTCACCTGACCTCCTTTCAAGCCAATGGCGACCTCAGATGACCGCCTTTGACTCTGAAGACGGCCTTCTTGGTAGCTGTCACCTCGGCTGGGCAAGCTGGGGAACTTACTGTGTTGAGGTCAGATGAGCCCTTCCTTGTCTTCTATCGTGACAAGGTGGTGCTGCGCCTGGACATCTCCTTCCTTCCGAAAGTTGTCTCAGACTTTCATCTAAACCAGGATATCATACTACCTACTTTTTATCGAGATCCTGCTTCGCCTTTGGAGTGCTCACTCCATTCCCTCGACATCCGTCGAGCTCTGGCTTTTTACCTCCAAAGGACTGCATCCTCCTGACAGACCCCTCACCTCTTCGTCTGCTGTGGTGGCTGCTGGAAGGGCCATAAAGTCTCCACCAGTGATTCTCTATTCATCTGGTGTATGAACTGGCTAGACAACCTCCGCCAACTCCGCTCTGCGCCCATTCCACAAGAACCATGGCATCTTCGGCAGCTCTTCTCCAGAGAGTTGACCTGCAAGAATTCTGCTGTGTTGTGGCCTTCAACCTTTGTCCAGCACTACTGTCTGGACTGTCGGGCCCAGTGTGATGCCCGCTTTGGTCGTGCGGTGCTGTCTTCCATCCTTTAGGACCTGACCCACCATCCAGTGGTAAGCTGCTCAGTCTCCCATTGTGTGAGGCACAAAGACCACGAAGAAGAAGAACAGGTTGCTTACCTGTAACTGTGGTTCTTCGAGTGGTCATCTGTGCCCTCACACATACCTGCCCAGCCTCCCCTCTTCAGGTCCTGCTTCGGCGGACTTCAAAACTGAGGAGAGACTGTTAGCTTGGTGGGATTGAGCATGCTCAGTACCTAATGGGGAAGGGGTTCCCGCCAAGCTGCTCAGCTCTGGAACGTTCCGAAAAGCTACTGCGCATGTGCGAAGATCCCATTGTGTGAGGGCACAGCTGACCACTCGAAGAACCACAGTTACAGGTAAGCAACCTGTTCTTATTATATTTTTCTGGAAAGGCAAGCTGCAGTGGTAATTAGGAATGAATCTCTTACAGTTATTTCACTACTATTTGAATTATTAATTTTAGAAACCAGTAGTTTGAGACTGTTGCACTATTCCATCAAGTCTGTTGTGCTGGTCCTTAGATTAGAACACTCAAAGAATTTGTCCAGAAGGATGCAGCAAGGTGCCATCAATATTCAGAACTTAGCACACGCTCCTCCTTTTCATCAAATGCAAGTAAAAGCAGAAATTTTCATGGACCAGTGTTGGGACTCTGTAAGGGTAAGAGAGCCAATAAACTGAGACCAAGCCAAGGTAGCACTATTATTAGTTCTTCATCTGCCAAATGAGTGGTGTTGCATCTGCTCTAGCTTGAGTTGCATAGTTCATAATTTGGGGCTGTTCATTGATCCAGCCTTTTTATTTGAGATCCAGGTGGCCTCAATATCATCTAAGTGCTTTTATCAGGTTTGGCTGATCAACCAACTGGCTGTATATATCTATATAATGGTAAACTCTTCTTTGGATTGTTGCAGCATATTGTATGTGGGTTTATTTCTATGGGTGTAGCAGCTGTACCTCTGGAAATGTTGTAACATAGCAGTAAACAAAGTAAAATATTGATCTTATGCCCTGGGAGTGGTCATTTTGAACACATTGCTCTTCTCTTGTATTGCTTAACCTTGCAATAGCTATCAGCCAAATTTGGGGCCTGATTAAAAGTTTTCATGTAATCTGCCTGAAGGAGTATCTATTCCATGTGTTATTGCCATATCTGAAGAGTGTGCTCTGGGTGCTGCAGCCCACAATCGGGGTGAGGGGATACCAGAAAAAAGAACCTTATCAGCCCTTCCCCCATTCTATGGAGTGCTGTCCCTTGAGAGATCCTCCTGGCATCCTTCTGGTAACATTTAGATGCCAGTATAAGACCTTTCAGCCAGTGTTCAGCCCTTGATGTGCATATATACTCTTGTTCATATGTTTATTACTGCGTCTTAACATTCTGAGCCAGTGGTGTAGTGGTTTGAATGTTGGACTAGGAGTTCATCAGCCCAAAGTTCACATCCCCCTTCAACCATCAAAACCCAGCAGGTAACTGTGGGGAAATCACACTCTGTCAGACTTAAAGAATGGCTTTGGCAGACCTCCTCTAAATCAGTCTTGCAAAGAAAGCTCTGTGATAGGGTTGCCATAAATCAGAATTGACTAGAAGACACATTAACAACTTTCTATTTTAATATTGTGGCAATGTTTTGTTTGGCTTAATGTAAAATGTGTGGCTTTTTATTGTTTCTATATTTGTATATTTCAAGAATATTGCAAGTTAGACAATATATAAATGTTTTAAATAAATAAATTGTGAGAATTCCTCCTAAAATACTGTCATATATTCTGTTTTGTGTGTCATGACACATAAAATACCAATTCAGTCATTAGCTCAAACTTACTAAACTTGGCTAGCAAAAGTGATCTTAAACTGTTAAGCCAATATCTTAATGCTAGCAAATATGACTTCACAGCTCCAGAATGTCATCATCAGTAATGCTACACTGTTCCATTGTTGTTATAACTTATCTTTATCATTTATTTCCAACTGTAGTCAAGTCTAAGGATTAAGCCTTAAGTCATCATAATTCTAAGAATTCTCACTTCTCTTTAAATATGATCTCAAAAACAGAGGACCAATTTATTAAAGAGTTTTTTTAATGCTTTCAGTGTATATTGCTTTTGCAGTAAAGAGAGATTCACCATTCTTTTTATACCTGTGTGTTTTGCTTTACGTCATTATAGTTAAGCATTTGTAATATGAATTCTGCATAATATACACCAACTTATTAAATTACTATAAACAGTAAGCAAAGTTAGACAACTCTTGGGTAATTTACTTCATTGGGTTTAAGTATGCTTGACTGCATAGTATCAGTGAGGTTGATGTTACTTTCCTCTGCTTGCTTTTGAGTGCATTTGAAAAGGAAGAATATAATTGCTGAACATCATATTGAGAATAACCTGGTGCAAAATATAGTATAGAATCAAATAAATAGCAATAGCAATAGCATTTATTTCTATAGCGCCTATCAACTAGTGTTATCTAAGCGGTTTACAATGTATTTTAGCTAATTGCCCCCAACAAGCTGGGTACTCATTTTACCGACCTGCGAAAGGATGGAAGGCAACCTTGGAGTCAACCTTGGAGCCTGGCAGGATCGAACTCACAACCTTGTGGTTGCAGTACTGGCATTTAACCACTGTGCCACCAGGTGGCTAGGTCATTTCTTTTGGATTAGTCTCATAGTAGTGGCAGCATATGATGCTTCTGGTCCTTATTCTGCAGGAGTAGGAGCCATGTGACCCTTCAGATCTGAATCCCCCACCACTGGCTGTGCTGACAAGGATTGATGAGAGTTGCAATCAAACAACATGTTGAGAGCTACACATTCCCTACCCTGGGAAGGAAGGACCATTTATTACTAGTGAAAGAACTGCTGTCATACATCATTGATTTAGGTGGAAGACATTACACAAGGATGACTTCCTCAGGGCATCTCACTGGAGGCAGTTTTCTAATTGCAGGTATATGAAACTGATCTGTCATAAAGTTATTTCACTGTGAAGCGCTACTAGTTGCACATTGAATTGCACAGTATGAAAATAATGCTGTGCCCTGACATAATCCTAGATATCTTGAAGGGGCCAGGAATATGTGATTGCAGTGGTATGTCAGTTTTATTACCTTTTTCAGGCTGATGGTGTTGCTTTGTGTTGAATAAGAAACTGAAAACTTGGAACTAACTTTGGGTTTGTGTTGCATGAGCTGTAAAATTCAAATAATTGATTTGTGCCGTGTGTACCTCTATATCCTTTTCAGTGGTAGCCTTTTGAATATTTTATTGATATTGTTCTCTGGGACATTAATGTTTAACATCCAGACACACATCAGAGTAATTATAATTTCATCTGATTTACAGACCCAATTAATCCTTTGTGAAAACATGAGTCTTGTTTTATTTGAGAATAAAAAAAAAGTTATCACTGGTATTTTGGAAACAACAGAAATTAGTTTTTTGTGGGCAGAAATATGCTTCTGTGGTTGTCAGTTGATAAAAATTTCAAATGCATAAACTTCTACATGGTGAAGGAATTTTGAAAATTCCATGCAGTCTTTCTTTTAATGCTATTTTATTCCAGATACTATAACAGAACTACTTAATTTGCTTTTCATCCTACACATATTTACAGTAGTTTTCCCCGTTGTGTGCCATTTGAAGAAAAATAAGTTACTGTTGTAAAATGCACACTTAATTTTTTTTAGAATTTTAACTACTATCAATGTATAGTAAGAAAAAAAACCTATATTTTATTTTCTACCATTTTCCTAGGCTAACATCAACAAGCTTTGCATCTCATTTGAGCACAAAAACCACTATTGAGCTAGACATATATTGTAAAAAAAAAAAAAAAAAATTGGATAAAATAAAATAAAATTGGAACCACATTGCAAGTGGATTGCGAGTCTCATGTTGATCTGGAAGGAAAGAGAGTTGTCTGGCAACCATAGTGGCAGGAGGAAAGGTACAGATTGCGGAAGGAAAAGATGTGTAGCTGCGCCTGTTGTACCTATTCTTCTTTGTGGTCTCTGTGAATCACACAAATGGGGTTTATGCACCTGCGCGAAGCAGGATTCGGAAACTTCTCAAAGCCTAGGAGTAGGCATTTTGGCAGTTGACCCCTCGCCCCATCCTCCTAGGGAATATAAGGCCCCTCCCTGTATAATGGTCACTTCGTTTTCTTCTGCTGCAGTAGCAGCATCAGAGGAGCCTTCCTCTAACTTTTAGCCTCCTACTTTGCCAACGGAGATGATAGGAGGAGAGGAAAAGAAATTGAATGATTCCTCACAGGAGAAATTGTTGCTGAAAACATAAAGGAGCAACCAAACTTGTTCTCCACCTGGACTGGAGCAGAATCTTCCTCTCACTATAACTGAGGAAGGTATATCTCCTTCTCTCTGACCCCTCAGGATTTTTCCGTGGGTAGCCTCGGCGTTAAACTAACCCCTTATAAGACATCTGGGCGTATACTTAAATTGTAATAGCGAAATGTGTGGCGACAAAACATATCTCATGAAAACCTTTCATTTATATTTTTAAAAAGATATGATTTATTTATAACATACATATTTCCAAGGCTCGGGTGGGGAGCTCATTCTCAGTCCAAGGAGGTGACACACCTGCACACTTCAAACGACACATCAACATGTCGCGACATGCCATTTGGAAAGCCCTGACTTAAATAGTATGAGCAAAGTTTAATGTGGTGTTTTGGCTCATAATTTTCTCAACCATAACATGATAGAATCCAGTGTATTGACCTTTGTAAAGAATTGAAATAGCACTGCAATTAGACTTATCAGAATTTATTGTGTGTTGTGTTATGTGGTAAATGGGAAACCCTTGCCCAGAAACAGTCTCCTGGAGTTGGTCAAAATTATATTGATATGCACAATCAATGCAAACCTGCTTCAATGACAGAATCAGTTTTATGCCATTGCCTTGTATTCAGTAAATGTTTTGCAACAAGGAAGTAGAGTGGTGGTTTAATTACTACGTTTCTCTTGATGGTGTTGATCACAGAATGACAAGTGTTGACAGTTTCACAATAGCAAGTGAGTTAACGGATAAGCCCAGATCCCTAATGTGACCAGCTAAAAACATTTCTAATCTACTCACATTGTTATCCAGATGTTGGGATAGTGTGGGGGAAAGAAGCTGGGAGTTTGGACCCTTTTGGCCCAGCCTGCAACTGCTCTCCTCCCCTCTCTCCCTTTCTTTCTCTCATTGATGTTCCTTTGTCTCTATCTGCCTCATGGTCTCTGAGGCCTTTTTAAAACTTCTTGACCAAAACATCTCAGACCTTCTCACCTTTCTTCTCTCTCCCATCTTGCTGATTGGGCAATTGTTTCTTGTGATTTCTGTTGTCCTTCTGTGATGCTGACCTCCAATAAATGTAACTTTAACCTGACACCTCATTAATCCTTTGTTTACCTGGAAAGAGAACTATCCCCCTTCAGCTGTGTTGCCTAGATAATCAGAAGAACCCATTATCACAAAGATCAGACAGGATCTGGTGCCTTTAGGGTATTTAGGCCTAAATTAAATTCCTTACAGTTCTCCAAAGCTCCAGACCACACTTTTCCAACTTGGTGCCCTGCAGATATTGAGGATTTCAACTCCCAGCGAGCATGACCAGTGGTCAGGAATGGTGAGTGCTGAGGTCCCATCCGGAGTGCACGCAGATCAATTCTTTTTAATTTCTAAATTTCAATGCACTATTGTTTTTTAAAATGAATATTTTTCTTAAAAGTGTTTGAATTGGACCAGAATGATTAATATAGAATTCTTTGTGAATTTATAACATTGACATTATTTTTTACTTTTATTCCCAGTGTATGAATAATTTTGTAGCCAGAATGTTAATGCTGTGGTTCCGGTGATGCCAGAGTAATTTAACCTGTATAATTTCCTCTATGATCATATTAGCAGTATGTAATTTAGAAACCAAACAAAGAAGAAATCTAGCCTTTTCAAAAAAGTAAAATCAGTTAACAAAAACTTCAGCGAGAAATACCACATGCAGAGTTTGTGGTTTTTAAAGTCCCAAAAAAATACTCTCACAGACAAACTCTGAGATATGCCAGCAATTAATCATCTCTAAAACAATAAGGGTGTTTGTTATTACTGTCCATTGCCTGCACTCAGCTTTAATCTGTCTTTGGGATTTGAAGCTGCCACATTTTTGAAAGTGGGTCACCTAATTCTCTGGACCCTGTTTTTCTGCTGAAAAATTGAAGTTAGCATTTTATCTTATGTTGATGGAGATTTGTGGAAGGGAGAGTTTAGTTGTCCTGCCCTGCAAATCTCTCTCCCTAGCTCCTGTAATTGTACTAAAAATATTTTCAATTCACAGGTGGATAAGGAAAAAAAAAGTAATGGACTTAGATATGTCTGGAACAAACAGGAATGTAAACTAAACTTCCAGCTTATTAGTTGGCTGAAATAAAGAGCAGTGAGTGTGTGTGAGTGTAAGTGTAAGTGCGTGTGTGTGTGTGTGTGTCTATCTCCATGTTTTCTTTCTAAAAGTATACACACATGGTCTGGAGGTTTGTACAACAAAAGGCTCTGTTGAGATAGTCAATAAATTGAGTCAGTTGCTTGTCTCTAATGTGACCCACACCCCAGTATGTAACACATTTTAGTATTCCAAAGTTTTGTATAGTGTTTACATAACAATAGACCTACAAGATCGGCATTTTGCAGCATTGCCAACTCGAGTTTTAAGTAACATCCCTGAGTTTCAAAACAAGGCTTCTTTTAACAGAGGAAAAACCAGGTGGGACAAATTTTTCCAAGTGTTTTGCCATTGAGATCCATTGTAGTATCCCGTGGAGTGTAAATGTATTGGTTGTGCCATGTTAGGGTTGAAACAACAGAGATGGGAACTGGGAAGGCAAGAGGGCAGTGAGAGTATGCTCACTTGGATGGATCAAGCAGAAGTAATGATTGCTGTGAGAGTCAGGGAATGCCCAGGGACAAAGAAAGACACAGGGAGTAGTGCTCATCACAGAAAGCATGTGTGAAGGGAAGAGCTGGTTGGTGTCAGCCAGTCACAGCTCAAAGAATGCTGTGAAGAGGGGGCCGTGGTGGACTGACAAAGGATACAAAACTGAAGCTTGCATCTGACAGAAGAGAGCTAGGGGAAAGCTGTGACAGAGATAGGATTTTCAGCTAGGAGAAAGAGCTGAATAGGGTTTTGGGGAGCTATGAATAATTAAATAGTTGGCGGTTAATGTGTTATCTAAATGTGTCTTAATAAATTTCTATTTGTTTATTCTTTTTTGTAACTGGATGGCTAGTCCTATTAAGTTTGATAGAGAGTTTGGTCACATTTCCCACAGCAAATCCACAGAACAACACATCCACTGGTCCACACAGGGGTCACCTAGAGGTCCAAGTAGCCAACCTGTGGAGGGAGTAATTGGGGGAAAGTGGACAAGGAAAGTGACAGGAACCCAAGGATTGGAACTGCAGGGCCAACCTAGAGAGAAGATCTACTACAGCATGCTCTACCACATAATCTTTGAAAAGCAATGTAAAATGTGTAAATATGGATGACTTCAGTTAGCTCCAAGGTTTTAGTAAAATGCCACGTTTTTATTTGGTTCTGACATGATGCCAGTGCTGGTGCCAGTTGGACCACTAGGTGAAGGGCATTCTCATGTCCTCTTAGAATCTCTTGCCCCTACTGGTGGGACACCAAGGAGGGCCCCTCCAGCAGTTTTCAGTCCTTGGGCAGGCACGTGTAGGGAGAGATACCTTTGAAGTATTCCAAATTGTCATCAGCAGTGTCACCTTTAATTCAGACACAAAGCATGTTATCACCCAGTGGAATTCCTTTAAAACCAAATATATGGTTTCTGTGTGGTTCTCTTGTCTGCAGTCTAGCTGGTGTATTTTTCACTAGCTGCAACTTCCAAGTTGTTTTTAAAGGCAGCCTCAGACAGGGTGCATTACAGTAGTATAGTTGGGAATGGGATTCTGTGACTCAGTTAATGCCGGTCCAAGAAAGGCTGTAGCTGGCAGACTAGCTGGTGCCAAGTACTCTGAGCCGCATAATCCATTGTTCTGAAATCCCCATGAGGTCAGAAAATATCACAGAAATCACTCAGTACAAAGTTGGTTTGTTTTAATCCATATGGATAAGAATTAATGTAAATAAAAGGAAATGTGAACAAAATACAATTCTATTTTTATGCCACTAGGGGGCAGGTTGTCTGTGAGAAAAATAACTATCCAAATTGATTAATTAATATTTCTGTGGGAATATTGTGCTTTGTCCATGAGTCTGCTGGCACAGCTACCAATGGCTATGCTTCAGAATAATAAACAGCAAGAAAAGCTGCATTAAATGTCATCTATATGTAGGTTAAATTGTTATCTTTGAAGACACTTGGGATGTTTTGTCTTCTAACCAAGTGTCAGACATTTCAGAGTCTTTTTATTCCAAAGGTTTGCTTTGAATTCACCGTGATAATACTTTGTGTTTTGTTGCAAAGTTCAGTAAAGCATACCTGGATGTCACAGACTTAATTTTAAAGAAAATTTTGAATTCTGTACTCAGGAAACTAAAGGTTATAATCATATTGCATTTTTCAATTAAAATCTGCTTGTATCTAATCTTTAACCAATATTCTTTACCATTATTTTTATTTTATAAAAAATAATTATTTTGAGATACTATAATGGGAAGTTGGTAATACAGTGATGCTGCAGGTGCAGTGAGCAACATTTAACAAAGGAGGTAAAATAGTAATAATAATAATAATTATTAATTAAAAAACAGTACTACTAATAACAAAATATTCTAGTCTAGCCAAACTGCTTTTAGTAGCTGTACTAATATTAACTCTTTCTCAAGAGAAAAAGGCCAAAGTGCATGCTGAAGTTTTTTATTGCACTATACAGTGAAAAGACTACTTGTCTATGAATCAGTCTTTCATTGATCTCCCTTCTTTGACTCTTATTATGTTGTAATGGGTGGTTCAATGATCCTAACAATTGAAGGCAGATTAATATTTTTATACTTGAAACTAATTACTGTGTGATTATGTTAGAAGTGCAACAACACTTAGCATTGAAGAACCCGGAAAGCTTCACAGTGGAACATCAGTAACAGAGGTAGTTAGTTAGTTAGTGTAATCCAAAGTGTCCTCGCTCTTATCTCTTGATTCCCCTGTGATGTAAACTGATATTCTTAGGGATGCCTCCCTGCTCCTTCTCCTCTCTCTTCCCAGTTCTCCCTGGGAATGCAGCTAGACCAGATAGTCCCCAGTAACTTTCCTGTCTTAGTATGGAGTTCCTACAATAAAGCTTTAGTTTACTTTCCTTTAAGCCAGGGGTTCTCAACCTGTGGGTCCCCAGATGTTTGTGGACTTCAGCTCCCAGAAGCCCTGCGCATTGACCATAGTGGCTGGGGCTTCTGGGAGCTGAAGTCCACAAACATCTGGGGACCCACAGGTTGAGAACCACTGCTTTAAGCCATGTGTCTTGCTCCTTAATCAGCACCACTGCTCTGCTCCAAATAGGCACTCTCTAACACATTAAATAAATAAGCTGTGATTGAATAACTGCAACTATACTCTTAAGGTACCCAATATAGAGACCAGTAGGCCAGTAGGAATCACATCCTACTAGTTATCTGGTTTTGTTTATCATTAATATTTGGATGCATGGTTGGGTGCCACATAGAGATGATACAAAGTGTATTTGCACAGGTCTATCATGCCCTCTTTTACAAGCATTGTAACAGGTGTCCCAATTAGTGAGTGGTGAATCAAACTGGAATCAAACTAGGCTTGAGACTTCTTTTCCTAGATTTTTCAAGGAGTTAGGTTACTGCCCAGAACTGCTCACTTCGCATTTTCTCAGCTTTTAGCAGATCAAGATTCGGACAAAGACAAAGGATCCTAGCAACTAGCAGGTGCATGGTGCTCTTCCAGAAAGTAACCAGTGACCCACCAGTGGTCTGCAATTTGCCTTTTTTGATTGTTCAACATCTGTATCCTATCTTTTCACTAAAATACAATGAAATCATTTTTAATGGCAATTTTGATGGAAATGGGTCTTGATAGCTCTGTGTGTTAAATAACGAGGAACTCTGAGGCTGCAGTCATATGCGCGCTTGTGTGGGAATTTATCTCTTTGGAGTTAGTGCATGCACTTATACAGAGTCATTCTTTGACAAAATGTAAATGGGTTATTTTATGCCACCATATTGTTTTTCCCCATGGAAATATAGTTACTGTGAGCAACTGGACAACAGCTGTCAGGCCCAACATGGACGGACAATTTATGAGGTCCGAGAGGTCCGAAGGGGCCTGACCCAAATGGCAATCCTCATTATTGTCAAGAAAAAATGAGTATAAACTGTAGATTATGTCTGAGGATATTTGTAGAAACATGATTACTTTATGTATCTGTTTTTAAAGTCTTTTTAGATCAGTAGTTCTCAACCTTTTCTTTACCATGCATCCCCTTTAAATATATTTTGTTGCCACAGACCACCAAGACTTAAATCAAGATTTAAAACCATAAAGTACATCAAATACTTACCTACAGGTGCTCATCAAGGACCTTCAAATTTGGAAAGAAACTTGAAACAAGTAAATGCATGCACTCTTATAACATTTTTATTGGATTGATTCCATACAAATTTTCATTCTTTTCTTCTTTCTTTCTTTCACTCCATCTCTCGCTCTGTTTTAACTTTAAAAGCTCATAACATTTCTTCAAGCAGACTCCAGGTTAAGAACCACTGTTTTAGATCACTTGTAGCCAGTCATATATTCTCCAACTGTCCTAATTTGGCAGGGATAGTCCCAACAAACCTCTGTTGTTCCACTTTTTAAAGCTGCTTTTAAAATGTCGCAGTTTCTCTCACTTCCTTTTGTCCTGAGCTTAGTTCACTGACTGCAAACTGAGTTCAAACCTTAAGAATAGTTTAATTGAATCAGCGGAAGAGAATGAAGGGGGTTGTAATCTTTCCTCTGGCAGTAAGCTCAGACAAATGTAAACTGTAGCACAAACTTCTAGCATGTATGTTTTTTCCTGAGTGCTAACTTTTGCCATCTCAATCACACTCAGATGTTGCTTGGTGTCCTGGCTTTCATCTGTGAAATGTTGTAGGGCATGCAGTCAAGAGCAGTGTTAGAATAATCTTAAGTGACTCTTGGGCATTAAGGCCTTTCTCAGGAATAGACACAGTATGCACGTACAGTTAAAACGTGGGGTGCAAGGCTGGGAGATAGATTTGCTTTCTTCTAGTTGACATTGTTTGCTATATCAAGAACTACAAGACCCAGAGTTGCTTGTGCATAGGCAGAAAGTGGGAAGGGGGTACTTGATAGGAAAGGCAAAATAAGCGACATAAGAGATTGGCAGCAAGTGCTGCTGCTTTCTCTGTTAGCACGTGCAGTTTCCTAAGTATGCATTGAATTTATTTGGAGTCACAATTTCTGTACATTAAAACAGAGATCGAAAGCAACCAATAACCGTTGCCTTGCATCCTGTTCAGTCCTAAAATATATGATGCCAGAGCCAAGCAAACTGGGAAAAAAGTCTCAATGTCTATGTGATGTTTTGGGCTTTTCAAGGGGAAATGTTTCATTTATTAGAAATTAAGGCAATATTGTTAGGTGTGTACTGTATATTAGTTGCTATAAGATAAGGATCTGAAAGGTAAGATTATAGCAAAGCCTTGATTATATAGATCATGAAAAACTATTGATCACTTTTTAAAAAATGGATATACCACAATATTTGATTGTCCTGATGCATAGCCTGTACTCAGGGCTAGAGGCTACGATCAAGAGAGAATGTGGAGAAACATAATGGTTTCCAGTTGGTAAAGGGTCAGACAAGGCTGCATTTTATTATCTGTTGGATTGGCACACTGAACATATATGAAAAGTAGGATTAGATTCAGAGGAAGGAAGCATGGACATTGGAGGAAGGAACACCAACAATTTAAGATAGCAGATGAGACCATACTACTAGCAGAAAATAGCAAAGACTTGGAATGATTACTGAAGAAAGTCAAAGAAGTGGTATAAAGAAGTATGGAAAATTGCCATTAATGATAAGTTAACATGTGGAATTAAGGTAAAAAAAGAAATAATAAAAGTGAGTGCTTTTGAAACAAATATGGAAAATATTTGTGGAAAAGGTGTTAGTAAAAGAGGAAGGTGTCACACCTCCACAAGAAGAGTTACAATTTTGGAAGGTGGAGTAATTTGAGGTATAATTGACTCTGGGGGTAGGGTACACTTAGCAATAGTAATAGGTTAAATTTAGTTTGAAAACAATAGAAATAAGAATGAAATTACTAATAGTATATCTTTAAAATGTTAAGTATGGGAATAAATAACAACAATGGGTATAATGAGAATGAGATCTAGATATATATAAACAAAATATATAATCAGTATGATTTATAATATTTGAATAAGTAATATTATGTAAATAGATGTAGAGAGAAATAGAAATGTAAGCATCTTTTTTGTTGCAACCTTTTTTCCTTCACTTTTATATTTAACACCTTATGTATTTTTTGTGTGTTTTTTCTTTTCTTATAATTAAATTAAAAAAAAAAGAAAATCATAGAGGAAGGCACAAAGGCAGGTTTACATCTGAATATTAAGAAAGCAAAAATTATAAGATCTGGAAGTGTAAAGATTTGTGTGGCAAGGGGCGACAGCCTCCAGGTAAAGAAAATACAACAACCTTCAATTGGAGAAAGAAAGGCCACAACTTTATTGGCTACAGGCATGAACAAGGTTGGCGTAAGCATGGGCATGGGTCTGGGCATCGATCAGCCCGCCTGTTGACCAATGAACCCAACTGTCCAGCCTGAAACCAGATGGCATGTAACCGACCACGATCCTACTGCCACCAGGGGGTGCCCACTGCATGCCCACCCGAGCTGGGCAGCTCACCACACCCCGTGACCCCAACGGGGACCCGACTGTCCTCTAGCATGTGGCAAAGGTGCCCGCTATTCCGAATCCAATGACCATGCGACCACCCATAAAAGTTGTGAGAAACAAGATGCCTACAACAAAACCACAAAATGCAGGGTGGGGGTGGGTGCCGCCAGACGCCGACTGCCGAAAGCATGGAGACCTGCCAGATAAATACTCCGTGAGTGAACCTGAGTGGAGCCAAGATAGCTTCGCACAGGCTCGCTCTCCCGGCCAATGAGTTCAGAGCAAGGCACCTTGAACTCATTGGCCATTGGAGAACAAAAGGAGCGAACGCTCGCACATATGCAAGTGCGCACAATGCAAACATGGCTGCCGCCATCTCCGGGCGTCTGGAGAGGAACGCTGAGGTGGAGGACACCGTGCCCCAGCCCTCAAAGGCACCAGACGGTGAATCATTCGCTGCTAATATCACTGAATACAATAATTGAATAAGGATTTTAGATCTCATCATATTCCAATTTCTATGTATGGTTGTGAAAACTGAACAGTGAAACAGGCTAGTAGGATGCAAATCAAATCTTTTGAAATGTGGTGCTGGAGAGGAATTCTACAGGTACTGTGGATGTTCAAAAAAGATAGAGAAGTGGGTCCTAGAGCAAATCAAGCCTGTACTCTCCCTAGAAGCCAAGATGATTAAATCAAGACTGTTGTAATTTGGACATATTGTGACAAGACTCACTAGAAAAGACAATAATGCTTGTTAAGGTTAGGAAAGAGGAAGACCACATTACTGATGGATAGACTCAGTCATGCCATGGCCCTGAGCCTGCAAGACTTGAGCAGGGCTGATGATGAGAGGGTGACTTGGAAGTCTTAGGGTTGCAATTGGTTGAAGTCAGCTTGACAGTGGTTAGTTAGCAAGAGCCTGATTCTGTAAAGAGTGAGGAGGAGAATGAAATGTGGGAGTGAGTTGTGAAGTGTCTGAAGTGATTTTTAAAAGGTTGGTGTATGGCAGCTGGTCAGGAATGAGAAAGTAGTCTGTAAGGATTAGAGATTAGTTGATGGCATTGAGAAGTCTGAATGGTTAGAAGAATTAGTCAGGGTCACAGATAGTTAGAATCAAGGTCAGAGTTAGGTAGGAGATGAGTGTGAGAAAGCATGAGAGGTGTGATTTATACGTATTAAATAATTGTGATATTATGTTCAATTTCTGTTGAATAAAACATTATTTTTGTATTGCTGTATATTTTTTTTGTCTCTGGGAACAATATAGATTGGGAAGTTGAGTTCAAACATGGTGTCTATAGTGCAGCAAACAGTAAAGAGTGGTGGTCTCCAGCAGAGCTAGAAGATAAATCTCACACAGGAACCATAGGGTATCTAATAGGTCTACGCAATTGGTGGCCACAGTAATTGAGACAGGAGGAGGTTCTCACATTGGTGCCAGAACTAGGGACAAGCGGAAGCCCTTGCATTTTGTAGCAATGGTTGGGAAAAGTGATAGTCCATGTTGAAGGATAGGCAGAATCCCCACAGTCTACTTCCCAAGCATCCCGCAGAAATTTCTAGGAATTTTTCTTGTGAAGAATTATGCTTAAAAAAAAAATCAAATCTAGTTTACTTCTGGAAAAGGATATGATGCCCACCTACCCTGTTATTAAATAAGAAGGACAAGAAGCAGCTGGAATTCAATTTTCAGTGAAATGCCCATAGCCCTGTGGATTTTTGCATAGAGCCAATGTCTGGCAGAAGATGAAAGAACGTTCGATAAGTTAGCACTCATCAAAAACTGCATGCATTCTGGAATTGGGAAAGTGCAAGCTTGCAAGACAAATTGACTTTGGGGGCTAGTTCATGATTTTGCATTGAGAAGAACTAGTAAAATAACACTTTAAAGTTATTCTGTATAATGTTTGCAACTACCTAGCTCCACTGGATTTTTTAAAAAAACCTAGACATTGACAGGACAGGTTGTATATCAATGACTTTAAAGATACAATATGCTAGATAAAATATAGCAAACATGAACTCTCAGGCAGTAGCAATAAGCAAAAGTAGCAAAGGCAGGTGATTTTCAGGAATGTGGACAATAAACAAACTTCCTTGGAGATATATGAATGAGGGAATGTCATGTGAATGCAGGAAAGATAACAGGTTTGAACTGAGCCGCTAAAATTCATGCTTGAGCCATTGCAGGTGGCTCAGCTGCCCCTTAAATGAAACAAAAAAAGCTTTCATCCTCTTTCTACATCTTTGTATTTTTGATGGCCTCCAGGTGGCACCAGTGTTTAAATGATAAAAACTATCTCTGACCATAATTATCTTTGCTTTGTGGTCCCTATGGCCGTTTCTGCACTATACTCTTATAGCGCAGTTATTCCACTTTCAACATCTTATGGAATCCTGGGGTTTGCAGTTTAAGGAGGGGCTGGCCAGCCGACCCCTCCTTAAACTGCAAACCCCAGGATTCTATAGGATGTTGAAAGTGGAATAATTGCGCTATAAGAGTGTAGTGAGGAAATGACCTACGTTGTAATTAAATGTGGCTAAAGCCTAACTTTTGGAGAGTCAGTGTAGTGTAGTGGTTTGCATGTTGGAATATGATTTTGGAGACCAGAGTTTGAATCCCCCCTTTGCTATGGAAACCCAGTGGGTGACTTTGGGCAAATCACACCCTTTCAACCTCAGAGGAAGGCAAAAGCAACACCATCTTGAACATTCTGCCAAGAAAAACCCCATGATAAGTTTACCCTGGGGGGAAATTGCTAGTTTGGAAATGGCTTGAAGACACACAACAAGAAAGACTACCAGTTTTGTGGAGATACATGTGACTATTGTCACATTGCTCATTATGTTAAAACCTGCTTTGCCAGAATGTTGTAAAAAAAGTAGTGGACAAAGTATTCCACCTGCTGCTTCCCTCCTCTAAATTGTTCCATTCTGTCCTTGGGGCAAGTTTGCATTTTGTTTATTTTTTTGCTAAAATAGAAGGGCTCCACAAACTGAAAGAGTATCTGTATTACTTGTTAATAGGGCAAAGGAGAGCAAAGAAGATAGCTACTTAGTCAGGAGATCCATGACTAAGGGCCTTTCCACACTACACTGTTATAGTGCTAATATTCCACTTTCAACATCAGGTGGAATTCTGGGATTTGTAGTTTACTGAGGCCAAAGAGCTCTCTGGCTGAGAATTCTAAATGCCCCTCCCTAAACTGCAAACCGTAGGATTCCATACGATGTTGAAAGTGGAATAATAGCACTATAACAGTGTAGGGTGGAAAGGCCCTAACTTTCCTAATCATTTGAACTCCTCATGGTTTTTCTCACAGACCACTTAACTTTCTAAAAAAATACTTCTTGGCTTCACTTTGATGTGCTGGGTATTTGGCCTTTATAGTGTGCTATGAACATTTAATTTATGAAGAGAAATTACCTTAGGTTTCTTATTAATCATTCTATTTATGCCACCAAATTATGTTGAGTTTTTAAAGATCTTGTAAATTAGCCTTTCTTTTTGTTTCAGTATGCCAGCAGGTGATCCTAATCTGCAAACTGCTTCATGTTCAAGTTACTTGATAAAGTTTTCTTTTCTTTTCTTTTTTGGACTGTATGGACCATCTTAGTGTCTTGGTTTGGCACCATGTAGGGCAGAAGTCCACATTGTTCTTTCTCCAAACAGCCACATCCAATGTTGGTCAGGAGCCATACGTATTCATATGTGTACTCTCTCTCTGCCACCCTCCTTCACCCTCCCCTGTATACACGCTCTCTCCTGTCATATTCACATTCACCCCGAGAAGGGTATATTTAAACTGCCTTTCCTTGTTGTGTATCCAGATGTAAAAGAATAATTATCTCTCTGTTGACCAGTAGAGTCAGGTGTGGACCTAAAGTGCACAGATTTGAAAAACAACTGGAATTTGCATTGTAAGAGATATAGTTTTTGCTTGAGTGTTATCATCTGAGCCATACATCATCTTGATAACAGAGCTTTTAAAATTTCTGTTTTCTTCGTAGCTATTTCTCTCCCTTTCATTTTCATGTTAATGGCAAGGAGCTCCTATCTTCCATCTATTGTAAGACAGATGTGTGGCTTTATATCTGCATGATGATCAAGAATAGAATATGGAGTTAACATAAAAGTGCTCAACTGTTATTGTTCATATTATGTCACCAGCTTACCGCATCTCCATTGGTTTTTCATCCCAAAGATTTCACAGTTATTTAACTGATACAAATATCGAAATGATATTGTATTCATATTTTGAAAGGCATAGCACCCTTTCTACTGGAGCCTTCCCTGTTCTAAGCAGACTGATTCTGTTCTTTTAAATATCAAAATAATAGCCTTTTTTCTCACTGAATGTGGCTAATGAAATTAGTGTGACAGCTCTTCTGCTTTCTCCTTTTTAATTCACTTGGGTGAGGAATGGTTCTTCACTTATATTTTCTTGTAGGTTCCTTAGCACCACTGAAATCACTCAGCTCTTTGGATTTTTTTTTAACCAAATATTTTTTATTAACTCAGTGTTGTTAGTAACAGTTAGGTATTCTTTCTGTCTGAGTTTAAACTGAGACATATATATATTAACTGCCAAACCTTAAGTAGATTTGAAAATGATCACCAAAATAATGGTTCTAGACATTCAGGCTACAGTTATACACACTTACTAGGAATTGTTCTATTGAACTCACTGGCGTTTTCCTCAGAGTAGAAACACATACAAGTGTTTGTGCTGTTAGATGCCTTCTCACTCATTGTCAAAGTATATACATTTTCGCTCATGATAGTACCTTCTTCATTGAATGCCTTTGCTAAAATATATTTTGCCATCTTAGTTACAAAGATAGAGGCTAAGGGACGAAAGCTAGATATGGAACATGTTCTTTGAATTTGTCCTTCTTCGTTCCATTTTGTAGATGTGGGCAGAAGTGGTTGGATTCCACTGGGCTCTGTTCAAGAATGACAGCACCATGACAGTGTTATTTTGTATTCCATTGCAGTTACTATCACTTTAGAAACTCCTTTTTTATGGTCAGTGTTCTCTGTATGTTACAGTTGATAACACCATGATGGTTGATAGAATTACAACTCCCAGTTTGACCACGTAGTATTTTCCCCTTCCTTTGCTGCTTTCTTATCCTGGGATGGCAGGATGTATGGGAGGAGGGATAGCTGTTGTGTCATTATCACTGTGCTGCAGATAATACACACACCAGCACATCTATTTGCAGTAAGTGTGTCTTGTGCTTCAGCTGCCCTTTGCTTAGGTAACATTTCTTGTGCCACTTCTGCACTTGTAAGCGGTGTTTTTCTCCTGTTTTTCTATACATGTGGGATAAAATTTGAGAGATCACACACAATCTGGCATAGAATTCTGGAGATGTCACCTGTCTTTAATAAATGCAATGTAGAAAAGGGAAGCAGTTTCAAAAATGTTTACTCAGTGTTTGTTGGTAAGTAGAGTTCTTGAAGAGATCTCCTTATGCATCCTACATAGGCGTCTCTTGTGCCCTACATTCCTGTACACACATGCTTTGTTTATATTCTACCTTTCTTTCACTTTCAAAACAATTTACATAGGATTGCTAGGTAGTCGTCCAGCCAGGCTAGACCCAGACCCAGACTTGCTTGGCTTTAGTATAGCTGCCATATTAAGAGCCTTATGGCTATGCCCTAAGATGGGTGGATAAAGTGTACCCCTCCAGATATTATTGACCTACAATTCCCATCAAAGTAAGTGGTAAGGGAGAATTTCAGTCCAGTATCTGGAGGGCTTTGCTTTGTTCACCCAGGCCCTAGGGCAAGGCCAAAGCTATTTCTCATCTTTCTTTTTTTTTTCTTTTTTTGCACAGCGCTGTACCACACAAAGCAATTAGAAGTTGGCAATATTCTATTCCTCTTGAGAACTGTTCCCTACCTGTACCATACAATTACATCTTCAGGTACATTTTCATGGTTTTGATCAATAATTTGTAAGCTTCAAGTTCAGGCTATACATCTATTTCTACTTTAAAATGCATGTTTGTTTCCTCTGAAAAGAAAGAACTGCTACTTCTTCTCTGAATAAATTTAAAGTAATTCAAATTATAAATGGTTTATAAATGATTAAAAAAAAAGCATTGAAGAGAACATATTTCAGGGCAGAAGTAGTGTTACCGTAACTGTAGCCTTCGCTCTGCATTTGCCCAACCACACTCATGTAAAGCTCCGCCACTTCCTCTACTTGAAGGGAAAACACTGCATGCACTAGAAAGTACCAGCTCTCAGATATGCTAAATTCCTGACAGTTGACACTTATGTTTGAGTGACCTTGGGAAAATGGAAGACATTGTACCATTTGTATTAAATTCCTTTTTTACTTTCTTCCTGTATAGAGAATATGCAAGAAATTCTTGGCAACATTTTATTGTTGAATTATGATTAGAAACTCATTTGTTTTGTATCTAAAAGAAATAAACATTTAACTAACACATTTTTTATACTCTCCTTAGTACAAAATTTATAATGTGTACAGATCTGGTATGCTGTGTGGGGAGTCACTTGCAAAAAATTGTAAATTCTGTGTACATGCCTTCAAATCACCTATTGACTTATGGAGATCTCATGAATTTCATAGGGTTCTCTTAGGCAAGGAATACTCAGAATACTCAGAGGTGATTTGCCAATTCCTTCCTCTATAGCACCTGTTATTCATTGGTGGTCCTCCACCCAAGTCCTGACCAGAGCTGGCCCTTCATAGCTTCCAAGATCAATCAGGATCTTGTGTGCCTTTTGTGTATTGTAATACTAACCTTGTAAGATTGTGTATAGAAAACAATGCTCTCATTATTTTTTGTCAGTTTTTTAAAGCCCATTCTTCAGCCTACACGTGGCTTATAAGGGCAATAATAAGAGCAATAATAGGTAATTAAACCAGAAGGCTATTTAAACAGGCATCAGTAATGACAGTTCACAGCTGCTTCCTCTCCTACTCACAAGCAGTTAGTTCGCTGTGAAAGGATTTGAGTCCATGACCCAGCTTGGTAAAACAGGAGCAAGTAGAGAAAGTGATGATAGCAGTTCACATCTGCTGGCTACTGGTTTTGATAAACAGTAATTTTTAGCTAATAAAACCTGACTTGATATAACAGAATTCAAAGTCAAAATGGTTTGGAATTATGGCCCCTATAATTAATGCTTGCTTATAGTATCCTTCAGACAGTTGGCTTCAGCAATCACTGCTTTATTGGTCTTGTGTCTTAACAACACAAATCGTGAATAGAATTCTTAGAGTGAGTGTATCAACAAAGCCATCAGTAACGAAATAATTAATGTGAAAGCAGAGGGTTATGCTGTTCCTTCTTAACTCTGTCTACCTGATTACAACTTCAATAATCCTCCACAGAGCTGAGTATGTCAAAATTCTTGTTCACTCTTGTGCACTATTTGTTTGTCATGATCAATAATATGAGATTAGAATATTTATTGACCAGGACACCAAATTCTCTCCTTTCTCAAAGCATACATGGAGATTTTCTTTTTATTAGCATAAATAGGCAGCTCTTCTTGCTCTTCCTCCCAAATCATATTTTGATGGGGTAGAAATGATGTCATCATCTTTACAAATGCAGCTGTTGTGGAGTGAAAGGGCAAGATTCAATTCTGAAGAGAGTATCCTTCTCTAGAAGCTTAATCCCTTCCCTTCAGGTGCCCGTTTCGCCCTGAGACAGCTTGCCCCATAGGTTGAATTCTGTTTCTGAAGATACTAGCAACTGATTCATATCAATGTGACTGGCCAGTATAGTTTTAAATTTTTACTATTTCATTACAGTAATACATCTTTCTCAGAATTACATTCAGTGTTTACAACAATGTTCATTTACTAACATTAAATCTGATTACTGTAAATGTCTAACATTCATATACATTTGGAAGCTTATATTTGAATTCTGTGACTTCAGAAATCTGGAAAATCAGTGCTGGACTATGTGAATGCCTGCCTAAGGACTTACCCAGAAATGAAAGAAATATCTGGAATTATCAAGACTTTCTAGTTCTTTTTGTTTTCATTTTCCCTGTATATTCATGGTTTTGCATCCACACTCTTTCTTGAAATATCCCAGGTTTCCCTCATCCCTCATTTCCCACCTGTATTCTTCCTCCTCCCCCTCCCATTGATCACATGTCTACATTTTGACTCAGGCAGTGCTTCAGAAACTGACTTTCACCAATTTCCACTGAGCCCTTTTTAATTATAATGATTACTCAGAAGATTTTTTTCTTGAAGGCTCTCAGTTTTTCTAATTCTAGGTGGTTTACGCAAATCAAAATAAAAGATTTTACAGGACTTTATTACAAGGGGTGGATTATTATCCTTAGATTAAACAGCGCCTTTGGCCCTTTTTTTCCCCATGGGGGTGAGGCTTCGGCATCATTTAGTTTAACAATTTCTGTACTTCCTGTTTGATTATATCCTTCCTGAGATCAAGCAACAAAAACAGTATGAATATAGTGAACATGGTTGCAGCATAGACTTAAGTAATTAGGAATTAGGGAACTGTTTTATGTACGGATTTCCATCACTTGGAGCAGTGGGATTTGTGGGGCATATGTGGTAGCGTGTAGCATAATTCAATATGGTTAATACGTAGCATAACTCAATACAGAGCAGTTACAGATCTGTAACTGCAGTACAGGATGCAAACCTACATCTTTAGCATTCTGTATATCTTTCCTCATGTGAAGAATAACCAAACATGGGCCTGAATATGCTCATGAACATAATATGCACAAAATATGAGTGGGTTCTTTGTTTGTAAATATTGAAGTTTTTAGCCCGGGTGGGACATGAAAGTGGTAAGACCACATTTCTTCCTGGTGGTGTAGTGGTTAAATACCGGTACTGCAGCACAATGTTGTGAGTTCGATCCTGTAGGGCTCCAGGTTGATTCCGCCTTCCATCCTTCCATAGATCGGTAAAATGAGTACCCATCTTGTTGGGGGCAATTAGCTAACACATTGTAAACGGCTTAGGGAGTGCTTAGCACTGATAAGCGGTATAGAAATGTAACTGCTATTGCTATGCTATATTCTTCCTATAAAAAGCAAGGTTTCTGTTCATTGAGACCCCTTATTAAATCAAAACCAAAGTTAAGTTAGCCATGTGGTATATGATTTGAGGGTAATATCAGCTTGGTGTTGGTTGCATTTGTCCCACTTCTGGGTGGCTTGCACTGCCTGTGAGCATGTTGTTGTATGGAAGCTTTCATGTTAACAATCTGTCTTGGTTTGTCAGCAGTTTTAAGAACAAGAGAGAAGATATTTAAAGATCATCAGGAATCAGCTTAGTGGTCTTGTCTTGAAGGGATTAATTAGAAGGGATTCATTAGCTCATAATTTAGCCCAAAGAACCAAGTCTTTGAGGTGGCATTTAGTTTTTGGGAGCAGACCCTAACAAATGGCAGCTGTGATGAAGGACAGCATTGATGAGGTGAAGCAACATGAGCCATTTTTGCCTTTGTTTTAGGCTTTATTACTGCATCCTTTTTAATATCTTTATATAATCAACAAACTATCAATCTGTTGTACTTTCTTTTAATTTGACAGATCCTTGAACTTGATGGGCTTAGGACCTGAGTGGAACAGGGCCTTGGAATAGTTGCTGGCAGTGGATCTCCTGCCTGATTAGAGTGTTTGACTATTTGCCTTCACCTCATTTTTACATGTATATTTGTAGAATAAACTACATATACAAATACCAGATGTCTCCAGTGAAGTCTGCTTCAAAAGTAAAGCAGTCCACGGGAGTACTTCATCACTGAGGAAAATAGAGAACACATAGTGTTATGAAAAAAATTCTAATTTAAAACTCCATGTAGGGCAGTGATTCACTGCTCTGTGCTTTCAGCTATTATAAGTTATGAAAAAGTCAGTGTGACATATGAAGTTTCATCTTTATCAGAAGCAACAATTGCTGATTTGAGGGCAGAAAAGAAAAGGTGAAAAGAAAATGGAGAAGAAGTTAGCCAATGTCTTTCTTTGTGGACCGCTTTCTTCCTACTGTGTTAAAGGAGAACAAACAGCTCATTTGTTCTGGAGGTGCTGCACATCTGTTTCTGTGTCTAATAATTGTTAATTATAAAGGCCCATGTCTCAGTAATATTCCCAGTCCCAGAGCTATGATGTGCTTGTTGCCTTATTCTGCAGTGTTTATTTCTAACTTTTGGCACTGCCTCATTTCATTATCAAACACAAAAAGGTAGAGCTTTTTCTAGATCCTTGGCATGCACTACAAACTATCCAAGCTTAATACTAAAGCAGTAACTAATCAGGAAAATCCCATGAGGAAGCTTTGTAATAGCTCTTGCAAGGGTAACAAGGACAATTTCCATAGCCATGACATTTTAAGCCAAACAAAATGAAAGCAACTCTATTTTTATTCTTGTATGGCCAAAACACAAGCCAAAAAAGAGAGAGAGAAGGTAACCACATCTTTTGCAAACAGAATGGCTACATGATTAGCGTGCACAGCTTATGTTTCTTTATCATAGTAGGGCTAATAGTGAATTTCTATTAATTGCTGAATGTTGTTTTGTTTGGCAAATCCAGGAAGCAGTTTACATGGCTACACAGTGCTCTGGTTCACAGTGCTTCTGAAATAGTATTATTGTAAGGGGCTAATACTGATTAGGGATAGTTCCCTGAGGAAGGAGGGCCTTTTGATGATTGAGTCATTTCCTTTCTCTGTTCTGCTTCAGTGATACAGTGCTTCTCTCACGACGGATACACCCCGTGTGCCCAAAGAGTTGTCCAGCAGGGCTTTCAGAGCTTCATGTCATGACCTGAAGCAGAGATGGTTGAATTTATAGCTCATGGAGCAAGTGACAAAACAGATGCTACCTGAAATACATTACCAGACCTGGTGTTCACCTCTCACGTAACATGGATTCTTGCATCAACTGGAGCTAAGACTGCCAGTCTGTTTCACAAGTAATTAATCTGCAAAATACCCATGAAACTGCCATGCTACTCCAGTTCCTTCATAATAAAATATATGGGCCTAAATCTACCTAATTTTCTCAGAGTAGACCAAGAAATCAGAAAAGTCAGGAATAAATAGGCGAAGCTACTGGATATTTTGTGAAATAATAAAGACAAATATATGAGAAATCTACATAGATTCAACCAAAGATGTCAATGTAATTATTCCCCGGGATTTTATTTTCTCATAGGTTAACACTTGTTAGAAATACCTTAGGAATTACCTTACCTTACCTTAGGAATTAGACGCAGTTGAAATACACTGATTTGAGATCCTGTGTCTCTAATTCCCCAAACGGTGTTGTCCAGTATGTGTAACTTTTCTCCATATTTCCCAATCCAATCTGTATTCAGAGTTATTAACATACAGAGGTGGGTTTCCTGAGGGAATATAGTGTCCTCCTTTTTGCTGCTAGGCCTCGTCTCCATAGCAACCAGCCTGAGGCCCAAGAGCCCTCTGGCTGAGAATTCTAAAGGCCCCTCCCTAAATTGCCAACCCCAGGATTCCATAAAATCTTCACAGCCAGCCAATCATATGAAGTCTTCTCGCCTGACTCAGCCACTCATATGAGGTCTTTGCCTGCCTGACACAGAACAACTCACAAACTTTGACTTTTATATATTAGATGAATATAATGTGTCATATATGCTTAAAGAACACATAGGTAGATCTGCTTTCAGAGGCTCATCAAACAGATTCAAAAATCTAGCAATGATGTTTTGGTCTCAAAACATTATATTGTGGTGGGGAGGGCAAAAGAAATTAATCTGCTGAAATTCATATTTCAATTCTGCAGCAAGGCTGTTAGTGCATTCTACCTCTCGTGCATCCCATTTTCTGCTTTAACAATCTACAGGGCTTTCCCATGTAATAAACCAGCTATACTGAAGCATTTTACCCAAACCTTGGCATACTGCTTTTAGGCATTTAAAATTTAGAGAAACAAACTGCTGGAATAAAAATGAAGCTGCTAAGATCAGATCTTGGGAACATTATATTTTTGGACTGCAACTCCTAGAATCCATCAGACAGAATGACACTGGCCAGGCCAGGCTGGCTAAGGGATCTGGGAAAGAGCCCCAAAAGTAATTTTTCCATGCTCTGGTTAGAATTATACAGACATTTGAAACTCTAGCTGAAGGAAATAGGCAAAGGTTGGGTTTGTCTATGGACATCTCTCTTAGCCCATAGAAAAGAGTCCATAAAATCCAGAGGTTTAAGTTCTAACATATACTCCTAAGGATTGCAAGGCAGGATAATAACATTGGAAACTGCTTTATACTGAGTCAGACTATTGGCTCATCTAGCACAGTATGTTAACTCTCTCTATCAACTCTGGCTCTCTTCACAATTTCAGATGGGATTTGTAGTGTTAAATGGAGATGTCTGGTTTCCCCAGGTGGTATCGCATCCCTGTTTAGACCAGTCTTGACCCTGCTTAGCTTTTGAAATCAGAGAGTGTTCACCATTGGATATATGATGGTTTAGATCCAGTGTGGTACTCAAAGGAAGGAAAAGCCTTCATCAGCATGGAGACACAAGAGTACTTAGCTCCCTCTGGCTCTACAGGAGAGTTTCAACATGTTTTTTCACGCCACATATAGCAAAATTGAACACAGAACTCTACAGGGGAAGTCTGGATAAAGCCTACATTGATCTTCGTATGTGTAGTTAACAGCACAGACCCCTCTGCAAGCCAAATATGGCTTCTGAATGTACTCACATTGCTGCAGGATATACACCAGGCTGCTTTATGTGAGCTGCGTAAAAAGTTACAGTGAATTCCAGCAACGCCACAGAACACAAGGACCTATTTTATCAAGATACTGCAGATATGATGCCCATTATCCATTGCTTTGTGGTGGTTTCACTTTTTTTTTTAAATAGGCCCTTTTACAATGACAGTTAAGGCCAGAAAGGAAAGGCTATCACGTCTAAACTAAGCCTAGATGTTTCAGAGTGCTTTTCCTCTGGAGGTACAGTAATTGCTTTACGATTAGACAGGAAGCTGTATCAGCATTATTGCTCCAAAGGAGCCAGTGTTATCAAAAGACAACACATCAGGGCCTGTCCTCACAGGAAGGGCATCGTGAGTAATCAACAGAGCTTTAATCCAATTGGCTGTGGGTCCCTTTGTGTGGATGGTATAATATTCAGGGGAAATAGCTGTCTATGGATGTAAAAGTTCAGAATGTTTTTACTCAGATTCTATGCACATTGTGATTTGCATCCAAATATAGGTAAATGCCCTTTAGTCTCAGAGTAGATACTTTTCCAAGTTGTAAACTTTCTCCATATGAACATTTGTGAATTCAGTTACAAGGAAGGGATTTTATTAATATATGGCATAGGTGTTTTGCAAAGTGCAATGTATCAGACGTTAAAGAATAATAAATTTGGATGTTAATGGGCCAGTTGTTACATATTTTTTCAAATGATGTGTCCTAGTGGCTTCAAACAAATTATGAATCATGTGAGATCCATAAAGTAGATTAGAGCTGTGTGGAACACATCATAGTTATAGGATCACATTCCAGTCATGACAGTCTGAGAACACTGAGGGAGAAGTGGGTCTAGTTCTCAGCTGACCCAGCAGAATATAGTAGCCAGCCACGTTAAAAGTCACTTGCATGTTTCATAGGATCAGCCAGGTAGTGTATCCCCTGTTGATAGAGAAGATGGGGTCAAGTTCATCTTCCATATAGTGTATACATTATGTGTATGAGTGGAAGAGGGGAAACGGGAGAGATTGAGGCTGTGCTGTATATTTTAAAGTGTGCTAAAATAGAAATATATTGTTCTGCCTAAGAAGATATAAGACATTTCAGGAAATGTGATTTTATATAAAAAAAAAATCCTTGGTGCAAACTAACTTGGTTTGACAAACTGAAAACTCTTGAGAAGAATTACATCAGGGCCTTTTTAGTAGGGTGGTGGTAACTAGAATCATATACATGTTTGGAATAAATCCTTTCCCAAACTACTAGAGAAGGGAATAGTGACTTCAGTGTTTGAACTCATTTCTGCATTGTAAACCTGAAAAATGCATGCCCTTTATGAATCATTCTTGAGATTATCAAAAGGATATAAGCATAATATCAAGTAATCTTTACTAAGAAATCACACTGGAAAGCTGCAATCATTTTATCTCCCACTGATATTTGTAATTCTACATGGCATCGTTTAAAGCAATTTTTAAAAAAACCTGATTAATTAGTGCAATTAGTCAACTAATATTTTTATAGCAGATTGCACCTCCCTACCACCAAAAAATTAACAAGGTAAACAACAAGAAGCAAAAACTCAGACACCCAGGAAATCTCAAGGGGTATGTGCTCATTTCTTTTCCCACCAGTGTGGAAATAGCAATGAAAAAGGTTGTAATCATTATTTTACTTTGTTTTTGTATTCAAAGCAAACAAATATACTGGAATGTAGGATGAAGTTAGTTTGGCTTTCATTCTTACTATAAGAATACTGATAGACAACTAAAGAGTTGAAAACCAGTGAGAAAATCCTCCTTCTGTTTACCTGTTCAAACTGTCCTTGTGTCCAAATGTGGATTCTTCTGTAGGCAAGATAGTACCACCCATGCAGGTTTGGGCAGAATTCAAAGCATGGCAGAAATACAAAAAAAAATCCTTAAGGAAAAAAAAAACTCATGGGGAATTCCAAAAATAGCCTAATGAGGATTGGCCATGGTCGGTGGAGACAGAATGGAGGTTCACTCTGTTGAAAAAGAGTGAGGAGAAAACAATCAGGAGGTAGAAGAAGAATGAAATAAAATGTCCTGAAAAGGGATGTGGCGGTTTCTCCCAAATTTTAAAGAGTGATACTTCATACAACATTTTGTTTACAGGTCTTGCTTGTAATGGTTCCTATAGTAGTTTTGGTGAATGTCTTTACCTCTGCCGCCACCACCAAGGGAAAACAAACTATGAACATAAGAAGTGCACAGGCTAAACAAATGCAAGACCTTCCTGAAAATGTTATAGGTGATGTTGACTGTTGGCTTTTCTTGGTGGAAAGAAATTGAAAGGTTCCCTGTTCTGGCTGGGACTTCCTTGTTATTATTATATTCATTTATATCATGTTTTTTCCCCCAGTGTGGGACTTAAAAATGATTAAAGCCAGCACAGATTAAAAACACACAAAACATTTATTTGTGTGTGTGTGTGTGTGTGTGTGTGAATGCCTATGTGTGTGTTAAAAAACAATTTACAGAGTGAAAGTCATTAAAGGACAGAATACTAAAAATTGAGAAAAGAGCACCTGCTGGCAGAAGGGGGACAAGGAGACAAGGAAGGAGCCATCCTGTCTTCCCTAGGGAAGGAGTTGGAAAGTCTAGGAGCAGCCACTGAGATGGCCCTCTCCTTTGTTTCCAGCATTTGAGCCTGGGAAGATGGTGGGACAGAGAAAAGAGCTTTTCCTGAAGATCTCAGAGCTCAGTCAGGCCTATACTGGGAGATGCAGTCCTTCAAATAACCTGTATCCAAGTTGTATAGGTTAAACCATGTGCTTAAATACAACTTGACTTTGGGCTCCTGGTTCCCAGATTAGCTGAGCAACCGTATTAATGACAATGTATTCGGGACTGCAAAAGAGCCAGTATAGAGCATGGTTTGAATACTAGACTAGGAATCTGGGAGACCAGGGTTCATGTTCCCACTTGCATGTATGGCCCTTGCTATGGAGTGGCCCCTTCCTATCCCTACTGTACACACTCATGTTTGTGACTGAAAAGGGTGGCTTATTTTTGTCTCTGAAAGGACCATAGCAGATGAAACACCATAAGCAGATATAGTCAAACAAAAAAGTTGGCTGTAAAGGTTCTACTTTGATTCTACTTTAACAAAATGTTGATTGCCTGTGAGACCTGCAGGGCACCCAAATGAAGCACAACAGATAAAAACATTCTTTGAAAACAAATTAAGGGTCTTTTAAAAAGACAGGTTTAAAAACACCCCCCCCCTTAAAACAGTCAGAGACGTCAGCACTGGTTTTAAAGACCAAAGAACACATAAAACAATGCAGTCTTGACTGCTCGCCAGAAGCTCGGTAGGGAAGGAGCCAGCCTGACTTCCCCTGGGAGGGAGTTCTGTGACCAAGACGCTCCTATACAGAAAGCCTCACCTCTTCTACTCACCAGCCCAGCCTCTCAGGGCATGAAGACACAGGGCCTCCACTAAGGATCTCAGGGGATCAGTTCCGTGTGTGGAAAGGCTATTCAGTTCATGGCAGAGGATTTTATACTTCACAACACAGTATTGTGTACAAAAGAGACACTAAAAACAATTAGCATGGTGTAGCAGTTTGAGTGTTGATCTAGGGCCCCAGCAGACCAGGATTTAAATCCCCGTTCACCCATGGAAAGCCACTGGGTTATCTTGGTCAAGTCACACTCTCTCAGCCCAAAAAAGCAGTAGCAATTCCCCTCTGAACAAATCTTGCCAAGAAAACCCTGTGACAGGATTGTCTTAGGGTCGCCATATTTTGAAAACAACTTGAAGGCAAACAAGAACAAAAAGAAAACCATATTCTTTTGTTTGTGCAAAAGCCTACACATCCTCCTCTACAAGAATATTATGAGAATTGTCTGAAACTTGTCTGTTGTACTGCTGTGTGATGCCATGTGCAGCCTTACACAGAGCATTGCCGGAACAGTGCTAGCAACTATTTTCTGCCTTCTAATTTTTTGGATCCAGCCCAATATTCTTCCTAGAGATATGCTCAGAAGTTTAACACTTTTCTACCACAATACACAGTTGTTACTGAATACACCCAGAAGGCCTTTATAGATGTAACGCTAAACTATGACTTTGCATTATGTGAAAAGCTGTCAGGTTTCTTCGCTTTCCTTTTCTCCTCTGGAATGGCCACAAGAAGAAGCCTAGAAATGTTCACTTCCCTATTACATCTGACATTCCTGTTATGTCTGCATGACTTGTTCATTGCAACTGCAGAACAGGTTAATTTGCAAATTAACAATGGCTAATTCAAACAAGCTATGTTTACAATCCTGCCTTGTTTGCTATCTATACCTGAAACTAAGTGACACTCCCTGAGCCTGGCCTTAACAAGAAACTCTTGTTTAGTGTAAAAACTGACATGGATGCTTCTGATCTCCAAATGACTGCACAGGAGGAGATGTCTGTGAGCTTGAGACTTGTGTAGATTAATTCATGAAATGCTAAACCATTGTCACCAGAATGCAGGGATGGGCAAAGTGTGATGCTGGGGCCACATGCAGCACCTCAAAGATGGCACCTTCAGAACCCCAAGAATCCATCTTCTTGCCTCATAAGGAGATTAATTACTACTCCAGAAGCTTCCAGAGGCAACAGTTTTTCAATAGGTTGCCAGCCTTCCCTGTTTTGTTTCATATCAAAAAATACCAATTTTTTAGAACCAGATATGCACTTGCAGACATTTGGGGGATTGGGTTTTATTTTTTGGTTGTTCATGTAGCCCCCAGAAGATCCCAAGGTAGAAAAGTGTTTCCTAGACCTTCCACAGTTGCCCACCCTTGCTATAGTATCATATTCAAAATTATCCAGAGCTTTCTCAGAGAGATTTTCATCACCAAAGAAGTCAAAAAGCAAATATTGTGATAACGATGATTACAGAATTCATCATTATGCTTTACACTCAGAGGCCACATGCTTTATTTTATAAAGGAGAAAGGAGAGTTGGAATGCATCACACAAAGAAGAATATGAACATTGGAACCAAGTATGGATTACACCTGGCCTTTCTTTAGCCACACAAGTGCCTTTCTATCCTGAAATTTTCTGAGGTAATAAAATTCTGCACCAGTCTTTACACGCATGAGCATCAATGAATCTACCGTTACTTGATTACTCCATTCTTGCTTGAAATGGAGCCACTAGATAAATAATCACCATATGCTGCAGAACAGAATCCCTCTGTGATCTCTTTTTGCTGACAAGCAAAGACTTCTTTATTTAAATAGGGCTTTGGTAGGGCTTTAGTCTTTAACTTGGTGTGGCAGACGGGTCTATTAATGGGGTGTGCTGTGCTATGTTTTATGTGTATCTGAAACTGTCATAAGTTTTTAATAAGAATGTTTATGCAGTCTTTTTTAAAAAAAACTTTTGTACTATATATTGTTTAAACTGTATTTTGTTTCATTCTTGAAACTGTAAGCTGCCTGGGGTCCCATATTGGGAGAAAAACAAGATAGAAATTAAATAAACACATAAATAAAAATATTGATGAAAACGGTGGGATCCCACTTCACATTCTTTAGTTTTCAGAAAGCTTCAAACTTCCTTTTCTTTGTATCAGGTCCTTAAATGGCTGTCCCAACTTTGTTATGATGAATACTCTGCATTCTAATTGTTTGGTGAAAAAGATTGCTCAGTGACTACATAAACAATTTTAATTGGCTCCAGAGCCCAAAATGTGCTTTTTTTGTTTGGCTGCCAAGGCTGCTTTCTCACTCGCTAATTATGCTGAGTTCTAGCTTTTAGCAAAAACAGGAAATAAAGCATCCATTACTCAAATGACAACTTCACACCCAGCCTGCATTTCAACATCCATTGTGTAATTTCCTACTCCCAGGCCCAGTTAAGAACTAAACACATTTTAAAAACAGGCTACCACTCTTTGCAAGGGCCATGATACAGTTTATGCTACCCATTAGTAGACTGCAGTGCTTGCAATTTTAGAAACACTCCAACGAAGTTTGCTGTACGCCCAGCATGCATCCTTGATACAGAAGTCATTATCTCCCAGTACGGTTCCTGCTGCCTGCCTATTTTCAATAAATAAGCCCACCACAGGACTGTATCAACCTTCAGGAAAGACAACAGGTGAAACTGTCCTGTGGGATTGCGAGTCACTGTCCTTCAGGGATAACTTCTTTCTCCATTTTTGCTCAACAAAGGGTCACTGTCAAGCACCAGCCACCTTGCGTACAGCCCCTCATAGATTCAGCAGATTTACTCAGCTTAAGCTTGCAACAAAGAAATAAATTATTGACTGTTTTACACAGATATAATGGGACAATTGTTCTCAAGGGAAATGTCTGCTTTTGAAGTGAGAGCTTAGAGCAGGAAGGAAGCAAACAAGCAAGCAAACAGTCGTGACCTCCTGGAGGTGGAGGAAGGCTTGAGGACATTAGACAGAGCTTGTCTTTCTCTGGCATAGCACATTACAGATATGTGCAAGAAGGAGAAAATTGCACAGCAAAAAAGTAGATAACTGATGGAGCTGATACGAACTTTGTAATGGAGGGTAGGAGTTTAGTATGATAGTACTTGAATAGTAGTCTTGGTACAATTGTTTGAGGTTTCTTTTCTGGCTGTGATGTTGCTGTTTTTTTTTAAAGTGTGTTGGTTCATGAAGCACACATAGACAAATCCTAGCTCTCAGGAGCTGAGGATGAAGACAGATGCAATATTCTTAACAGAAGTTCACAGAAGAAGATGCTGCTTGAAGATTTTATTTATTTACAGTCATGATTATGTGGAATAATTTCTTATCATGCCACATTCCATGAAAAGGTTGGGTCAAAAATGTGGCAGTCTCTGCAATACACTGTGTTGTTTTTGCTGGCTCAGACTAGCATAGCTATCTCCTCTCCTGGGAATTTAACACAATATAGTCTCTAGCATACAAGTGACTCCCCATTAACCTTTGTAGCAGGTAAATCTATGGCATTTCAGCTGATGAAAGAGTTCTTGTCTTTCTAGATGAGCAGATTTTTTTAAAAATGTTCATTGTATGCCATCTGTTCTAGGAATATTACCTTTTCATTGTGAAAAACCCACAAGATTCCTTAAAATAGCCTACTTTGTCATATTGCAATTATATTGTGGATTGTAGGCATTCCACTAGCATCTATTGATCACTATGTGAAAGTTGGAATGGGGAACAATGTTTTTTTAGTGGCTTGTTATATATGGCTGCTCCCGCCTTCTTATACTCAGTTAATACAATGCCTGTGTTACAGCAACCATTACAAGCATGACCAGTACTTTATCATTTTCAGGATAAATCTGAAAATGTTAAACTTTTCTTGACTATAATCATTTTCTCTGTTTTACCATACCACAAGTGGCATGGGTATCATCTCAATTTTGAAACACCTCTTTCACCTCTTTTCCCCCTGCCCAATTTCTGGCATTAGTTAGATGACTTCTGATTGTCTTGCTGAAAGGGAATGCATCCATCACCACAACTGATGTCCCTATAGACATGATAGATTATAATCCCAGTTAGCTGTAACTAGCAGAGCAGTATGTGTAGCGTGTTATTACATACTGCACAGTAGCTCACTTTACAAAGCAAAAACACACACACAGCCCTTTGTTTTACTATGAGAATGGTGATGCATTATTGCACTGCAACAAATCTTAAAAAGAGTGTATGGGGAGGTAAGGAGCTGCAGTTATTGTATTCCATGGAATCCATTTTCCAGCACCTATTCAGGGAAGACAATCTCATAGCCCTAGAGCCAGCATGGTGTAGTCGTTTGAGCATTGGACTGTGATGCTCGAGCTCGAGGTTCAGTTGCCCACTCAGTTATGGAAACCCACTAGGTGGTCTTGGGCTCATCACACACTCTCAGCCTCAGAAAATCCAGTGGTAGGTGTGCCTTAGGGTTACCATAAATCAGAAATGACTTGAAGGCACACAACAACAGCAACTTGTAATCCATATGATGCCTGTGGAGAGGCCAACAATGTGGTGCACTGTGTTGGCAAGGCACAATGACATCACAGTGGGATAAAAAGTTGTGGAGAAAAGGGACCAGATGCAGCAAGACTGGACCACTCGAAACATTCTCAACTCTGGAAATCATTTTATCAAAGAATATAGGACTCATTGTGCAAAGGAATGAAACTTCACATAACACAAGTGTGCATAGCAAGGATGGCTTAATATGAATTTATATGATACAAATGAAAAAAAACTGTAGCAGGGACATTAGAAAGTATGCAAAAATATGTTACCACTGTTAGCATTGGCTAGCATGACAATGGCCAATGTCATGTTGTAATCTTTTTAAAAATTCTTTTTTAAACTGTTCTTCTTCTGCATAATATCAGTGGGCCAGAGAAAGACAATAATATGGTGAAATCATCCTTGGGTGCATTGGGGGACATTTGGAGCCGAAAATGTTTTTAAAAATTGGAGTGTGAGGTGTGGTCTTCCAAGGTTATCTGGAGGCCTATAGTGCCTCTCAAATGGTGCCTCCTAACTCACAATAGGTATCCCTGTCCCTTCTTACTATCTCTGACTGCAGATGGTAGAGGTTGAATATAAACTCCAGTTTTGAGTAGGGGCAAACTCAGTGGAGGACTATGAACAAGTTGGGTGGGAGAGAGGCCTCAAATGGGGTTCCTATAAGTTCAGAAGGGATCCATCCATCCCCTAAACACTTCAAAAATCTATTTTTATTTTTATCTGTTTTGCAGACAGAAGAAATACACAGCTTACTGAATGCACATGTGTTGTGGTAAGTCATCCAGTAGGTAAGAAACCTTTTATAATTCCCCTCAGTGCAAAGGTGAAACTAGCTGTTCCCCAAGACAAAATCTTGACAAGCTCCTGATTATTTTCACCTCATGGAAATATCTGAAGGCTCAGTGCTAACTCTTTCCTTCACTAAAGTATGCCTTGTCCAGCTTTTTAAAAATGTAAGGCCACCGTGCCACTCTGTACTATAAGATTTAATGTCTGCAGCACAGCTATCTGCCTCTTCATCTCTTCTCCTAACCCATCTAATGTGTCTGCAAGGGATGCCATGCTATAGGGATTTGTGGGAGTATACCACAATGGAGAAGATGTGCTTTTGACACTCTTTGCTTGATTGTGTGGAAAAAGTCTTTATCAAGGTGGAGCCAGTTCATGTTCTTTTCCATGAAGATTTGGATAAGCTGTGCTCTGAAGGAAAAAGATAGTTCCTTTTCTGGTTTAGTGTGCTGATGAACTGAGTTCAGCCCTTATAAACTCTTTTCCCGTAGCCATTTATTTTTCACCATGACATTTTGTAGTCCTTTCACCATTGTTAGTTAACCATATCATGATGGTCAGAAAATACTTCTTCGGAGGAAAGGCATCTATCATCTAAAATTTAAAAATGCAGAACACATAAAAAATGTTATAACTACTCAGACACAGAAAGATATAGCTCAAATGTCATCCTTGTTCAGCGTTACTAAAAATGTATTGGTAAAGAGGACAATAAAGTGAGGTCTGTGTTATCATTGTATTTGTTGTATGGTTTATACATTGATTTGATGTACAGTTTATACACTGACAAAGGACTTTCTCAAAGAGTTTTTCAAGCTGTATATTGCAGAAATGGCCCTTTCACAGGCATTGGATGTGAGGCCTGTGCCTGTTTACAGATAACCTCCCACATTTAAGCAATTGCTTCTTAGCAACAACTGGGCAGACAAAAAGACGCAAACACAGGGACAGACCCTGGTACAAACTTCCAGGACATTGTGTTACTGACCTTAAAATAGCCAATATGGAACAAAGAAACTTCAAAGAGAAATCAAAGGAAGGGACTTATATGTTACAATTTGTTAGGAGGTCCCAGTCTCCCACCAGAGATTTGAACTAGGATATCAGATTCTGACCACACTAAGGCCCAGCTCTTACACTGAGTGGGCAAAATGACACATTCCACCTGTAAAGTTATCCCCGGGCAGCTGTCAAACCCCTGGAGTGGCCACTGCTTTGCTGCTACTGCTGCTGCAGCTGCTGTTGTTGCTTATCAATGGGAAGGGAGAGAGGAGAGAGGCAATTCAAGTGATAAACAAGCAGCTGTTCTCAGCTGCGGGGGGGGGCATGAGGTTGTGCTCAAATTTGGGGTCCAACCTCCCTTTGTATCCTAGAGCAGCCAGATCTTGTCCTGAATTGCCTCCCTTCTCTCCCTTCCTCACCTGTAAGCAGTAGCAGCAGAAAGACCCTTCCCAGGACTTTATATCTGCTGTGGGAGGAGATCTGGGGGCAAAGCACAAAGGGCTAGGGAAGCTCCCTGTTTCCCACTCATAAAGATATTACATAAGCTGCACTTACAAACACTTATGTCATTGCCAGGATGCCATCCTATAGGTGTTGATTGGCTTACTGAGTGCTTCAAAAGCTTGCATGATGTATTTGTGCATTTTGGATGGCCAATGAAGGTATCACTGTTCTGTGGATTTTCGATTTAGTTGTATTTTGAGTGCTATAACATAACTGCCATTGTTGCTACTTTCTGCATTTAATTTCCCTCTGATCTCACTGTCTACTGTCTATCTGAACCATGTGCACCATTATGTATACTTGAAATTTTGGATAACACTAATGCATAGGCTATAAATGCTCATGTTACACATTTGGTAGTCTAAGATGCCACAGGCTACTCATGTGGAAATGCCTTAGTCACATATCCTCTTTAATCGATGTGCAATGCAGTGAAGGCATCCAATTACAGAGCAACATCCAGACAGGAGAATGTGTTGCTCAAACCCAACCAAAATGAGATCCTTTGTTGCTAGACTTCTCAAATTGTGAACGGCAAGCACTTATGTCTTGTCCTATCTCCCTTCCCTGCTAAAAGTGGACTGAAACAACCCAATCACTTCCCACAATTGCTCTCAGCTGACCATTGTATGTGGCCATCTTCATATTTACTTCTCTCATTTTATATGGCAGTGATACCAGTGGAAGGCTACAAACCAAGTCTGGCTAATGGTATGCTGCTGTCAGACCTGCTGACCAGAAGCCTCTGATAGAATCTACATGGCATAACAAAATATAGCATAATACGTAATCCTCAGTATATTCTTAAACTACTTGGATTGTATTTTTCTCCCTCTGTTGCTATATTGTAATTTGTTTTTAACAATCTTGACAGCTGACCTAGAAATATAATATGTTGAGGGGCAGTCTAAAAAAGTATAGTACTTAAAAATCAGTAAATAAACTAAAATAGCCAGCTAGCCCAAAGAGTGGTAACAAGAGGTCTGCTAATGAAGGTGAAAGGGGAAACAGAAGAAACCAGATAAGTAGCTACTTTAAAAGTTGGAATTAGGGAATTGTCCCAGCTGCAAGTTTTCTACTATTCTAGGCAAACAACTAGCCTATTAAACCAATTAATGGAGAAAGCTTGGAAGAGTTACTTTTTTGACTACAGATCCCAGAATCCCCCAGCTAAGACATCTGTTGGCCATCCATTTGGGAGCTTCTGGGAAAGTAACTTTCCAAGCTCTGTGAATGATTTATATGTAGCCTGCAAAGAAATAAACTCCTTTACCCATACAAATTCTTAGATAAGTGTCTTCTCAATCTCCCATTTTGCCTCATTGTACCTTGGCTGGTATCCATTTCCATAAAATATATTCCACCTCAGGTCCTTTCACATAATTTCTTAAAACTATAATTCTCACAGAAGACTTTCTGTGATCACAGTCAAACTAATCATGGCTTTCCTTCCTATATGGAGAGTCTCCCACCAGAAAGATGCAGAGTAAGATGCTGAAGTCCTTCCACCTTATTCTTGCTGAGAGCCAGGTTGGCACAGTGGTTTGAGCTCTAAATTATGCACAGTTCTAGAGACCAGGGTTTGAATCCCTGCTTGGCCATGGAAGCCCACTGGGTGACTTTGGACAAGTCACACTCTCTCAGACTCAGAGGAAGGCAAAGGCACAAATCTCCACTTAGATTCAAATCTCCACTCAGTCACAAAGACCCATCAGATGACCTTGGGCAAGTTGCATTCTCTCAACTTTAGAGGAAGGCAATGGCAACTCTCATCAGAATAAATCTTACCAAGGCTCAGAACTTGGGATATAACAGACAGATGGAACAAGGGGAAACAATATAGTCAAAGGGAGTGAAATTTATTTTGTGTTATGATTTTAAGGAGAATTTTTATAGTCTGACTCCAGAAAAATTGGCCAGAATGTTATCAAGGGATTTCTAGTGTATGTTGGAAATATGAACAAAAGTAGAGATATTTGATCATTTGTGGTGGGCTTGTGAGAAAGCTAAAGAATGTTGGAAACAAATACATAATCTGATTCAAAAAATTGTGAAGGCTAATATTCAATTGAAACCTGAATTGTTTTTATTGGGACTGATGGAGAAATGGAGAAGAGACACGGAAGATTATTATGGTATATGACCATGGCAGCAAGATTAATGCATGCACAGAAATAGAAAAACACCACTGTTCTAATGAATGAAGACTGGTTGCTGAAACTGACTGACCTAACTGAAATGCATAAATTATCAATATTGATTAGAGAAAAATCTTTGATGTCATTTTCGATGGTTGGAAGCCTTTGATTGTCTTTTGGCAGAAAAGTGAAAATAATATGTTAACTGTAGATTTTGATAATAGCTTTGGTTAAGATAAAAAAATGCATGAATAGCATATAGTTAGAGAAGTTACTTTATATAGTAACATGTATAACTACCATTAGGAAAGTTGTAAGTCAATGTAATTTTTTTTCTTTCTCTTTCTCTTTTTCTGTTTTCTGTTCTTTCTCTTTTTACTTTGCTATTCTTTGTCTTCTTTTTTTGCTTGTATCTAACAAAAATATATGAATAAATCTTGCCAAGAAAACACTACAAAAGAGTCACCATAAGTTGGAGTTCAACCTGAAGGCATATAATTACTACTATATAGAATAATTAACCACTTTTTTAATGAAAAGTTATGTAAATATAATTTTTAATGTTATATGTGAAAATATATTGAACACATATATTTTAAAACACACTAAAAGCTGCTTTTAAACTCCAAAGACAATATGGAATATTACAGCCTTTACTGCTTTGCAGCAGTCTTACAAATATAATTATTTCAGCCATACACACAAACACCGCCTCCCTCCCTCACTCCCTCCCTCAGGACAAAATATACTACAGACATATCAGTTTAACAGTCATACCTTGTCTTAGGAACTATGGGAACTCTAGCTCTGTGGGTCAGGTCAGGACAGGGATTTCTAATCGAGAATTCTTAGTACCACACTCACCATGCTATAATTTCTGGGATCTGGTGGAGGGAGGTGGAAAGCCACAACAATGAAGTGTAGAACCAGCATAAGTGTGTGGTGCAGATGTATTTTAACTTGCTTGTTTCTTTCTTCTGTTCCCACTGCTTGTTATTTTTTGTGGTGTGACCTCTCTTAGGTCAGACTGTGATACCTTTTGTAGGACTCAGATTGGAAGGCCACTCAGATAGCAGTTCTGCCCTTTCTAAAATGCCAGTTCAAATGTTGAACTGCTGACTACCTTGCAGAAATGGATTGCCCCGCTTAACATCATTTAAGCTTTGCCCAACTTCAATTGCCTTCTCAAAAACCATCTCTCTTGTAGTCGTGTAAAATACTGATTAGTTCACATCCCAAAATGGGGAGGACAGTCTTTCTCCCAATTTGGAAGATTTTCCCCTATCAAAGGCTTAGAGCTTTCTTGTCACATGGACTCTTCCAGGGTGGCCTGAAGAAGCATGAATTCTCAGGATAGAGGTCTTTGGATTTTGTTGGCTTTTTCTGGCTGTTGTTGCCGCCACATCCTCTCATTCCATTCTTTGGTAGAACTGTTTGTAGTGATTTCATGCATATGCTCTAAGGCTTGTGTGTGTGTGTTTAATTAACGAATGGTTTGCTGAAGTAAACCTATGGTTTAAAGGGCAAATTTTCTCCTCCCCACCTTTTTTTTTAAAGAGTTACAGAGTTACAGTACAAAAGTGCCATTTCATGAATGCGCTACAGCACTGCAACTAAAACAAATTTTAAAAAGAAAGGAGAAAAAGAAAACTGAACATATTGTTCCAATATGTCTTGGAATTAAGAAGAACTCCATCTGAGGATGGGAATAAAATGTTGCAGCTGATGCCAGGATTCGTCAAAAAAAAGGCAATCAAAATGTTGTTTGGATGTTTTTTTAAAAAATCCTGAGAATAGAAACAACCTACTGACACATTTGCCCCATCCAGATGAGCCCTTATGTCTCATACCAGATAAAAGGTAATTCTTCTTTGAGGAGTTTGGAGAATTAGAACAAAGTGGGCACTTAGAATTCTCTAACTGAATCTAGCATGGACTTTCTGGCAGACTAGGGGAGAAAGTGGAGGAGTGAAGAATGTTTGTGACAGTTGAGCTGCTTGAATCTGCTTGTGGGACACTGAAATTTGCCCTTCAATAAAGAAAATATATTTTTCATTTTCACACAGAGTATTTTGTTTGCAATCCTTTGTATGCATAACCTTGGAGAAAGCCCCACTGAAAACTTCTGCATTTTCAAAACTTCTGAGTAGACATGTCTACTGAGTTTGAGTACGTGTACTTAAAGTGGATGGCTGGGACAGAATAGTGTATTGGTGTACCACCGACCCTGCCGCTCAGTGGTCTTCCTGAGCAGACAAAGTTGGTCTTCTTTGTGGTTTTGGCATCCTCTTGGCTTGTTGTGCTGACAGACTTCAGTGTTCGTACTGAGACCACTCTGATAGGAGCAGCTCAGGGCTTCATATCTTTCATGATGACCATGGGTCTGTCCCAAGTAGTGTCTTGTGCCAGTCATGCTGCAGGACACACTCTGGACATAGTTTTCTGTACTACGGAATGATGATAATCTGCGTACAGAGCAACTTTCTACAGTTCCATTGTCATGGATAAATTACTACCTGGTGGAGTTTAGAATTACTGGGATTCAGAGCCTTGGGAGGGGTGGGGGCTGATTAAGATGGTCCACTCCAGGAGATTTCTGAAACCAGATGGATTTCTGACGGTTCTTGGGGAGTTTCCTATTGCCATGGCAGGTGATTCTGTCAAAGCTCTGGCTGATCTCTGGAATGGGGAAATAACCCATGGAAAGGAGCTAAGTAAACCCCTTGGTTTACTAGAGAGCTGACAACAATAAAACCAGTGGGACAGAGGCTAGAGCATTGATCATGGAAAATTCAGAACAGATCCATCCAAACATGGGCTAGAGCTCATTGGAACACCTACTTTGTGGCAATGGTGGCAGCAAAGAAATCATACTTCTCTGCCACCATTGCCTCTTGAAAGAGTGGTCCGCAGCAGAGATGTCTCAAGTGCTTAGGGCCTTTTTGCACTCTGACCCACAAGAACAAAATCCAAACAACTTGACAACCAGCAGTGGGGAATTTGAAACAACCTTTGCAGATAAAATTGCTCAGATCTGCTCTTACTTGGATGCAGTAGTTGATATGGGTCCATTGGATGAAATCTTGGTGCTGGTGTGTCCAATGTTATTGGATATGTTCCAGTTTGTGCAGTTTGAGGATGTGGACAGGAGCCTTGTAGAGGTGAGAGCCAGTGATGTATTTAAGTCTTTTACTCCAAGTCTCAAGTCAAGTCTCAAGCCTTGAAGATACTTTCAAGTCTCAAGTCAAGTCTCAAGTCTGAAAGCCAACTTTATACCCCAACCAAAATTCCAGAATTATTGGATAGAGTGAGATAAATTCAGTTTTAACAATTTAAGCAAAGTTGGCTCTCCACATTTTGCCATCTGCAGCTTCAGAAGTGGGGAATAAGATCCTATCTTACTCCCCATTACTAAAGATTCAAAAGCTTTAGAATGAAGAATCCTTGTTCCTCAAGCCTGTTGCCTAACACATTTGCTGTTCCCCTCTGAGAAATGCACCCTGCACTCTGGGGGCGGGTCTTGTCTTTTGCTCTTAGGAAACGTTTTGGAAGGCTCCTCCGATATGCAGCAGGGACAGTCTGCTGAGCGGACCTCAAGCCCATTGCCTAACCTGTTTACTTTTCCCCTCAGAGAAATGCACCCACACTTTGGGCTTGAGAGAGATTGTCATGTGACTACTAGGCAAAAAGAGATGGAGGCATTGTTCAAAGTTGTAAGGTTTCTGGATGAATGTGTTATGTTACCGACCCAAAGGCATCAAGTCAGTCATTAAAAATATACAAGTCTCAAGTGGAGTTGAGTCGAGTTGAGTCAGTGCATCATTTAGGGCTAAGTTGAGTCCAAGTCGAGTGACTGAAGCAACTTAAGTCTGACTTGAGTCCAAGTCTATCGATTTGAGCCTACATCACTGGTGGATCCTTGCCCTTCCTGGCTCATTAAAGCAGCTAGAGGGGGGCTGATTGAGTGGCTAAAGGAAGTGATGAATGTCTCACCATAGCAAGGTGGGGTTCCACTGTGCCCAAAAGAGATTATAGTGAGGCCATCACCGAAAAAAACCTTCCCTGAACCCCACTGTATTAGAAAGGAACTGGAATGTGTTGTGGCCTTTCAGTTCCAAGGCTTCCTGGATGAAATTGATTGTCTAGATCCAGTTCAAGCTTGCTTCAGGCCTTGTTATGGTACAGAGACAGCTTTGGTCAGCTTGGTGGATGACCTGTACTTGGAACTGGACAGGGGAGTGTGTCCCTGTTGGATCTTAGCAACTTTCAATACCAGTCATTTGGTATCCTTCTGGGCCACTTTTCTGAGAAGGGACTGTTTTACAATGGCTTCAGTGCACCCTAGAGGGACACACTCAGAAAGTGATGCTGGGGTACTCCTGTTCAACACACTGGCCATTGGTCTATGGTGTCCCTCAGTGTCCAGTTTTGTCCCCCATGCTGTTTAACATATAAATTAAAATACTGGGAGAGGTTGTCCAGAGATTTAGGGTTTAGTATCACCAGTACAGTGATGATGCCCAACACTAACTCTCCTTCCATCTAACTCTAAAGATGCTATTTCATTACTAAACCTGTTGTAAGTAGTGGACTGGATAAGGGCAAACACATTGAATTTAATCCAGATGAGACAGAGGTGATCCTGGTAAGTCAAAAAGTAGATAATGGAACAGAGATTCTGCCTGTGATGGATGAGTTTACACTCATCCTGAAATCTCAGGTTTATAGTTTGGGCGTACTCCTGGATTCCACCCTGAGTCTGAAAGTACAGGTTTTGGCAGTGACCAGGAGCATGTTTGCACAATTAAAACTAGTGCACCAGCTACATCTGTTCTTTGAGATACCAGATTTTAAAAACTATAAAGAAACTTCATCAAGTCCAAAGTGCTGCATCTAGAATGCTGACTGGGGCTGCTTATAAGGACCATAAAACTCCCTTGCTGAACCGCCTCACTGGTTATTGGTCCATTTCTAGGCAGAATTCATAGTGCTGGTTATGATCTATAAAGCCCTATACATCTAGTCTCCAGACAATCTGAAAGACTGTCTCTCCCTTTATGAGCATACCTGAGTTTAGAGACCTTTGGGTGCGGGGAGCCTTTCTCACAGTCTCACAACCATCACAGGTACTTCTAATGAGGATTCAGGAGAGAACCTTCATTGTAGCTGCTCCCAAGCAATGGAATTGTCTTCCAAGAGAGGCTCAGTTGGCTTCCTGTCTGGTAAGGGGTAGTGCAACAGGTGTGCTAGTTTTAATATTTAATAGGTTTTAAATCTGTTTTTAACTGTTCTGAATTAATGTTTTTAAGTGAATTCTTGCTTAATGCTGTTTTAACATTGGAAAGAAAAGGAACAAAATCTGAGACATTCTGTCCTTTAAATCAGTCTGGCTGTACCATTAATTTTTGTATTCAAATTACTTTGGCAGTTTTAACATATGCGCTAAGCTGCTTTTGGTCCTATATGGGAGAAAAGTGGGATAAAAAGAAGCTAAACTAAACTAAATTTTTACAGTTAGGTGCCCATGGATTAAATAGAAGTGTTACGCATCAGATAGAGCTGAGAAAATTACTTTTCTTTACTCCCAGAATCCCCCCCTCCAAGCATGTTTATTATACTGTTTATTTTATATTGGATGGGGATTCTGGAACTGCAGTCCAATAAAGTAGTGAATCCAGATTTAAGTGCATGCAACTGGACCAATGGAAACAGACTTCTGCCCTCCTGTTCCACATGGCTGTTTCTCTAGTACTCTCAAATTGCTTTACAGAAGATCAGGGAGCCCCCATGATGAATGGAGTGAACAGTGGTGCAAGGGGAATGAGTTTTTTCCCCAAAATCAGGCACATACACTTTTTTGTGAGCAGAGCGGAAGATAGATACTGGATCTAGCCCCCTGCATCTAGGATGGATGCATCCTGCTGGGCTGTGGAGGTCCAAGCCAATACTGAGAATGGTCTATGTATGACTATGAGAAATAAAGCTCGCCTTTGAATTGTCCATAAAAACAATGGATACAAAGTACCTGTGCTTCCATGGGCAATTTGCAAAGCTCACTGCTCACCTTCTCTTTAAATTAAACTTTGATGTCCCAGAATAGGCTATTCAGTTACCAATGAGATGAGATAACTGAGGACATTTCTGCATTAGATGGTTATAGTGTTATTATTCCACTTTCAACATCCTATGGAATCCTGGGATTTGCAGTTTAGGGAGGGGCCTTGAACTGCAAACCCCAGGATTCCATAGGATGTTGAAAGTGGAATAATAACACTATAACTGTCTATGTGGAAATGGCCTGAGATATGGAGAAGTAGACATGTCCAGTGGGAATGGTAAACTCTGTTTCTAAATAAAATCCAGAAAACAGTTTAAGATAAGAACATTGCCCCAGTTGCAAGTGGGGAGGAAAGTGTCTTTACAAGTAGAGAACTAGCACATCAGGGAAGAAGGTCTGGCTATCCTTGAAAGAACAAAAAATCTTGTAGCACATTAAAGGATAACAAGTTTATTGTGGCATAAACCTTTAACATCTGATGAAATAAATTCTAATCCACAAATGAAATTTGTTAGGTCTCTGAGGTAATATAAAACTGTCCCTTAGTTTTGCTGCAAGAATCACTGTTACCTCGTTAGGACATCTTGTCCCTGAAATATTAGTTACAATATTGCAAAAAACTTTTTCCCAAGCTAGAACAATTATCTATCTATCTATCTATCTATCTATCTATCTATCTATCTATCTATCTATCTATCTATCTTACCCTCAATCAGAAGTGATAACAGTCCAAAATTCACCCAGCTCAAATAATAATATTCTGGGCCAAACAAAAGATGGCACCAGTCACACAAACTTTGGATGGCAAGAGCAAAGCATAATTTGCTGTTTCAGATGGAATTGCATATTGTGGTTTGCCATGAAACAGGATGTTAGGGATTTGAGCTGGTCCATGAAGAAGCAATGTGCAAGCAAAGCAGTGTTTCATATAGCATAAAATCATTATAAACTGACATTATATCTGCTTGCCTCACATATGTATGTTGTCATAAGTAATCCTAAATCAATTCCCCATCCTAGATAGTCTCTCCAGCCATCTTGGTGAGATATTTTATGGTATATTTAGCATATTTAGAGACTTGGAGGGGTGGAGACTATGGGCCCTTTCACACTACATTATTATAGCACAATGATCCTACTTGAACTGTCATGGCTGCATCCTATGGAATCCTGGAATTAGTAATTCAGTGAGGGACTAGAGCTCTCCCGCTGAGAATTCTAAATAGACTTTCCTAAAATTCAGGATTCTGTAAGATGGCACCATGGCAGTTAAAAAGGAATGATGGTACTATAATGTTATAGTGTGAAAGTGCCCCATCATTTATCCTGGAACTCATGAAGTCTAATTCTCATATTACAGTGTCTAACTATTGTGGGTATGAAAACGAAAATATGCATTAGAAAGGGGCCAAAATGTTCAGTTTTTAAAAGGGGGAGAAATGACAGAAAAAGAAGAACAACCAGCTTCATGTGAAAAGACTGGTCTCTTTTTAATTTGGAAAAGTTTTTTTGAATGAGAATAAAATTGACCCAAAGGATGGCAAGAGATTTAATTTCCCCTTTTGATGATGAATAAGAAATAGCAGGATCAGTAATAGGAAAGCAGATACTAAAAGCCCAGGATTTGGAGCTTGATGTTAGTTAGTTCACCAAGTACATTGGAAAATAAATTAGTCTGGAGAATGAAGGATATGATGACATGGAACTGCAAGACAGACAGTTAAGCAAATAGGAGACTTGGGTGCGTGCTCTCAAAGTTTGGGAGACTACATTTGAAGACTATAAATTAGGCCTAAGAAAACTGAGAGCAGCTTGAAACAAAACAGTGACTCTCAACATTTCTTTCCCAGGTCTGAAATCTCAGTTCTAGTTTATGCAACATTTTTAGGTGCACAGTTTGAAACATAGAACGAATTTGGGAATTTAGTAGAAATGAGTAGCTTTTGTTTGCTGCAAAGATCAGACATTTAGGCATAAGGACCATTCCAGAACTTGAAATTTTTAAAGTTACTTCATTCCACTACTTACTACCGTGTGTTAAAAAGAAATCCATTTCTGTTTCTCATTTTAGGGATGAAAACAAGAATTTGTTTTGTTGTTTGTTGCACACCTATTACCTTCTGTTATTTTCTAAAAATAGAAAACCTTAGGACTGACTGGCATTAAAGTGGAGAAATCCCTGTGAAAATGCTCATAAAAGACAACTTCAAAGTAACTTTTGTAACTAACTAGGTAGCATGATTCGTTGTATCAATAAAGGAATTTCACTCTTAACGTGTTCTATTTCTTTTGAGATGTAATTTCCTTAAATCTTCATTGTGTGTGTATGTGTCCCTCAACAAAAGAACTGGGAGTACAAAAGCATCTGATTGTCCTGAAGTATAGTCTGCACTCTGGACAGGAGGCCACTGACAGGTCACAATATACAGAAACAGAGTGGTTTCCCATTGACAAGGAAATCAAACAAAGGTATATTTTCACCTTGTTTAATTTATATGTAGATCATGTCATATGAAAAGCAGGATTAGATGCAGAGGAAGAAGGCATGAAAATAGGGGGAAAGAACATCAATAATTTAAGATACGCAGATGACAATGTATTACTTGAAGAAAATCGTAAACACTTGGAATCTCTACTGAGGAAAGTTAAGGAAGAAAGTGGAAAAGCAGGAGTTATAGCTGAACATTAAGAAAATAAATGTAGACAAGAAAGCAAAAGAATACTGAGACTGGAAAAGACAGCCATGAAGGAACTAGATAAGATCTTCAAGTGTTAAGATGTAAATTGAGTACCATAGTTGGTATCATCTATGCCATAATATTTTCAGTTTTTGGTATGATTGCAGAAGCTGGACAGTGAAGAAAACTGACAGGAAGAAAATCAATTCATTTGAAATGAGGTGCTCAAGGAGCATACTAAAAATACCATTTACCACTAAAAGACAAATGAGTGGGTCTTAGAACAACTTAAGCCTCAACTCTCATTAGAAGTGTAGATGACTAAACTGAGGTTGTCATACTTTGCACATATCATCAACTGCTTAGCTTGGAATGTGAGTGGGGGGCGAGGGTGAGGGGGGCAGAGGGGCAGGGGTGTGACCACATCGCGCAGGGGCTTGTCCACGTCACGTGGGGCACCTCCCAAAAATTGCCACCCAGTGCAGACCTCCTTCATCACCCCCCCCCCTTATGTACGCCAGTGCATATCATGAGATGGTATGCCTCTTTGGAAAAGACAGTGATGCTTGTTAAAGTGAAAGGCAATAGGAAAAGAGAAAGGCAACACTACAAGTGAATCAATTTAATCAAGGAAACGAGAGACCTGAGATTGCAAGACCTGAGCAGGGCACTTGATGACTAGGGATGTTAGAGGTCTCTCATTCATGGGGTGGCCATATGTTGAAGTTAGTTAACAACAGCAACCAAGCAAATTAAGCCTGAACTTTCACTACAAACCAAAATGACTAAAATAAAATCTGTTGAGCGTTGTTACTTCTAGGCCATTTCTGCACTGCACTGTTATAGTGCTGTTATTCCACTTTCAACATTCTATGGAATCCTGGGGTTTGCAGTTTGGGGGGAGCATTTAGAATTCTCAACAAGAGAGTTCTTTGGCCTCAGTAAACTACAAACCCCAGAATTCCACAGGATGTCGAAAGCTGAAGAATAGGACTATAACATTGCAGTGCGGAAAAGCCCAAAATCTCTTGGAGAGCTCTCATTCGTAGGGTCACCATATGTTAAAACTGACTTGACAGCAAATAACAACCACACACCTCCAAGTAACTAGATACAGGTATCTGTGTTGAGTTATAACATATTTCTTGTAAGCTCTGGGTCAATCATGGGGGCCATAAGTAGCTCAGACAACATGAAATAGGTGATATTCCAGGGCAGGGGCCATGAAACAACTATGGCACAGAATCAGACTTTCTGCCTGCCTACAGCTCCCATGGGATACTATCCAGTTTTGCCTTGTCAATAGAGTAGCAGAGGAGGTAGGGGCCTCCATAAACCAGCGTCCAAAAATTCACAACCTTCCATCATGCCAGACACTACAGTGTTTGTCTCACTGACAGGAGCAGGACAGCAGTAACTTCTGCTGGTAGAGACTCCAGGTCTCATTAGCGAACCAACTTAGGCAGCTTACAAAGTGATAAGGACACTAAAGGATGAATGGACAGATTCAAGGTGAAACCTTGATTTTAAAAGGCCTGTCTCTTTAAGACCCCAAGGTACTTGTCCACATTATTTCTGAATAACTGTCAGGTAACATCCAAAATATTCAGCAGCCATGGTTTTTCCTAATGGGAAATTCTATAATGTTTACCAAGGAAGAGTGGGAGATGATTCCTGGCATTTCTTACCTCTCCCTTACATCTTCCTAGGTTAGGAAAGCATTAATCTCTTATCTCCACAGGTACTACCTGCCTACCGTGCTTCTTGCCTCAGATTCCTTTCTGATTTAAGATTTCTGTTTTCTGTCAATTTTTCACTTCCAGCTCCTGATGCTACAGACATATAATTGTGCTGTGCTTTTCCAATTAAATTTATCACACATATCCCCATCTTCCACTCCTGACAGAGACTAACAGGGCCAATTCATGTTATTTGCATGTAAGTTTGCAGCCGGCTTTAGAATTGTCTAAGCACAAACTACTCAGACAATCATTCATTTACCTATTCTTCTGCCCGTTTCCTAATTCCCTCCCCCATTCCTCTTTCCTGATCTTAATATGTATTAGAAATTTGGCTGTACCTTTTGACATTATAAAGAGCATTTCCCCCATGAGCAAAACATCCTCACATGTTATGTTCTGGTCCACAGGAAAATAAGGGGTGAAATGGGTTGAAACATGCTTGCGGTTAAGTGAGCTGGCTTATCTGGCAATTGACCTTCCTCCCATGGCCTTGAAAAGTTTAGGAGGTCCTGTTGCTGACCAAAGACAGGGCAAATGGATTGGTGGTGGCCCAGTTCTTTTGAAAGAAGGAGCATAGCAACCTGCCTCTCAATATTGTTGATCAACACATCCTTCACAAGAAGGCAGGGCCATCACAACCAGTCAACACTCTATCCCAGGAAGGATGAGACCTCTAAGGAGAGCTGAGTGGCTTCTCAGAAGAAGGCTTCAAGTCATATCAGAACACTGGAGGCAACACATTTTCATTGGCATCTGTGAGAGGGAAAGGTATTTACTGCACATGGTCATAAGCAAGAAAGAGTAGAAACCAGAACAAATTATAAATTATAAATTATAACCAGGCAGGGAAGGAAGCAAAAAAGATGGAGTGTTGAATTGTGTCCCTTTACTGGGAGTGGTAACATTCCTATAGATATGACAATGTAACAAATTTTGACCTTGGCTCAAAACTTTTTTTTAATGTGGTAGTTGGGATTTTTGTAGTGTTTGACACATCCAAAGACAATGACCAAATATCTGTACTTAACTTTCTTGCCAATGTGGTTGTGTTTCCTCCGACCATAAATTTAGGAGAATCGTCTACATTCTTTACAACTACCTTCTGTTTCTGTTTTACAAGCAGAGCGCTGAAAACTGGGAAACATTAAGTAAGTTTGAGATTAAAGCCTGCACACAGATAAATTCTAGCTTTTGATCATCATGATGTGGCAGTCCTGTCTTAGAGGCTACGGGCAGGTAATAGGATATTTTAACACATGTCAGTAAAATATCAGCATTTAAGGGGAAAAAAAAACAAGAAATAATAAAACAAAAACCGTAAAAATATTGTGAGCCTACACCTACACTTCAAATGCCAACCTAAACAAAAACAATAAAATAAACTTAATTTTGTATAGCAGTTGGTCTAGCTTGGGGAAAGCAAATTCCACTACTGCAGAAGAGTCATTTGGCCCTGTTACGCATTCATGGACAGCAGTAACATGTGGCATTTAGTTAAATTGTTATTACTCACCATGAATCGATGGCTGGACAAGTTTAGACCAAAATAAATATCAGGAACTATTAGATTCAAACTTTGTTCTCTAAGAGCCCTGGTACATCATTAGGTAGGTTTAGAGCTTGAAAGCAATTGCTTTAAAGCTAATTCTAACATTAGTTTGGGAATTAATTTGTTAGCGTTAACTCTTTTAGTGAAACTATACAATATTTTCATTATGTTAATAGTTCATGATGTGATAGCAACACATTGCTTTAAATTTAAAAAAAAAAATTGCTACAGCTGGCTACAAATGACCAGAAACATGCTTCTAGAATTACCCCCGAAGTAAGAAATTAAAATAATGTGAACTGTTAACCTTTAGTTGTTTTTTGCTATTTAAAAATTGGAATAACCAAGGGCCTTTCCACACTAGACTGTTATAGCGCTATTATTCCACTTTCAACATCCTGCGGAATTCTGGGATTTGCAGTTTTACTGAGGCCAAAGAGTTCTCTGGCTGAGAATTCTAATGGCCCCTCCCTAAACTGCAAACTCCACAATTCCATAGGATATCGAAAGTAGAATAATAGCATTATAACAGTGTAGTGTGGAACAGGCCCCATGTTTAAAAACTTTAGCAGATATCCTAAATCATCAGACATAACTATAACAATGGAACTCCCTCGCTGTAGCAATTTCTTTCCATGCTGCCCCAACACCCCCCTACTTTTCAAGCCACGCACTGCCTCAACCAAAAGGTTTCTGAGGCACTGCATATTGGGAAGCACAGAACCCTTTCACTGAGGTGCTGCCTAGCTCAAGAAGTAGGTTTTGAGGGTTGCATTTGGTCATTTACTACTGTAAATGTGAATCCTAAAAGTTATGAGATTGGCTTGTTGTTGCTGTGTGCTTTCAAAATGTTTCTGACTTGTGGCAACTCTAAGGCTAATCTATCACGGCACTTTCTGAGAGTGCATGATGCGCCCAAGGTCACCCAGTGGGTTTCCATGGCTGGGCCAAGAATCAAACCTAGTCTCCAGGGTTGTAGTCTGTCCTGTGCCAGCAGCCAGCCAAGGTTCACAGGTCTCCAAATAGAGTCTTTAGAAGCAGCCACATACAAAGTTTGCAACAGTTTGTTAGCAAGTTACTGTTTGTTGTTTCAGCAATCTGAGTCAGTAATAAATTCTGAGTGACAGTCCAAAGGAGTGTCCAGGAGTGAAGTCAGCACACAAGGCGAGGGTCAGAGTTTCCAGGAACACAAGTCAGAGATCAGAATGTTGTTGCTATAAATTTTTATTTTTTACCTGCCTCTCCCCAAAGCTTGAGGTGGAGTATAGCATAGATACAACTGAAGACAAATCATGGTTAACATACACTAAAACACAAGCCATTTAAAATACAAATATATCATAACTCAAATATATCATAATTAAAAGTACAATTAAAAGTAGACTGGGTGGGCCTGCTGGAAGAGGTAGGTCTTTCGTAGTTTTTTGAATTTGGGCAGCATATTTTGCTGTCAATCTCTTCCGGCAGTTCATTCCACAGTTTAGGAGTGGCCAACAAGAAGGTCCTCTGGGTGACCATTGCCAGTCTAGTCCTGGCCAGTTTAAGTAATTGGCCCCTAGATGACCTGAGTGTACAGGGCTGATTGTATGGGAGGAAGTGATCCTGTAGGTAACTCAGGATGCATTGCTTCCACTGGTAATTCCAGTTGTCTTCAATAGATTTCTCGACACTCCCTCCTCTGTATTTATGGGCCAACAGCCTCCCTCAGCTATTTACCTAATTAATGCATTTTCTCTGTATAAATGCTCTGAGTCTTGTGGGCTCTCATTTTTTCATCTATGCTGGCTGCGGTAAGTATTGTCCTGTTCATGTCTCTGTGTTGCAGCTATTGGGGAATGTCCTGTCCATGTTTGCACCTGAGTCCTGGGACCGGTGCATGACATAGTCCAGCACTCAAACCACTACCTCATGCTGGATCTTAAAGTTGTTGTTGTTGTTTTGTGCCTTCAGGTTGTTCCCAATCTATGATGACATTAAGGTGAACCTATCATGGGGTTTCCTGGGGCTGAAAGTGTGTGGCACACCCAAGATCACCCAGTAGGTTTCTGTGGGTGAGCAGGGAATCGAACCTGGTCTCTGGAGTTCTAGTCCAACACTCAGAGTACTACAGCACACTGGCTCTCTTTGCAGAATGACAAGTGCTGCTATAGTTGTGTAGTCTGAAAGTGCCCTTAGAGTAGTGTTTCAAGAGCAGTCGTCGTGGGTTTTGCACCGGTACTGTGTACTTTACTTGTGCTACATTGGAACTCGTTTAAGAACCACTGTGGTTTAGCTAAGCGTATTAGACATACTTAGGAAATCTAGGTCCTAGTTCCTACCGCACTACAAAATTCATTGGGTGACCTTAAGTCAGTCACTTCTCTCTCAGCCTGAACTACCTTAAACATTTGTTAAAAGTAGGGAGAAAGGGAACCATGTATATTGATCTGATCTTAGTGGAGAAAAGGGGAAATAGAAATTTAATTACTCCTTAAATATATAAAAAACATAAAATGGCAAACAAGTCAAATGTTGGATCAGTCTTCATGCTTGCTCCTGTATGTATGAGTAAGGAAAACTGTTTCCCTTAAAAACAGAAAGAGATATAAATGTATGAATTTCATCTTTCCCATTGTATTTATAAAACAAAAACAAAAAACTCTAAACAAATATTTCATTAAAAATGTACAATACTGCACCAGGAATTGGTGGGGGCGATGGTAGAGTGCTGGTGATCTCACAGGTCTCAACCAGCATGCATTCTCCACAGTGGGATTCAAGTTGTAAATAGCATGCACTAGAACAAAAACTTTTATACATGCTGGTTTACAAAGCTTCAAAAGCACCCCTGCTTCCAGACACAAAATATTTATGTAGAAATAATTAACAAATCTTGACCTGAATCCTATTCGCAGTCCTAACCAAAGTAGACCCATTGAATCCACTGCTAAATGCTGAATAAACACTGAGGTAGAACCTCATGAATTCAGTGAGTATAGTCTAAAGCCATTTCCTTACTAGACTGTTATAGTGCTATTATTCCACTTTCAACATCCTGTGGAATCCTGGGGTTTGCATTTAGGGAGGGGCCCCAAAGGTAGGATTCCATAGGATGTTGAAAGTGGAATAATAGCACTATAACAGTCTAGTAAGGAAATGGCCCAGGCGAGAGTACCAAAAGGATTTGGGCCATTGATTAAATATTTCTTTTGCTCATCCAAAATGTTGCACTGCTGCTAGTCTAGAGGATCTTTGGCAGAACATCTGCTTGAGGAATGCCCTTGTTACCCTGTTTTCTGGGGGTACCGGGAGGGACACCTAAATGCGCTCACAATTAAACAAGTTGGGGAAATTAGTCAAGAGCACAGGCTAGCAGGGCAACGCAGCGGAATCTTTTACCCAGTGTCTATGGGGTCAGGCCAAGCCAAGAAGCTCACCGGGTTATAAGAATAATTGTGATCTTTATTAAAATACAGACGAACAGTGTATGCAACACAATCACACAGAGAACTAGAGAAAATAAAGATTTGAGTGGGACAGAGGGAATTTTAAGAGGGATTGTTGATTTGGGTGATACTACACCTGTCCTGAAGCCCGAGTAGATCACTGCGAAAGTTCGAAGGTGCGTAGTCTCAGTACGTGGGACTGAGGGGAAGGCTCGCCAAGCACAGCGGCATCAAGACGGGATGGAAATTGGGAGTGATCCGAGGAAGGTCCCGGAATCAGGGGTTTTTAAAGAGGGAAATGTGACCACAGACCATTCCGCATTCAGGGAAAACAATGAGTTTCGGGCGGGAGACAAAGCCTCAGAAAGGTCAGAATTTAGCATGATTGAATTAAGTCCGAATTGACAATGGGTTAGACGGTATGCAACTGCAGAGTGCCTGACGGGTGAGGACACTTCTAATCAAGCTGCCTGCTTGGGGCGGGGAGTTCTTTTGTGAGTTGTGTGCATACATAATTACGCACTTGCCTTTGAGGTCTCCTGAAGTGTTGGGACGGCTATTTCTGGCCAGCCTGTATTGTGTGCAATATTACAGCAATTATCGGCCGTGCCTGTCTTGCGAGCTTATCCAGTGGCCTCGCAGACACGTGGAGAAGGGTGGTGGAAGAGAGCCAAATTATTGATATCAAAATGATATCTAATGTCATTTCAAAAGCGGCATGGCAGCGACGATAACACCCTCACAACCTACATACCTCAGCAGGGCCTTAATCTGAATACATGGACTCATCTGAACAAACGAGTGAAGCAAATTCCTCCTTAAATCTATCAGTGTGAGATTTCAGAACTCTCAAAGCTTATTAAAACTTAGGTAGGCTAGGTAAATATTGGTACTGATGAGATGTATATTAACACCCCGTCTTCCTCATTATCCAAGTGTCATGCCTGGGCAAACTGCCTACTCTTGCTAGCTTTAATCAAAAGCTTTAAAAAAAAGAGAAGAAAAATAGCAACTCAGCTGTGTTTGGGTTATTCAATCTGATTGTGAAGTTTCTGTAATCTTCTGTGCAAATGTCATTTCCCATCACAGTATTTAGTTGAAGAGGGGCAAGATCTGTTTGATGCTGATTGTCTTAGATTTAAAATAAGGGCTTTTCTTTTAGGAACATAGCCAGTTGCCTGAGTCAACTATTGGTCCATCTAGGTCAGTTTTATTTTTCTGGCTAGCAATGGATTGTCAAGGTTTCAGGTATCAGTTTTTCCTAGCCCTAGCTGGAGATGCTGAGGACTGAACCTGGGACCTTTTGTATGCAAAGCAGATGTTACTCCATGGGAACATGTATTAAATATCACCTGTAGAGTGTTCGCATAGATCTCACTTTCTTTTTTGAACTAATGAAGAGGTTGGGCTCTTCAAGACTAACTGTTATCAAGCGGTAGTCCTAAAGATCTAGCAGGCATCTCTGGATTTTGCCCATTTTAAATATGTTCAAAAGAACTGCATCTGTTCCCAGTTTACCACCAAACTAGGAATCTAGGCGATGCTGTCCAAACAAAATGAAATCAGAGTAGAAAAACTCCAATACCAATGTTATATCCTGGAGTTTTTTAACACCTTTTTCTGTGCTGATTCCATTTTTTTCATCTTCAGTGGATGTACATGGAAGCTGGGGACTGAATGTACCTTAGCCAACACCTGGAGGATCTTGTATACATGATGACAAGCCCATCTGATTTTGCTAAAATACTTCCTTCAGAATGCCCTCACAAAGCCCAATCCTATAATTGTTTTGCAGAATAAAAATGCGTAGGATTTGTTCACTAGTCAAATCCTTGTGGATTTGTAAGCAGTGGGATGTGGAACAAAATAGTGATGTCACCATCTTGTCAATGAAGAAAAGAGAGTGTTTTAAGTTTCCACTGAAGACTGAAATTTTCAGCCAAGTTTATATCTTTATTTGATTTCTATTCCACCTTTCTCTACTAAAGGTGACCCATGGCAAGGTTAAAAACAGGCGCAGATAAAAATACAAAAGCATCCAGTGTTTAGATACAAACAAATGCCAGTATACTATTAAACTTAAAAGCAATTTTAAAACATATCCATAAAAAGCACAGTACCCCCTCATCAAAAGCCTCTTTCTAAGCAGTCAATTACCCGAACCCTACCTGAATAAATGGGTTTGTGCCTGCTGCAGAAGGTCAACTTCTAGCAGCAGGCAAAGATCAGTGGAGAGCCAGCATGGTGTAGTGGTTTGAGCGCTAGACTGTGACTCAAGACCAGGTTTGAAATCCCTGCTCAGCCATGGGAACCCTCTGGGTGACTTTGGGCAAGTCACATTCTCTCAACCTCAGAAGAAAGCAAAGGCAAATCCCCCGCTGAAGAAATCTTGCCAAGAAAACCCCGATGACTGGGCTGTCATAAGTCAGAAACAATTTGAAGGCACACAACAAGATCAACAGGGAAGGGACACCTGGCCACTCTTAAAAGAGAATTCCACAGCCTGAGAACGGCCACTGGGAAGGACTTCTCTCATGTCCCCATCTGAAGGTTATCAGACTAAGAGGACTTTTAGCCAGCTTTGAAATACTTCCAAAACAACAATTATAACAGCCATTGATACAACAACCACTGATATATAACAGCCATTGATTTGCTTGTTTTACTGCAGCTAAAGTCTTGGCCAGCATGGCTTAGAGTGATGAAATAGGACTCCAGGAAACCAGAATTCAAATCCCTGCTTGGCCATGGCAACCCAGCTGGTGACTTTGGGTAAGTCACATTTTCCCAGTGTCAGAAGAACGCAGTGGCAAATACACTCTGAAGAAATCTTGTCAAGAAATGTCCATGACAGGGTCACCATAGGCCAGAAACAACTTGAAAGTACGCTCACAGAAAAAGAGAGAGAGAGATAATGACTAAATTGCCATTCAGATATATGGAAAACTGAAAGTTAGAGGAAATCCTTATTCTATCTATTCATATTGACAGGACTTCCTTTGTACCAGTGCAACTCAACATCATTAAAAATGACTATCAGCTGTGATAAAGAACACCTCACTGAGGATCAAAGACAAAATATATCATGATATTCTAGCAAGAACAAGGACATCATCTTCCTTTCAATAGTACAAAGACTGATACAGCACCAGCCATCAGTTCCTGAGACTGACTGACTAATATGATTTCCATCCTGCAGTTTGAAGCTACCCGACATTGTACCATGAAGTTATCCTTATGGTGGACACTGTGGTTCTTGTATAGGGCCAGGGAACTAAAGACTTTTAGTATAACATAAATAAACCAGCATAGTTATGCTGGATCCCACAGTGGTGTAATCTTTGATGTAGCAGGCATCTCAGCTCTAAGCTTACCCATTGTATAATGGCTGATCATGAAGGCAATAGTGTGAAAGCAGGTACTGTGTGTATCTGAAAATGACTGGCTGTACAACAGACTACACTTATAGAAACTTTGCAACCGCTTGTGCAACTCTTCTTACACTAGGAGAGTGCCATTATAGGATTCCAGCCTGTGGCCGCAATTCTATTGGGCTGCTTTTGGAGTGTATGTATATTTAGTTTCACCAACATACCTGTGCTCGTGATCCAATATGCAGAGGCTGCTCTTTCTTCCACAGGCATGGAAAGGGAGCCAGATAGCATTCAGAAACAGCTTGATTGCCAATCGGTGTAAAACAAGCTGGACAGTGTGCATGAGTACTGTCCAGCTGCCCTTGTGCACCTGGAGAAGAAGGAGAAATTTTCAAACCCTCCATCCAAGCGCAAAGCCTGCTCCTTCCTCCGCAAGGGGCACAAGGATTGTCAGATGGCAATTAGTAATATGGGATATTGGAACTGGATTCTAATGTAATCACAGCAGAACCAAAAGGATTGTGCCTGTTGGTTCCTCATAAATCAGTTTTCGGAACAATCCTGTTCCAGATGTTCTCTCACTGTTAGACTATAATAATGGTAACAATCGTAGAAAGGAGGCTACTTTAGAGTATACACTTCTTTAAATGCAGCCGAGTCTAAGGCCCTTTCACACTGTAATATTATAGTGCTATGATTCCACTTCAACTGAGATGGCCACATCCTATTGAAACCTGAGATCTGTAGTTTAGGGAGGAGCATTCTAGAGCCTCTCCAAACTACAGATCCCAGGATTGCACAGGATGCATCTATGATAGTTAAAATGGAATCAAAATGCCATAATTGTGTAGTGTGGAATTTCCCAGTTTCTCTCTCCTCCCCTCACTTTCTCCCTTTGTCCACAGCTTAGTTCAATTGCTGGAAACTGATTTCAAAGTATAAAAGTAGTTTGCACTCTAGCAGGTGCAAAAAAAGAGCAAAACGAAGGTCTTGAATGAATTAATAGATTTATTTCAGTCACAAACCAGAATATAGTGGAATCTTGTCCTTCCCAGTAGGCTCAAGGAAAAGCAAAGAGCTGCAGGCTTTCCTAGCTTGTGTATTCTTCCTGATCACTAATTTTTGCCACCTTGACCACACTCTGAGTTTACTTGGTCACATGTGTCATGTTTCCATCTGTTAAATGTTGAAGGATATGTGAACTCTAATCCTCACCATATGTGAAGGAACGAGGATTGGTTTTACCTGCAACAATATTTTTCTTGTGAGCGTTCCCCTGTTGTAATGGAAAGTATTTTGGGGTGTCTAGGTTTTCATTTTTTTGTTTTGTTTTGGTTTTTTGTTCTGCAAAACAATCTGTTCTGGGCGGAGATTAAGGTTGCTAGAACCGGGTTGTTGATATGCATCAACACAGCTGCTGGTCCTTTTTGGATTCTCCTCAGGCATGTGACTATAGGGATGGTGAGGACCTATTATGATGGGCACTTACATGTCAAAATGTACCGCTACACCAGTGTTTACAAAACATTCAATGTAACACTACTGCCAGTTTTACTGTTACTCCACTGGAAAAACCCTATCCTGGGGTCTACAATTTTGATATTAAAATATGATTCAGCGTGCCTGAGACATCACCCGGATGGGCACGTAGGCAGCAATGGTCAAAGATCGAAAACCAGGCCAGACCAGTAAAATCCCCAGTCACGTAGCCCCAGGAGATCTCAAGATGTGTAAACCCACAATAAACATAGGGTCCTCAGCCCCGAGATGCCGACTTGAGGGAATTGGTGTGTCTGCCCCAAGTTGAGCAAATATTCCATCAGGTGAAGACCATTTACATGAAGTCACACCACAAACGAACACAGCCAAAGATCCTGAGACTTTGGCAACACCTTGCAATCCCATCACACAAAAGAAATGGCCATGGTGGAGCTTCATTATCGCTCCAACACCCATTGTTCTCCCTGGGAAAGGATTAGTCCTCCAGGTGCTTTCCCCCCTACAAACAGTCCCAGTTTTTGAGTGGTTCTTTGGATCACTCCCAGTCACCCCAGATGGAACCATTGCTCCATCTGTTGAGTGATCCCTTCAGCCCTCTCTGTGCTGAGCCCCACTTCTCTGCTGCCTTCCCAGACCAAGGACTTCAGGAAAAGGTGCAGTATTACCCCAACTGTACCCCTCCAGTACTCCCCTATCCAATTTCCTTTCTTTTGTTTCTTGATAGCTCTTGGGTGCGTGTGTGCATGAGTGCGTTGGTGCGTGAGATTGTTATTCAATAAAATCATTTATTGGACATTCTTGTTTGGCTTTTGGCTTGGCCTGACCTGGTAAAAACTGGGTAAAAAGACCCCACTAGGTTACCCTGCCTCTCGCATGGCTATTGCTTGTGCTCTGGCTAGTTTCCATTCCCCATCATGTGGAGCACATTGAGGTGTCCCCCAAGGGACCCCAGAAATCAGGGTAACATACCCATTGTATGAAATATATTCATATTTCAGGGCTTGTTTCTGAAATGTAACAGGATTGTTTGTTGTTGTGTGCCTTCAAGTCATTTCCAACCCTAAGGTGAACCTGTTAAGTGATCCTAAGGTGACTCCATCCCAGGGTTTTATTTGTTCAGAGAGGTTTTACATTTGCCTTCCTCTAAGGTTAAGAGAGTGTGACTTGCTCAAGATCACCCAGTGGGTTTCCATGGCTGAGTAGCATTACAAAACCAAGTCTCCAGAGTCATAGACCAATGTTCAAACCACTACACCACACTGGTTCTGACAGGATACATAGTCATTAATTATTATTATTTTTAATGAAACAATTGCAACAGACTTGCCACTGTTTTGGGAGGATAAACATGCAGGTGGTTATTAAGTGGGAAAAAAGAGAAGAAAAGAAACACATTCATCTATCCAGCATGCTGTGGTGACCAGGAAGAACTAATCACAGGAAGCCATCTGTAAAGAATCTGCCTATCAGTGTATGCCTTACTGTTGCAGAAGAGGGGGATGTTACAGGAAGTCAGGCATAGAGGAAGTCAAGGAGAGGTGATTGATGCCTGGCCAATTGCGTTTTCAAACAAATCTCTATTCCTGTTTTGTCCTTAACATTGTCCGCAAGTCCATTCAATGGAGGAAGAAATAAACTGCCTGTCAAAAAATATTGTCTCCTTTACCATGGAATGTAAAGCATGTTAGCAGGCAGTCTGATGAATTACAGACTTTGGTTTATTTCCTTTAGGGTGTATTTCCAGGATATTACTTAAAATTCAAAGGATTCATTTTAAAGTGTTGTGATCTCTCTTTCTCTTTTTTCTGGGAAGAAAAATTACAAACTCAGTAGAAAATAATGTGAGTAAATCACATGAAAGGTGAAAGGCAACACCCCATGACGAGAAGGTGGAGGAGGATGGTGATGATGATGGCAATAATGATGATGGCTATGCAGGAAAAGACATGGAAACAGAAGAAAAGAATTTGTGACCAAAAACTGTGTAGCCATTCCCAGAACTGAAGCTGCAATTGAGGCAATCTGATCAGAACAGCAAATTCAGAATGCGGAGATGTTATTTTTAAGATTATAATGCTCAGAATCCACAGCCATCACAGCCAGTGGCCACCCTGCCTGGAGTACTCTGGGAGTTATCATGCAAAAGAGTAACTTTCCCAAGCTCTGGTGAGGAACATAGAAAGGAACCCTGCTAGAGCAGACCAAAGTGTATGATCTGGACCAGCGTCATCGTTGCTACAGAGCCCAAGTAGATGCTGCAGCTTCTCACCGTTGTTCCTCAGTGACTAAGGCCCCTCCCTGAACTGCAAACTCAATGATTCCATAGGATGTTGAAAGTGGAATAATAGCATTATAACAGGCTAGTGCGGAAATGGCATAACATTCAGTGGAATGCTAGCCTTTTTTGTTTGTTAATCATACAAAGGGTTGGCACAGCAGGAACATGATAGCAGTTTGTCTTTTTTGCCAATGTGTGAAAACTTTTGCAGGCCAAATTAAGATACGCTGAGGTTCACAAGTTGTGTGGAAATTAAGAGGCCTCATAGCATTGCCAGGAAAAAAAAAGTGAATTATGTAAAACTTGATATTCAGTACATGTTGCCTTGTACTGTACATAATCTGAGGCCCTAATCCTAGTTTACGTAGCTTGTAAACAAGTCTGGCATTGTACTTTCATTTCACTTGTGATAAACATATGACAAAAGACAACTATCTCTGATCAGGGCAGTTCTGTTTTCCCCTCATGACTCATAGATGAATATCTAGTATACTTTGTTTTTCAGTTTAAAACTGGAATCAGATTGTTGTTTTTAGGAGGTATGAAAGAGGATTGAGGAAAGATAGCTCCCCATGGTATATGCAAAACACACACCATTTTCTCCACTGTCCTCATCCTGTAGTCAAATAAGTTTTACAGATGTCTGAAATGATTCAAACCCCAGCAAAACCTGTTGATTAGCATTAAAAGTAAGACCAGTTCACTTCAGGAGCTGTGCCCCTTTCAAACCACATTCAGATCTCTATGCTAGATTTCCCATATCCCTTGCAAATTGCAGCCATTACCTACTATATTGGAAGGTAACAGTTAAAGAAAGGCAAGCGATCAGAATAAAATCTTTCTTTGCATTGGAGTCAAACATACTGTAGAATCTGCTCAGTTCAGATACATATCTTACTAGCTGAAGGCATGTAGATATTTGCTTAATGCCTTTCTTGATTATACTAGAAACAAGATATCATGTCCTCTATCTCATACTGGTCATAAATCAAAGAGAATTTTGTACTCCAAAAAGGGGAAGTGTTACAGTCTACATAGCAATTTCCTTTGTATAATCTGAACAAGATAATCAGAAATCTATTCTTACCATAGCACATTGGTGAACTGGGGAAAAAAATATTGTTCACGTACCTGGAAAGGAGAGATGGATATGGACAGAAAAGACAGACAGACTTCTTCTTTTACTGCCTTAGAACAGAGATTGGTTTTTTACCATTCTTTCCTGTTAGTTGGACATAACTGCTTTCCATTTTTTTTCTTGATTTACTGATTTATTTTCTTTGGTATATGTTTCCAATGAATGAGTCATTGAAGACTAGAGAAGAACATTCATGTAAAGCTGTGCTGAGATAAGTATGGTTTGTTTATCCAAGAGTGCCAAGACGTGATCATCTTATGTCCCACCCCGAGAATAGGATCCCCTGGTAGAAATCATTAAGGATACTTCCAGATGAGAGTTTTATTGTTCTGTAGCCCTGATTCATTGATATAATTTTACATGGTGTCCAGCAGTGCTTCAGTAGAACCCAAGGTCTCAGAGTCAAAGGATCTTCAAAACAGGATTTGATAGGTACTCTATGTAGAGCTTTGCACAGCTTGGAAACATAATTACAAAGGAAGGAAGGAAGGAAGGAAGGAAGTTAACAGCCAGCCCATCCCTCGGAAGAAGCCCCCCAAATGGTACTGAAAGTGTGGTGGGAGAACTGTATCACTAATCACAAATGATGTCACGATTTTTGGGTAAAAAGGAGGAGGAAAGAAAGGAAATAAAAAGGAAAGTGGCAGCACCTTTAAGACTAACTGGTTTTTATTTTAGCATGATCTTTTGTGGATATAAACCCACTTCTTCAGATGCAGTACCTAGCAGTATTAAGGCCTCAGGTATAAAGCATATTTATACAGTTGTGAAGTGGGATACAATGGAATAGGATCCAGGAAGATGCAAATCATGTTCCTAAATTTTCAAGGGCCTGGACAGGGTGATACAAGCCTTTCAGATGTTTACAGTGATCAGTTAGTGTGGATGTTTAAAAGCAAGAAATCTGCTTACCAAAAGTCAGTTTCCCTTGGTTCAAAACTCTCTGTGGGAAGGTTCCTTTTGTTATGTGTGCAGTAGTGATGACTTTTCCATGAATATATGTAGCACGCCATGAACATAATAGCTTACTACAATGTTATATGGGTGCAGTGGCAACTGATGGCTTCCAGGTCAGTGGAGCCAGGAATCCAGGTTTTTCTGGTTTTTAGTGTGAAGTTTAAAACAACTTTCCAAGGTACTGAATCTACTTTGGAAGTGAAGTTCAAGACTGGGTGGATGATTTAAAGTTTGGACTAAACACTGGAGTGCAAGTGTGGTTTAAGTGTTGGAGTAGGCCTCTGAGAGACTAGGGTTCAAATTCCTGCTCAGTCATGGAAACCCACTGGGTGACCATGAGCAAGTAATATTCTCTCAGCCTCAGAGAAAGGCAATGGCAAACCTCATCAGAACAAATCTTGCCAGGAAAACCCCATGATATGGTTGCTTTAACCTCACTAAAGGCTGGGAACTACTGGAAGGGACACCACACCGATAGCAAATCCTGGAGCAAATTCGTGGCTCAACAGACATGAAAGCACCTAGCTGTCACTGCTACAGTGATTGCAGTCACACACTCTCATACGCACACACAGTATGAACACCCCAAAACCAGCTCCGGAGGTTGTTCCAGGTTTCCAGAGCTAGTTTTAGGGGGGCACAGGAGGCTGCAGTAGAAAGAGAGGATCAACTCCTTCCCACTTCTCTTAGATTTCGCCTTTCTAGCAGTGGACATCTTACCACTGTTTCCTGCCAACAGTGTTGTCTGTTACGCTTATTCTGTCATATACCACATAGCAATCAGACACAACATCACTGTGTAAGTTAGTTGAAGAAAACACTACATATTCTCAATTAAGATGAGGTTTATATGCTGGGGAGAGTGAAGTTCTCACAACATTTTCTTGAGTGAAAATGTGACAATAATGTTTCACCTCAAAAATGACTTTGCAAATACTAGTTCAACCAAAATACAATTTCATCCAAAAACAAATTATTAAAAAATTATAACAAACTGCTGAACTGAACATTGCAAACATTTGCCAATACCGCTCTGAAGAAATAGGCGTGGCAGGACATTGTGAAATAAATTAAACCAGTGCAGAATTGAGGAAGGAAGAAAGATGTCAAATCATTTTATTTTCTAAACTTATTCTGTTCTGTGCAGATAGAAGCTTAGAATCAGAGCTGATTACAATGCAAGGATTTGATTAAGACAGAAAGAAGAGTGTTCTGACATAAAGATGCCTGTCTCTTCCAAAGAATACCGTGTTATTGTAAGTACATATTTTCCTTTCATAGAGGCTTCAATAATTCAGAGTAAAATTTATCTTTAAATCTTCTTTAGCCAAATTCTATTCTCAGCCACACTGCTGCAAAGCCAGGGTAAATTTATTTTCTTTATACATTCCTGCCTTTGGTGGAGTTCACTTGATTGTGACAGAATTTGAGTCTAAATAATAACAGATGTTCTTTCTGAATATAGGTTGCTTAGGCTGCTAATTTTTTTTCCTTATTAATAGGGGTTAATCTAAGGTCAACTTTATACTCTTAGTCTCCTGCATGTTGGCTGCATATGTAACACTGATCTGTCCAGCAAGATCTATATAGTGGGTCCTCCATAACTACACGACCAGTTATCCACGACAAGGCACGTTCCAAAAATACATACTTTGAATTTAATAGAAATAAAATGCACCTTGGAGGGAGAGAAAGTGAAATACAATACAGTACACACAGTTATTACATGGAAAATGGCAGGGAAAGTAAAATTGAAGCAAATGGCATTCCGTTCACTTGCGGTATCACACTGTCTCGTCTTGTCCATGCTGTTGTTTTCTTGAGTGTTTCCTCACTGTATACAGTACTACACATGCTCTAACACTACCCAGTTTCTTAGTAGGGTTCTCAGTTACCATTTCTGATCTGATTGTGATATTTTGTCCTTCTGTGAAATTACTGTGCTTGCCCAGTAAAGTCCTTGTCCTTATTCAGTACAGTCCCTGGTAAAGTCCTTCTGCTTGGCTTCTTCTGTTCTTTGTAATGGTGCCAAAGTGCATGAGTGGTAATGCTGGCAATCCTGATAAGCCTCAGAGAACCCATAAAGTTCTTCCTTGAATTGAGAAGGTGAACATTCTTGACTTAATCAGGAAAGAAAACAAAACATGCGTTGAGCATTGGCAAGATATATGGTAAGAATGAATCTTCCATCTGTGAAATTCTGAAGGAAAAAAAAAAGAAATCCATGTTAGTTTTGCTGTTGCACTTGAAACAGAAAAAGTTACCTCCACAGTGTGTGACAAGTGCTTAATTAAAATGGAGAAGTCGTTAAATTTGTGACTGGAAGCCAGGAAAAGAAAATGAATCCCCACTCACAGCAATGTCTTGCGCTACAAAACACTGAGGCTATACAAAGACATTAGCAGGGCATCTCCTCAAATGAATGCCACCAAACCCTTTACTGCAAGCAGATGATGGATGCTCAGATTTAGGAGCAGGTTTTGATTTAAAAACTTAAAACTAAGTGATGAGCTGCCTCTGCCTATGAAGCAGCTACTGCCACATTTCCAGAACAGCTTTAAGAAGTTGATTCAGGAGAAAGGCTCCCATCAAAAGCAGGTGTTCAATTGCAGTGAAACTGGGCTCTTCTGGAAAAAAATGCCCACTAGAACCTACATTCATAAAACTGTGAGGAAAGATGGCTCCAGGGCATAGAACATGGAAAGACAGATTAGCTCTAGTCCTGTGTGGCAACTCTGCAGGTCATATGATAAAGCCAGGTGTTGTGTACAAATCTAAGAAGCTACTTGCTCTTAAAAACAAAAACAAACATTATCTCCCCATGTTTTGGCAGCACAATAAGAATGCATGGGTGACAGCCACCTTATTTACGTAATAGTTTCACCAATGCTTCATCCCAGACCTATGCAATCACCAAAGGATTACAACCTCTGTAGCAGCACTTTGGTGAGTTAAAAAGAAGGACACAACAGCATCTCATTACATTGTTTTCCCAAAAAGTTCCAGGGGAAAAAAACAACTTCAGAGGATCCCCAACCCTCAACATAGACATCATCACCTCCTGATATCAAGATCTAACCATCAACTTCATCCTAGTGCTATAATCCCAGATTGCCTTCTGATGATCCTACTTCTGATGATGATCCATGTTCTGACCTATCAGAAGGTCAATACCAACCTAACACTGCAGCACTGCGATGCCAGCATTAGGCTACTATACACTTTCTGCATACAAAAACATATTGGTTTTGGACCAAACATTGTTATTTTCTGTTTTTCACAGTTGTGCTCTGGCTTTGGACTGCGAATAATGGCTACAAAGCCTTCTCTCTCTTAGTTGCTAAAGTTTTGTCAAGTTCTGTCAAGTTTCAGAGCCTCTTCTCCAAGCTGCATAACTGTCTCAATACCTATGTTGTTCATCTCAATGAAAAAAATAATGTTTATATTATCCTCGCTTTTTGCTATACTTGGTAAGTCCCCTGAACTTATGGGGGAACGACTGTGTTACTCTGTGTTAACTCTCTGCATATTATTTAGGATGTCAGTGCTATGGAACCAAATGAGAACATCTATCATTCTTTGTCAAGAGCCTGGTTGATTGGCAGGCATCCAAATCAGTCAGAACTGCAGCTGTAGACGTTCAGATGATGATGATCTCTTGTTATTGTTAGTGCTATAGCTACTGCTATATTCACAGGTTACAGTTTCTCCCAGAAACTCAAGATGGAAAACATGGAATTATGCCACTTATCCTAAACCCTGCGAAGTAATCTGGCATATACATATACACATATATTAGTGGTCTCCAACCAACCCTCTTTTTTACTATAAGGTTCTTCCTACACACTACTGTTGTGAAGCAAGTTACTCTGGTGGAAGAAGATGTCACTATTTAGGAAGGCAAAGCGAAGAATGAGAGCTGGGGTCAGAACTAAGGATCACGAAGGTCCAAGCAGAGAAAGCTTGTTGCCAATTAATAAAAGAACTAGAAATGTGACTAATCTAAGTAGGAAGGATTTATATTCGAAACACCCAAATAATGAGAAGGGAGGATTTAAAACTGGTTCAGTCTTAAGTGATCTCACAATAACAGGAAAAATAGGAAAGTATGCCAATGTTTTGAGTCCATAGTGACTGAAGAATCAAAATCCTCTGGGTCTCAGGGCCATACAATCATTTTTCTTGCCACAGTGGCTGTTTAAAATGTCACCCTGGCATTTCACTCCCTGTGTGGACAGCCAGTTGTCCCTATCCATCAAATTGTGGACCATAATTTGCTGTTGTTACTGTTGTGCCTTCAAGTCATTTCCAACTTATAGTAACCCTAAGGCGAACCTATCACAGGGTTTTCTGGGGCTGTATGTGTGTGTGAGACACACCCAAAGTCACCCGGTGGGTGACGAAGCAGGGCCAAACTTTGGTCTCCAGGGTTGTAGTCCAGCGGTCAAACTCCTATACCACACTGGCTCTCAGGACCATGATTTGCCACCAGCCTATCTCTAGTGCTCTGGATTTGGGGACAGTTTAGGATATGAAAACATTTTCTCACTCTGTATGGCTAGAAAGTAGAAGCAATCAAATCTCAAAGTGGTCAGAGAACTGAAATGGGTGGGTTATTTAAACAGCGTCAGCACAATGAAGTACAATAATAAATTACAGGAATATGGCTATTTCTGCATTAGACTGTTATAGCGCTATGATTCCACTTGCAAGATCCTATGAAATCATGGGGTTTGCAGTTGAGGGCCGGCTGGCCCCTCCCTCAACTGCAAACCTCACGATTCCGTAGGATGTCGCAAGTGGAATCATAGCGCTATGTCTAGTGCAGAAATGGCCTATGTCTCCAACTGCGGACTTGCATTTTCCTCCTCCATCAACTTCATTAGATCCATGCTGACTAGTGGCAGCTGGCAGCCTCTATGTCAGCAGAATGGTGAATTCACTCCAGGTTTTAGTATGAACATTAAGAAAGCTATCTAAGGCCATTTCTGCACTGCACTGTAATAGTGCTATTATTCCACTTTCAACATCTTGTGTAATTCTGGAGTTATAGTTTACCAAGGCCCAAGAGCTCTCTGGCTGAGAATTCTAAAGGCCCCTTCCTAAACTGCAAACTCTAGGATTCCATAGGATTTTGAAAGTGGAATAATAGCACTATAACAATGTAGTGTGGAAATGGCCCAAGCAGCTAAACCTATTTTGGTGATAAGGTTCAGCACCTTGGATAGATTATTTAAAGTCTAGAGTAAAACTCAAAATTTACCACCTCACTGGGCTGAAAGTCACCAACTGTCAATGGTGCTGACATTTCATCAACTTACAAGGAGCCTGTAAATACTGAGATTATTAAAACCAAACACAGACCCTTAGGGTGGCCATGTGTCTTTATTTTATTTTATTTTAGTCAGAGAACATTCCTCTGTTTGTAATTACAGAAAATCCTCCCCGTGGAAATGTGAGTGGTGCCAATGCTGCAATTGTTTTGGCACCAGCTCAAAATGTTTTTGTTAGCCTGGACATTTCCTTTTTAAGTGATGCTAATTTCAAGTGATTCTGACAAATACATTTTGTCTATTCTATTGTATTTGTTGCTGCTTTTGCATGGTTATGATTATGTTGGTTTAATTTTTAAAAAATTGTATTTGATGTGCTTTCAATACTATCTTTGTACACTCCCCTGATGTCTGCACAAATGAAGGGAAGTTTAGAAAGGCTGTAATTAAATATATTTGAATTTTGAAACATCCACTTTTTGAAGAAAAATTGGGTGTGGACAGATTGATGAACTCCTCCAGGAGGTACACTGGTCACCTGGTTACAATCCTTTCCAGTAAGATAAGATATATTATATTTCTATTCAGATTATAGTACTGACAGATCATGATTTATGCCAGGGTTGCATTTCTGGACTTGCAATGTAAATTGGGAGTGACATGGGGGGGGTAGTTCCATAGGGATACACAAGGGTAATGCATTCAGATGGAGAACACATGGAGCTGAAGTAGCCACAAAATTAGTGGTTTTACTCAAACCACCACCAATTTTAAAGAGGTTGAAAGCATAAAACAACATAGGTTACCTTCTCCCAGCTAGAGAAACCCCTGCCTTCCAGATGGCAGGACTCTGGTTGCACAGCTCCTTCTTCCAAGGCAAAGATTCCAGTTTCTTCTTCCCCCTTCTCCTATCTGAGCAGGCAAAGGAAATCCATTTCTCCCCATGGCAAGACTCAGATTTCTTCCTCCCTCTTACATTCTCCCTTTTAAGCAGATAAAGCTCTCAGCAGAAACCCCTTCTTTTTAAATAATGCCAACACTGCCGTTGCTTTCTTCCTCTTCTCACACCCCCCAGCCTCAGCAGGCCAAAACAAGCAAACAAACAGCCCCTTCCGCCAAAAAAACTCTCCTCAATTCAGCTCTCCCACCACACTCAACTGCACATGCATAGTGGGAAGGCAATGTAATGTGAGTGAAATTCTCATTTATTTATTTCTGAAGAAAAGTAAATTTGAAATGCCAGACCAAAGCAAAACAAATTATAATTTGCCTGTAACTATTTCTAAATTTTCATCTATAGATATAATGTGCATGGATTTTAATGCAAATCAGTATTTTCTTTTGCCTTCTTCTTTGCATTTCCTTTTCTTTAATATGTTTAGATGGATCACCATAATACAATGCACAGGTTTGATGCCCCTCTTTTAAATTGTACCCAGAGCTTGTGGAATAATAATATTTAAAAATCATTTGTTGCACATAAGCTTTTTTATTACTCCATTGATGGTATTCTATCTTTATTATTTGAAATGTGGTGTGTTACTAATATGTTACCTTTTCATTACATTTTTTTAATCAAAAATGCAGTAATGCTAAATAAAATAAAATAATGCAAGAACAACATTTTAAGATGAAAAGTAGCTATACTACCAACCGTTGTGTTGTTTTGCTAAAATAATGGCATTGTCCTTTTCTCTGGTCTTAAAAGTAATGTGAGTGACTTCCAAGTTCTTGCAGGGCAATCCTTGACTAGCAACAGAAATTTAAAGTTGCACGCTATGATTGGGTTTACCAGAGTAAAAAATGGAGGCAGCTACTGTACTTTTCATGGGCAGAAGAAGGAATTTCAGGAGGTGTTGCTTGTTATCTGGTTGTATAATAAGCAAGATCTGCTGAAATTCCTTCTTCTGCACAACCATGAAAGGTACAGTAGCCACCTCCAGTTTTAATGCTGGCAATTTTAGCCGAGACACACACACCACACCTTTTGACCTTTCTATGAGCTGTATTTGGCTTGGGCTTGTGTGATGTTAAAGTTCTCTGGCCTGTATTTCAGGCTTTACCATTTCACCAGGTAGACTGCTGTAAGTGCTGCCCAAATGGCATTCCCCTAAGATTCAGTTCCGTGGAGTGTTTCTGGGCAAATCATCACTCCTCCTGTCTACACCTGACAAAGCAAAATGCCTCTCTCCCACTGCAGGAGATTAAAGCTGCATTTCTTTTGCACTACCTGGTGATTTTTATGCTTTGTGATAAAGTTAACATACAGGGCTGTCATTTTAACTGGAGTGCTCAGCCATTTATCTCCCACAGAAACTTAACTTCAGGTAATCTCCTAATTACCCTGGACTGCTCTTAGGTATTTTGTCCTACAAGTAGCAAGCCAAGCCAAAGAGAATGCACCTATTAAAAGGGCTGGTTTTGTTTTGGTTTTGGTTTTTTTTTTTGAGATTGCAAACCCCAAGGAAGAAATTATTCCAACAAATATTCTAACTATATAACTGGAATGAAGATTTCTGAAATTTAATTTATTATTTATTTTATGGTTATTTATTTATTTACAGTATTTATACCCTTCCCTTCAGCCAAAAAAGCTTCCAGAGAAGCTTAAAACCATTATTTTGACTGTTTCCTGTCCTCTCACCTTTGTCCCAACATGGGACCCAAGGCAAATTTAAACACTATTAAGATATAACTGAAAGTGTTCAAAGATATAACCATGTTAACCTGTGCCAGCATAAAAAGATGTAAAAGAAAAATATCCTGTACCACTTTTGAGACTAACAAAGAGAAGGAAATTTCTAGTGCAAGCTTTCATGGTCTCAGTCTCAAAGGTGCTAGAGGTTTCCTCTACGTGGTGTGCTGACATTACCTCTTCTCTCTGTGTGTGTATGTGCCTTCAAGTTACCTGTTGAGTTATGGAGACCCCATGAATTTCGTAGGGCTTTGTTAGGCAAGGAATATAGAGAGCTGCTCTGGGCAGACCCTTCTGAATATAGCCTGCAGCATCTAGCATTCATTGGCAGTTTCACATCCAAGTACAAAGCAGGGCTGACCCTGTTTAGCTGTCAAGATCAGGTGGAATTTGGCACCTTTAGGGTATTTTGACTCTCTCCTGCACAACCATTAATGGGTCAGGAGCTCTGTCCCTTGTTTTACCTGGTAACCCTATGAAGCCCTGAAGTTTTGCCAGGTCATGTCAAGACCTGCTGTATGACTGCTAGCCTACTTCCTGAGCAGTGATGTACTGTTCTATTTGGACAGCAGCAGGAAAGAGTAGAGAAGAGCACTGTAAGACATCTTTGTGCCAGCAAATACTGACAAAATCAAGAAAGAAATTTAAGCTCTGGAAAGCCCCTAGAACTCATTCCAAAAATAATGCAGTTCTAGTTCAATAGCGTTTCCAGATGTTTAACCATGAAGCAGTGAGGCTCCACCATTTTAGGGTATCAGATATTCCCAAGCATCCAAGTCACCATATATAGTCACTGGAAAAAAAAGAAGCACATGCATTTCCCCTTGGTTGCTACTGCAATTGCCAGAAAGTGGCCAGGTGGTAGAGCCATCTATTGAATAGGTCGCTCTGTAGAATTGAAGAGCAAAAGGGCTCCAGTGCCATTTTGTGAACTTTTACAAAATGCTAGAGCTTTAAAAATATCTTCAGTTGCTGTAAAGTTACATGTTATGCCACTCAAGAGCATGATCTCAGTATTTTTTTTTAATGGAAAGCAGTAGTCTTATAAAGGTTTGCTCTCTGAAAGGGTAATGACAAGAGCTTAGAAAGTTATCTTTTTTAAAAAAAATTGCAGTTACAGGGTTCATGAGTAGTAATTTACCAATATATTGATAATTTTCAAACTAGCTCTTTACTTTTGTTTTTTTTTCAAAAGTAGATGAATACCTTCTTAAATTAATTAAAATAACTTTAAATTACTTTTAAGAGTATTTCTACCTAAATGTAAATATACTATGGCAATTAGAGAAATTCATTAATTGCAAATAGCCAGTTATTTATCACAATCTGTTTTTGAATGGATAGCAGTGCTTTACATGCAAGGGTGTGCAACTGAGCCCTGATGAGAGATGCTGAGAAATTTCATTTGTTCTCTGATTTTGGAACACAGTTCTTTCTGAGGCCGCACATGCCCAAATCCCGTGATACAGTTCTTGGATCACAAACTGTATATGAAAATGTGCATTGAAGGGACAGCTGCATACAAAAATGTTAATGTTAAAAAAGATGCATACAGAAAAAATTTAGTATAGACCAGTGGTTCTCAACCTGTGGGTCCCCAGATGTTTTGTGGACTTCAGCTCCCAGAAGCCCCAGCCACTATGGTCAATGCTCAGGGCTTCTGGGAGCTGAAGTCCACAAACATCTGGGGACCCACAGGTTGAGAACCACCGGTATAGACAAAGATATGTAAAAAATTTACATTAATGAATGCTGATATGAAAATATATGTACATTTTTGGAATAATGTCAAAATTAGACGGAAAAGAGCCCTTGGAGAGTTTCGGCTTATCAAAGTAGATAGTACTGGGACAGATGAACCACTGGTTAGGCGCAGTGCAAGTGAGTTTCATAGGTACTCAAAAATACAAAGAGAAACCTGCAGAATAAAAACAAAGAACACCCTACTGAATTAAAACAAATCAAATTGTCAAACATTTTATTTGGGGTACTTTGAGAACTGTAGTTCAGGAGACTGGACTAGACTTCTCTAATAGGGAATGCTATATGTCACTAAACTACAAATCTGAGGATTCCCAGGATGACAGTTATGAAACTGTTATAACTCTGTAGTGTAGACACACTCCACAGAATAGCCAATTAACTGCATGTAGGAATCCAAAAGCAGGACATGGGAGAAATGGCCATCTCTGCTGGCTGCTCCTGGAGGCTGTTACAGGTATGTCACTTTACACTTTACATCAGGGCTGTGTTCCTGGATTTAGAATGTAAATTGAGACTGATGTAAATTGTGGTGGTGGGGATTTTTAGGGAGTCATTTACACACCTGTAAAGAGTATGAAAGCATAAAAGAGTATGGAAGCATAAAATATCAGAGTTCATCTTTTCCAGGCTACAGAAATGTGCAGCTGCTCTTCAGAGAGACCAAAAGAGGCAGCAATGGATGATTCCAAGGGGGCTAGTCTGGAACTAGCTGGCTTGCCATTAGGCAGGAGTTCCTCTTCAGAGGAGCACAGAGACAGAGAGCAACTGGTAAGAACTGTGTTCTTCTGCTGTAGCTTCTCTAGCCAGCTTCCCAGGTAGAGAAAGCACATTGGGAGGAGTGAGGCAGCACATCTCCTGCTGTGTCTTCTGCAGCAGATACAGAGGGCACAAGGGGAGAGGCAGGTCATCTCCTGTATAGTAACCAGTTGTGCCAAGAAAATGTAAAAAGTCTTTGAACAGAACATCCACTGATTTCTCTCTTTCTTGATGCTAAGCAGACTTTAAGATGCTACAATTTTGTTCATCATTTTTACTGGAGTGTGCTCAACAGAGTTATCCCTTTTGACATTGTTGCTGTTACCCACGTGCTTTCTTCCCATCACAACTCCTCCTTCTAAGCAGCAAGCAGACATCCTTGCCTACAGGCACACCAAAACTCCAAAATTCTAGTTTCTCCCCTACCCCCTGCTCCTAAGCAAGCAAAGGAAACCCCTAGTTCTGACAATAACAAGACTGCATTGAAACCAATTTCAGTCAGTTTTTCTGATGTCAGATACTCAAACTCACTTTACCCTCCTCTCTCTCTTGCCTCTTCCACCTCTTTCAACTCCAAAGGAACACTGGGTAACTTTTATTTATCTATTTATTTCTGGAGAAGTACAGTAAATTTAAAAAGTTGTACATGGGAGTAATGCAAATTGAGACTCACTTGTGTTCAGAGGCATACTGTCTCTGATTTTGGAGGCAGGTAGTTGTCATGACTATTAACAGTTGGGTTGGATCCAGAAGAATCCTCTCATAGATGGAAGGCTTCTTTTCGGCCATTTCTGCCCTACACTTTTATAGTGCTATTATTCCACTTTCAACATCCTGTGGAATTCTGGGGTTTGTAGTTTACTGGGGCCAAAGAGCTCTCTGGATGAGAATTCTAAATGCCCCTCCCTAAATTACAAACTTCAGGATTCCACAAGATGTTGAAAGTGGAATAATAGCGCTATAATAGTATACTTGCAGAAATGGCATCTATCTGCACAAGGCTTTTGATTCAGTAGACCATTTCTGCTGGCTGAATGAGGGAGGAAGCAACCTTCATTCATTCCTCCTTCAGTTCCCTATATTGTCCTCCTCAAAATCTGTTCCAGATCACTGGAAGACCTTCTGGAACACTGGGAGAGGTAGTGCTGGGGACTGCAAAGAGAGCAGGAAATTGGCAATGATTGCTTCTTCCCTTTTTGAAAGTATGAGTGTCTCAAATAGAACTCCATGTGGAAAAACACCTGCTGTAAAACCACATCATGCCTTTTAAAGACAACTGGGGTGGTGAACATCATCACCTATATCGGGGTGCAAACTCAATTTCATCTTGGGCCACATCAGCCTTATGGTTGCTCTTAAAGGGCTGATCGTATCTCTAAGACTATATAAATGTACCTGCTCTTTAATCATATTAAATAATTGCCTTTGCATTTGATTTTTACTGGTTTTAGTAATAACTAGCTCTGAAGCTAGAAGTTTAGGAAAAATAATGGTAAGCAGATATTCAAGTGTATAACTTTTGTACAATTTATTGAAAAATGAGTTTTGAAAACAGAAAGTTATTTTTTTAATCATCAGACAAATATTACCAAAAACTATTTATTACATTAACTTTGTTTAAACTTTTGGTCCCAGTTGAAACCCTCTCTGTGCCTCTTTCTGCTCCTCCCTCCCCTGTGGCTCTTTCTGCCCCCCTGCCCCTCTCTGTACCTGGTGAGCCCGATCCGCACATTGGGGGCCCCAACTGCCAGTATTCTGAAGAGCGTCCCAGCAGCCAGCACTCGTAATCTACTTCAACTTCCGACTGCTCCTCTGTCCAACTCTTGCAAGCCCCGTGGAATGTTGCCATGGTAACCTGCAGCAACATTCTAATGGGGAGTCAGAAGTAGAAGTAGATCATGAGTGCTGGCTGCTGGGTCCCTCTTCAGAATACCCACACTTGGAGCCCACAATGTGGGGATCAGGTTCGCCAGGTGGGGGGAGTGCCACAACTGCAGGAGAGGTGCGAGGGCCACATGAAATGGCCTGTCGGGCCGGATTCGGCCCACAGGCCTTGTGTTTGACTTATACATTCATATGAGGGTTCCATATTCCATAAATCCCAAAAAAGATAGCAGGGG